>BSYO01000030.1:612500-878793 GCA_033239525.1 Nepenthes gracilis
CAGACTGTCAAATTGTTAGACATCAAGCAACGCAAAATAATATTCAAGCAATTCAACTATTTGCACCTTGTAAGAGTACGAGAGAAGAGTCTCTACCGATCTCGGCTTGTGGTTGTGTAGGCTCCATGCCAACTTTGAACTCTCATATCACTTGGATGGTGAAGATGATTCATGATGTGTGGCATAAGAGCCCTTCCATTTATAACTGGAGGAGAAGATTGACCAGCGTTAAATCGAGGAGACCACTATCGCTAGAGGATCACTAGCGGTAGAGAACTGAATCGGCACCAAATCTTTCCAAACAGAATAAAAATCTGCAAGATGTATAGGAAAGGAACATGTATATAGACCTGCATAGCAACATCCCATCATTACATGGCTGAGGGATGAAATTTCAAACCTCCCAATATGGGAGACTAATGATAAGTCGAATACTATGGGCCAACCCAGAGTGCAGATTGTAGCAGATCGATGACTCATCAAAGATTCCTCTAAGCCAAGCGAACAAGCCTAGGCAACCCAATCTAGGTCCGCCCAGTGAAGCCTAGACCCTTGAGGTGGCCCCTTTTAAGTACGCCCGCAAGCA
Organism: Nepenthes gracilis; assembly: GCA_033239525.1. Taxonomy (NCBI): domain Eukaryota; kingdom Viridiplantae; phylum Streptophyta; class Magnoliopsida; order Caryophyllales; family Nepenthaceae; genus Nepenthes; species Nepenthes gracilis. Next base: position 613,087 of record BSYO01000030.1, read on the forward strand.
CAACCCAAGGGTGCCCGTTCTAGGGCTCTAGCTCATCAGCCGACAAGCGGCACAGTACCACACGAATACGCAAGTAATACTTGCCATAAACATCCTAGGAAACTAAGCAAATATTTTCATAATGTTGCCTAGGATCGCGCAACTCTTTAGGATGGCAGTTATGGCTCAGTAAATCTCCTTATAAGGTAATTACCATATAGAGACCTCTATGATCACCTTGAAAAAGGAAAGAATACTCACAGATAGTCATGGTTACTATAACAAGCACCCACAATTATCAGGACAACTCAACAGATCGATACGAATAGCTGTCGCCAACCATGAGGGCCAATGAAGACTAAACTAACTCTAACACTATAAATACCCCTTCATCCCCAAAGAAAAATAGGGCTTCTCTCCATTCAAGCATGCAGGAGCTAACTCAACAAAAACAGTGAGAACCACACCCAAGTATTCAGAGCATACTCTGCTCTCTTTTCTCATTTCATTTGAGGGAAATTTTGGGATAGATGCATGCTTGACTTTCAAAGCGACACTCCGATCTAGGCTCGTGGCTGTGCAAGCACTGTGCTGACTCTGAACTCTCACACTACTTGGCCAATGAGGTCGATTCACATAATAAGGCAAAGGAAGCCCCTCCACTAGCAGCTGGAGAAGAATTTAACATGCATTCTCATTGAAGATAAGTCTTCTATCTCTTAAAGCTGCTCCCTAGTCAGTCACACTCATCAGAACTCAGTCTTTCATCTCTCAAAACCACATCCTAATCAGGTGTACTCATCAAAACTCAATCCTCCATCTCTCAAAACTTCTCCCTGGCTAAGCGCACCCGTAGGAGCTTAGTCCTCTATTTCTTTAAGTCACCCCTTAGCCAAGCACACTCGTTAAAGCCCAATTCTTTATCTCAAAGCCGTTCCCCTACCGAGCGTTACGGTCGAGTTTAGTCCTCAATCACTAAGCCGCTCTTCTGCTGAGTGCACCGTCAGAATCCAATCCTCAATCTCAGTGTCGCTTCTCTGTCGAGTACACCACCGGAGCCCAGTCCTCCATCACCAAACCGCTTCCCTACTTAGTGCACCGCCGAAACCCAATTATCTATCTCAGAGCTGCTACCTTGTCGAGTATACCGTTGGAGCCCAATCCTCCATCACAAGTCATTCCCCTGCAGAGCAGACTGCTAGAGCTCAGTCCTCCACCTCAAAGCTGCTCCCCAATTGAGTACACCGTCAGAATTCAATCATCTATGTCAAAGTCGCTCTCCAACAGAGCGTACCGCCGGAACTCAATCCTCCGCATACACTCAATCTCCTAAATACATGCATTTACACATCATTTTTTATACATCCTCCTATCTTTCTATCTGTTTGAGAAAAAAATTCTTAATTGAACGTCGAAAGATATATTGAGAAGTGAGTCCTGTTATCCTCTGGTCTTTTATTTGTTAATTATGATGTTCAGGATCCAGATTTAAAATAATAAAGATCGGACCCACTTCAACTCAACCTCTCGAAAAAATTAAATAATTTCCTAATTGGTTTGGTAATTCAAATCTAAAGACGCACCAGTCTTATTATGCATACCTTTTTCTTTATTTTTTTCAACATTAACTAACTCTTTTTTTTTTTTTTTTTTGTTGGGCCTTCTTCGCCCTATGTTTTGAGTGTATAAATTATATTAATTTTTTTAATCATTTTATTTTATATAGATATGACTATGAAATATTTATAAATATTATCATTCATTATTTTATTTTTTTGATAGCTCTATTCATCCATCCCGCTTAACTTTTAAATATATTGTTATATAATTGTCTGATATTATGATCCATGCAATATAGTAAGTCTAATTGTCATCTTATTAAAACATTTGTTCAGTTTTATAGATACATTTTAATTACAAAGTATCCTGGATGCAGTTTTCATTTCTAGAAATATTGCACTAGATTACCATTTTCATTTTAAGAACTTACATGCTATACAATAACATCAGATTATTTTACTATGTTGCCGATGTTAAAATAAACATAGCTACTCTTAAAAGCACCTGCTGAATTTGATTTGTTATTGAGTTGTGTGATGGCTCAATGTATTTTTAATAATTGGTTAGTATATAATACATTGATATGTCATTTCTGTTGTATATTTTAATAATTGGCTCAAAATGTCAACCCTCTTGTGAGCTCTTCTACACCATCTTAAAACTTACTAGGGCCATAAATGACATGATCCAAGCGGATATTAGACGCCATGATGTTCAACTATGTCAAATATTTTATATTTGGCTAGTGTTTTGTTTGAACTTAGGCCGAGCCATACACTTCTGGTTTGAGCTTGGCTCAACATGAGGAGTTTTTTTTTTGCTTGACTGAAGCCATCCTCAAAATTCTGTTGTCTTTAAAATGGATTTTGTTTTTTCATCAGTTATACATAAAAGTACAATTTATAACTCCGGCAGCATGCATTATGTATATCTTAAAAACCTAGCCATCTTCCTTTATCTTTGGGGGTCCACTAAAGCAGGTGGCGGTGGGGAGTTGGGAACATGCAATATACGGATATCCTAAAGGCTAGGTGGCTGTCTTCCTTTAAATTTTTGGGGGTCCCCTGAAGCAGGCGGTGGTGAGTGGTGGCAGCCTTCTGCTGACGCGTCCTCCGCCACCGACAATTAATCACGCGAGTCGCTGGGCGGTTGTGGTCACCAGCCTTTAAAGGTGTTAACACGTTTTGGAGGTTTATAATTACGTTTAGTATTTGCCATCAACAATATTGCCTGACTTTTCAAGACGTTCTGCGGCAGCCCTAATCCACGTACGCAGATTTGGCCGACCCAGCCCACGAATGCCATGATATGATCATATAAAGCAGTCACTATTATTACATATTAAACATTAAAAATTAATCTTTAAATTAATTATAATTATTTTAAATAATTAATTAATATAAAATAATATTTTTAATTATATTTTTATATTTTTTATTTTCTAATAATAATTATTTTATTAATATATTTTCTTTTCAAATAACTAAGTGTTGCGTCGGTTTTATTTAGTATTTTCTTTTTTAAGTGGGCGGACGGAATAAGCAATACGAGATGAGCTTCGAACAAAGAATGAAAAAGTCGGGGACGGTGACAAAACACGCTGTTGGAAAACCCTGTCAGACGAGGGTGAAAAACCCAGTTTCATGTTCTCAGGGTATTACAGCGTAAGGAAGATAAACTTTTTTCTTTTCTCTCCTCTCTTTGCCTTAGTTTTTCCCTTGAGGATTCTTGCTCGAGTGTGAGTAGATGGACTTCGAATCAGGAGGCTTTCTCAGTTGCTGAAATGGGGTATTTATAAGGGACGTGATGCCGTAAGGGAGGCGACACGTGGTGCTGGCGTGTCAGGGCTGCCTGCCACCATTGCCACTACTGTAGGTTAAATAGGACACTCGCCACATTCAAAGCATATTGGTCGCTCGTATTAACTTAATCTCGAGTGGCATCAAGTATTTTGGCTTTTACGCGGTCCTCGTCCTTTAATGGGCCATAGCGTCCTCTCGGACTACCAAATAAGTCTTTGTCGTTTAACCCTGATTCTTCAGGTGCTCGGAAATGGGCTAATCAATTGGGCCTGATTTGGTTTGTAGACCTCTTGGGCCTGCGATTGTCATTTGGGCATTGGGTTCTAGGACCCATCACGAGCCCCCCATGTCAAACGGTTCGAGAACTCAGCCGTTTGACATGTCTTGTGAACACTTTCCTATTATGTTAGTCCGCGATCTTCGCTTTTTGCTGACGCGAAAAACTCCCGAGATCTCTTTGCAACTCCGAGACCTGTCTTTCGCCGCCGTTTTGCTTCCCGTGGAGCATTAAATGTGATAGGCGATTGATGTGACGTTGCTTCGGGTAGCCCCAAGGTCTACGCCCGCCTATCTCGTATGGGGAGCTAATACCTGGAAAGGTCATAATGAGGGCGCCTTTTCACTAATTTGAAAATTTCTTTAAATCCTTTGCTGCGTCCTCATTCATTCTTCCCGCTTCCTCTTTCTTTCCTTGACGTTCTCTGAGGTTCTTCGCGTCGCTTTGCTTTTGCTTCTTATTGTCATGGCTCCCGGTGTTAGCGACATTGCCTCTTCCCTTTCTTCTCAAGACCTCGAGCAGATCAGGGTGAAGTATGGCATTCCCGAGTCTGATTTAATGGTGGTTCCAGGGGCTGCAGAGAGGGCACGCGATCCTCAGCGGTACATTCTTTGTTTACAAAGTTCACGTAAAAGGTGGGCTTCGTTTTCCTGTTTCCCGCGGACTTCACACGCTGATGAAGGAGTTGGCGTTCCGTTTGCAAGGCTCTCGGCCAACGTCATCGGGTATTTGGTTTCCTTGTGCGTGTTACTTGCGGCTGCCTGACAAGGTTCTCGAAGCGGTCATGGTGAAGATCATGTTTCGCTTCACTCACAACCTTAAAAATCGCCATGACCCCTCGTCACGAGTTTGCGGAAATGAGCGGTGGGAACCCGGATTCAACCAAAAGGTGGAAGGACAGGTTCTTCTTCCTTAAAGTCTTGAGGATGGCGGTATGGGGAACATCGCGAGCAAATATGGCTCGATATCATCCCGGGCGAGGAGAGGGAGGCAGCCGGGGAGGTCACGGACTTAGTCTTTGCGGGAACACAGGCGGCTTGACATGGGAAAAAGAACATCGCTGTCCCCGAGAAGCCAAGTGGGCGGTGTTATCGGTGATTACGCCATTCTTGCTAAGAAGAAGAAGAAGAAGAAGGCGAGGAAAAGAGAGGGTCCTCTTGTGATTCGAGAGCCCTCAGGCGGCCTCCAGAAGAGCCCACGGATTAAGGTCCACGAGGACCCGTCGGCGTTGCTTGGTGAGTCTTCCTCGGAGGATGACCTCGTCATAGCCCCCCATGGGTTAAGAAGGCCGCGGGGCTGACTTGGTCATCGTGGAGTCCGGGGTCTCCGCAAACCTTCTTCTGGTATCGAGGCCCGTCCACGAGGCCTCACCGACGACCCTACGACTTTGATGCCTCGGAAGAGGCAACCTTGAGAGTCGTAGAGCCTCATGAGATGGAGGCCGTCGTTACCCATTAGGGGATATCTTTGACCTTCTTAGCGGCGATGAGGCTGTGGTCGCGATCTTGGAGATCCCGGCCGTTCTTGATGTCCGGAGGTAGTGGAGCCCCCATCCACAGAAGGTCCTTCCTCAGATTTGTTCTTGATGCTTCGGCGCCGCGGGTGCCCTCGTGCCCGAGGTCTCAAGGAGATTGCCCCCACTCGGGATCCTATCGTTTCTCAGGTACTTTGCTACCTTCCCCTTTGTCTCACTTTCTGTTGACTACTTCTAAGTAGCTTTGGTTCTTTTTGCAGCTCCAGGATCTGATTAGTGGCCTTAGCCAACTGGTGGGCAAAATCGCTCGGTCTTGTCGGGAGGCGGAGTCTTCAAGGGCCGCCCAGGAAGAGTGCCAGCGGCTTCGTGCGGCGCTTGCTTCATCTAAGGAAGCTCTGAGGCTTATAGAGGTTCAATACGGCCTCCTGCAGGAACGTAACCTTCAGCTGGAGGAGACATTGAGAACCTCGGTGAAGGTTGCTGACATGGCTCCCCTGCTGGAGGCTAAGTTCTGGGATGGTATTCATCTATGCCGCCAGTTGATGCGGGTCCTGTATCCGCGGTTTCCTGCTGTTGTGTTCGATCCGCGCAACTCAAGCGTCGCGCGCCCTGAGGATGTGTATGGTCTCCGAGACAGGCCATTCCCTACGTCCTCGGGCCCAAGCTCCTCAGCAGGCCCTTGCCCACCAGTCCAGCCAGGAACTTCGAGTCGTGGGGAGGTCTCTTCATCTTTAGCAGAACGATCCGGAACCCTTCCGCCTCAGGGCTCTAGCGAGGGCTAACTTTTTGTTCTTTGTTTTCCCTTTCCTTTGTTGTATTGCGTATATGAATAAGAAGGAGATTCTTGAGATTACCACGAGCGTTTTTCTCTCTATCTTTTTTTTTTTATTTTTGAATATTCGGACAGATTTTAGCGTTGTTTGCGACCTTCTATTCTGCTCGGATGAATTCGAGGGGTTGGCATGACCCCTAGGGCTCGACCTCTTGGGTCGCTTGGTCACAGCTGAGTTTTTAGTATGACCTCTAGGGTCCGACCTCTTGGGCCGCTCGGTCACAGCCGAGTTTTTGTTGCCTGACCTCTAGGGTCCGACCTCTGGAACCACGTGGGTTGGCGCCCAAGTTTTCGTTGCCTGACCTCGGGGGTCCAACCCCTAGGGCCGCTCGGTCACAGCCGAGTTTTTAGTATGACCTCTAGGGTCCGACCTCTTGGGCCGCTCGGTCACAGCCAAGTTTTTAGTATGACCTCATGGGTCCGACCTCTTGGGCCGCTCGGTCACAACCCAGGAGTTTTGTTGCGACCTCACGGGGTCGACCTGCAGCCGCTCGGGTTGGCGCCCAATTTTTCGTTGCCTGACCTTGGGGGTCCGACCTCTAGGGCGGCTCGGGTTGGTGCCCAAGTTTTTATTGCCCAACCTCTGGGGTCCGATCTCTAGGGTCGCTCGGGTTGGCGCCCAAGTTTTTGTTGCCTGACCTCTCCTCTGGGGTCCGACCTCTGGGGCCGCTCAGGTTGGTGCCCAAGTTTTTGTTTGTCGGGGACGACCCGCCTTTCACCGGTAGTACTTTCTTAGGTGAGCGGCGTTCCAAGTCCGGGGCACTAGCTTGCCCTCCTGGGTGGGTAGCTTATAAGCTCCCCCTCGAAGGATAGCCGAGACCAAAAACGGTCCCTCCCAATTTGGTGGGAGCTTGTTTCTGCCGACGATTTTTCCCGTGGCTTCCACGCTTCTCAGTACGAGATCCCCAACCTCGAATTATCGCGTCTTTACTTTCCTGTTGTAATAGCGGGCCACCCGTTACTGGTAAGCTGCTATCCTAAGCCTTGCTTGGTCGCGAGCTTCTTCAAGGGCATCGAGGCTTTCCCAGAGCCTTTGGTTGTTATCCGTTGCGCTGAAGCACCCAACCCTGGGGCTCGTGAGGCATACCTCTATTGGGATGACAACTTCGACTCCGTAGCAAAGGCTGAAAGGGGTTTCTCTCGTGGGTTCTCTAGGCGTTGTTCTGTATGACCAGAGGACCGAGGGCAGTTCATGCACCCATGAGCCCTCGGAAGACTTCAGCTTGGTTTTCACCCCGTGTAGGATCGTGCGGTTTGTCACTTCCACCTGCCCATTGGCCTGTGGATATGCCACGGACGTATGTACTAAGTTGATCCTCAGGCTTGCACAGTACTTGGTGAATCGCTTTCCAGTGAATAGCGTCCCGTTGTCAGTCACGATGCACTCTGGCACTCCAAATCTGCACACGATGCTCTGCCGAAGGAACTCCGTCACATGTTGTTCTGTTATCCTAGCTAGCGGTACTGCTTCTACTCATTTGGTAAAGTAGTCTGTCCCGACAATCAAGAATTTCCTCTGTCCTGGAGCGAGGGGAAACAGTCCGAGGATGTCGAGCCCCCATTGGGCGAACGGCCATGGGGATTGCAGCGCCTGGAGATCCGTGTGGGGGCGATGGCTCATGTTACTGTGAAGTTGGCAACTCTCTCATTTGCGCACGAAATCCATGGCGTCATATTTCATAGTCGGCCAATAGTACCCTTGCCTCATAAGCTTAAAAGCTAGGTTCTTCCCCCCGACGTGGGATCCACATATTCCGAGATGCACCTCTTGCAGGGCATATTTGGCTTCCTCTGGAGTGAGGCACCTTAGATATGGGGCTGAGAAGCCCCGTCGATATAGCCGGTCGTCCATGATTGTGTACCAACCCGCTGTTTTCTTTATCTTCTTGGTCTCGCTCGGGTCCTCGGGCGTGAGCCATCGAGGCAGAACTGTGGTAAGGAGTCATCCGGTGCTCCGTCATACCTGCATCACCTCCCCGCTCGGGGTCTTCAATCTTGGACTTGCTCGGGATTTCTCGCATCCCCTTGGCGTACTGTTCAGGATCTCCCGAAGCCGCAGCTCGCTCAAGCATGTCGGATTTGGCATTTTCCTCCCGTAGGATGTGGATGAACTCGGCCATCTTGAAACCCACGATCATGTCCTTAACCTTCGAAAGGTACTTGGACAACTGCTCGTTGTTGACGTCGAAGCTTCCGCGGACCTGATTGATGACTAACTCGGAGTCACAATAGATGATCAGCTCTCTGGCCGAGCATTCCTTGGCAAGTTAGAGTCCGGCTAGCAAGGCCTCGTACTCTGCGACGTTGTTTGTGGCTGAGAACCCCAAAGCTAACGAGTACTTTATCTCCATCTCCTCAGGTGTGCGCAACACAATCCCTGCTCCACAGCCGTCCTTCATAGAGGAGCCGTCCACGTGCAAGGTCCAGGTGGAGGTTCTACTGAATTCGTCCGTGGTAGTCCGGTCCTCGTCGCAAGTGGGCGGTGCTGTCGTCTCAACGAGAAAGTCTGCGAGCACCTGTCCCTTTAAGGCTGGTCTCGAACGGAACTCTATGTCAAATTTCCCCAATTCGATGGCCCACTTGATCAGTCGGCTGGATATCTTGGGCTTCTGCAGAATGGCCTTTAAAGGCTGGTCGGTCAGGACTACTATCTTGTGTGCCTGGAAGTATGACCTGAGCTTCCTTGCTAAATAAACCAACGCTAATGCCACCTTCTCTGCGAGGGGATACCTAGTCTCGGCGCCCGCGAGAGTCTTGCTCACGTATTACACGGGCTGTTGCTTGCCATATTGCTCTCGTACTAACACCGAGCTCAGGGCGGCATCGGACACGAAGAGGTACAAGTATAGCTCCTCGCCCTGCTGAGGAGAAGCTAAGAGGGGCGGACTCGAGAGGTAGCTCTTGAGTCCTTGGAATGCCTCCTCGCAGTCATCACTCCACCAAAAATCCCGAGATTTTGTTCCTCTTAGGGCTTTGAAGAATGGCAGATGCTTCTCAGCCGACTTCGCTAGGAAACGAGAGAGGGTGGCCACTCGCCCAGTAAGTTGCTGAACCTCCTTCACCGTTCGCGGAGACCGCATGTCCAGGATCGCTTGGATCTTTTCCGGGCTTGTCTCGATTCCTCGGTGTGATACGATATAGCCCAAGAATTTCCCGGAGGCAACACCGAAAGCGCACTTACTGGGGTTGAGTTTCATCCCATGGGTTCTGAGCACATGGAAGGTCTCAGCCAAGTCCCTCACGTGGTCGCCGCTCATCCTGCACTTGAAGAGCATGTCGTCAACATATACCTCCACGTTCCTGCCTATCTGGTCTTTGAACATCTTATTCACGAGCCATTGATAGGTCGCTCCTGCGTTCTTGAGACCAAAGGGCATTACCTTATAACAGTATGTCCCTTGGTCTGTCATGAATGACGTATGCTCCTCGTCCTCAGGGCTCATTTTGATTTGGTTGTACCCGGAGTATGCATCCATGAAGCTCAAGAGTTCATGGCTGGACATCGAGTCTACAAGTTGGTCGATCCCGGGCAATGGGAAGCTGTCTTTTGGGCACGCCTTGTTGAGGTTGGTGATGTCCACGCAAATCCTCCACTTCCCATTGCTCTTTTTTACCATGACAACGTTGGCCAACCAGTCCGGGTACTGAACTTTTCGGACAAATCCAGCGTCTGGGAGTTTCTTGACCTCCTCGCGGACGGCCACCAACTTCTCTGTGGAATAGTTTCTGCGCTTCTGTCTGACCGGCTTATGCCGAGGATCGACGCCTAACTTGTGGACGATGACCTCGGGAGAAATCCCGGGCATGTCACTGGGGGTCCATGCGAATACGTCTGAGTTTTCCCGTAGAAAACTGATGAGTTGGTTTCTCACTGTTTCTGGGAGCGAACTTCCTATTTGGACATATTTCTCCTGATCCACGGGATCCAGTGGGACTCGGACCACTGGTTCTCCTGGTTGAGCGTGTTGCACTGTTGCCTCGTCCCTGAGGTCGAGGTCTTCCATGGGTTGCGAAAGTGTTACTTGCTCGGTCTGTGCCAGGTAACACATCTGTCCGGTTGACTGGTCCCCGAGGACCTCTCCTACCCCACACGGGGTGGGGAACTTCATCTTGAGATGTGGGATGGAGGTTACTGCATTGAACGCGGCCAAGCACGGCCGTCCCGAATATTGCGTTGTATCACCGAGGCGGGTCCACAACGAGGAAGGTGAGGACCTTAGGCCGTCCTCGGATAGGTTCCCGGGGTTACCTCAACCATGATACTGGATGGGCACTGGCTCATTGTCCAGTCCGTAGAGTGGTCCTTCTGGTGCCTTCATTCGATTCTTCTTAAGCCCTAATTTGAAGTAAGCATCAAGATACAACAAATTGCGAGAGCTTCCATTATCAACAAATACTCGTTTCATCTGGTAGTCATTTGCACCATCTGAAATGAGTGCGATTACAACCAGGGGGTCGGAGTGAGGAGAAGTTACATGGTCTAAATCCCTACTGCTAAAGCAGATAACGTCGTCTTCACTCCCAAGCCCCGTCCTTGGCCTCTTCGCTGCTGCAAGCTCACACCGTTCCCCGGCCCGGTTAGTTTGAGATCATGTTCCACGACCCCCAGCCACTCGGTTCATCCACCGTCCTCGGACCCTGAGGCTTGTCCTGGCCTCTGAAGGAAACGCCTGATGTGTCCCCTCCGGATAAGCTCTTCAATCTCCCTTGCGAGTCTGTCCTCCCATCTTTGTGACCCCGGAGCGGTGGAAGTCGCAGTATTTCGATTGGTCCCCACCGTCCCGGGTTCTTAACTTGCCAGGCCACTTCGAGAATTTTTCCCCCGAGATCTCGCATGAGGACATTGGTGCGGGAGCCGTTGCGCGTGAGATGGATAGGTCGTGGCTCTCTCCGAGAGCTCTGCTCGATCTTATGGTGTTTCTTTGATGTCTGGGGGCTTTGATAGTCCTCTGATTTCCTTTTTCCCTCCGTGGCCTTCTGCTGAGGGTGCTCGTCCCTCTCAGGCCTTTTGGCGTCGTTGGCCTCTTCGGTCGCGATATAAGCTCTGGCCACGGCCTCAACCTCTATAAAGGTCTGCGGGCCTTTGTGGATGCGGTGCTTAAAGAAAGCACCCCCTTCGAGGGCCGAGAGGAAGGCGTTCAGCTTTACCTCGTCGGTCAGCCTCGGGATCTGCCTAGCCTCTGCTGCAAACCTTGCCAGGAATCCCCTCAAGTTCTCCCTGGCCCCTTGCTTGATTCGAGTGAGGTGTCAGGGCTGTTTTTCCACTCTTCTGCTAGAGGTAAATTGGGACAGGAAAGCTATCGTCAGGTCCCCAAAATCGCGGATAGAGTCCGCAGGCATCCCATAAAACCATATCTGCGGGTCCCCCTTCAGAGTCAGAGGGAAACACTGGCACATGGTTGTCTCGTCGAGGCCATGGAGGTTCAGGTGCTCCCTGAAATGGTTAAGGTGGTCCATGGGATCATCTGATACTCAAGTTAGAAATCTTTCTCAATAAATGGAAGATAAAAAGATGCAAAGGTGTATGATAATGCATGAATACATGTAGGTTGGAATGGTGAGTAGTGTCAAAGGATTTGACTCTAGTGGTTGTGCTTGACAAGGAGTAGCTTAGAGGTGTGTGCTCGATTGGCAACAGTTCAGAGGAGTGTGCTCGTTTGGGAGCGATTTAGCGTGAGAGAGAGAGAGAGTCAGGGAATGCTCTCTATTAGGATTGTTTGCTGCAAACATTTCTCCAATTGTTTTTCTCTTTAGATTTCCTATTGGGTCTTTTTCCTCTTGGATTCCCCTTGGATTCCTCCCTCCTATAGCGGGCCCATTACTAGCCCCATATGCCAGATTACTGGGCCTCGCTAGTTCCCGATATATTCGATGATGCGACGCCTCTAATTGAGCCAATTCAAGCGTTCCTTCTCGAGATGTTCTGTTGTTAGTTACAGAGGGCCGTGCTTCTTTCCCAGGTGCCTTGCAACTTTCTGTTCAAAGGCACAGGGATTCGATACTTTGTTTGGAAAGATCTCAACTTTGATTCAAGGCCTGGCGTTGATTCTTTGCCAATTCCCGGTAGATGATGTTGGCTGGCGTGACTTCTTATTAATGGCTTGCTGATCTCCTTGGTTATAAATGGAGGTACTTCTTGTGCTTTGCTCCATGGTTTATCTTCACATCAATCGAGTGGTGTGAAAGTTTAGAGTAGACATCGGTCCTTCACTGCCTCCCATTGGGATTGGATAGAGTTTTGTTATATTCGAAGAAGTGCTTGAAGTTTGTCGTGATGCTCCTCCTTCTCAACTTCTTTGATGTCTTAATGAGAGTAGTCCGATCATAGGGCCATTGTTATCTTCCTTCTCCCATCGGCGTGCGGTTGTCCTGCTCTCAAGGAGCTTCGAAGGGCAGGTGTTCCTCTTGATGTGCCCTTGGATCTGGGGAAGTAGCCCTACATTCAGTTCCTCCTGCTAGGGTCACCTTCGGAACTTACTAGAGGAGGTGCTTTCGGAGTCTACTCGGGACTGGGCCATCGTCGTTGTGTTGGGTCTCACTTAGTTCCAACGACTACGGCCGGCATCAATGGTAGATGTCTGGAAGGGCGAGCCTCCCGTGTGAGGGCTACGGCGTTTGACGCCTCGTTCTTGTAGGGGTTGGTTTTCCCTTCTTCTCTGGTGCTCCCAGTTTCGGGTCAAAAGGTTTGGCGGGAAGATAGTCCATGGGAACATGGCTGTGAGGTGTTTTTTGTCATGATTGTCTTCCCTGTACTGTCTTTCTCGAACCAAAATTTGGGTGAATGTCATCGGGTCTTCATTCTGTGTATTTTTCCCTTTCTTGTTACCTTGACGTCCACTGATGTAAGTTTCGTACTTTGTAAAAGAAATTAATAAATATAACTTTTGAGAATTCTTTTATTTTCATCGTATGGCTCTGACACTTTGTGTACTTTGACTGATTTGAATCTTATAATATTACTTTTGACTGCTCGATCCTCATCATCGTGATGGTGCGGCCCTGCTGGCAGTATAGTCTTCTAGCGGTTCGACTCACGACAACTCGCCTCGATGTTCGGTCGGGACGTGGTCGACAGAACTGGCCTTAAGTTGGCTGGGGCTAGGTGCCATCATTCTGCGGAATTAGGAAGTGACACTCCACAGCATCGATAGCTGAGTGGCATCATCGTTGTCATATCAATCGAGGTGTCAGAGCGCATTGATTGCAATGGGATGTGTTGCTAAAACACCATATTGGCATTGGTGAAAAGACATGTCACTTCGTTGCCTTTGAATGACGTTGTTGCTAGTGGGGGCATTGGGTATTTCAGTGCTTGCCCGCCATCATTTCCTCCATCGCTTGTCGTTTGCAAATGTTTTAGTTCCTGGGTTTGCCATCTTTCCTTCTGATTGATTTCTGCTCTTGTATTTAAATGGCTGGCAAGGGCTTCATTGACATTCACAACCTACTAACTTGGCTAGTAGGATCATTGTCTTCTTCCTCTGAATCTAAGTCCTCGACTGAGGAGGCAAGCTCCAATGAGGAGGCATCGGTGGGAGTCGGAGCAGAGGATTTGTTGGGCACGGTGACCGCTAAGGAGGAGCGCCATTTGAAGGCCTTTCTTCTTGGACTCCTAGGGCTCCTAGGTGCATGTTGGTTTTGAGTTTGTTGGATCCTCCCGCCAAGTATGTTCATCTATCTAGGAGGTAATATAAATTTCTACATGTATGTTTTGTCAATTTAGTCTCTAATTGACCACTCTTTTCTAGCCGCGAAGGGTGTCCCATGTGACGGATGAGACTGCTCATGCGCGGTTGGATGAGTTGGAGTGCCAGATTGATGCTGTCCTGTGGAGGTGCAACAGGGCTTGGAGCAGGTCAATCATCCCACCCGAGGTTTGTCCAAGTCCAAGGTAAGATCGCATGGGCTCACCGACGCTCACACCCGACCCCTAGATTGGATTGGCTCGTTTGAGGATGAGCTTTGGAGGATTCGGAGGGAGCTTGTGGACCTTTGGCGTGAGAATACCCGACTCAATGGCAAGCCCTAGCTGTAGGTGCAAATAGGATCTTCCTTTTGTCTTCTTGTATTTTGAGGCTGATAGTAGCCTTCAAATGTATACTCCAATTTTTCAATGAAACACGTTAAACAGTTTTGATTGCTGATGCATGTTATATGTGATTCGAGCATTTGATCGTTACTATCTTCTACTTGTCGACTACTAAATCGGGCTGGTGGCCTACTCTTCTGGAAGTCCAGACTCACGACGGTTTGGCCTGATCACTGGGTCGAGACAAGGCCCAATCACTGGGTCGGGATGAGGCCCAGATCGGATCTGCCTTTGGCTTGCTAAGGTAGTGCACTGCTAATTTGTCACTTTGGGAAACAGGGGCATTGGGGTCTTGGAAATTGCAAATTGTTCTGTCGGTTGATCATCTTGAGTCTGTCAAACCATCATTATTAACGACGTTTGATTGATGTGCGTTGGTGCCGCCATGCCTCCATGGTGCAGCACGTGTTATGGCCATTATGAGGCATGCCTCCTTGACTCCCTCACACGATGTTGTTTTGGTTCAAGCAAAGGTTTATTTAAGCTCTGGGCCTTTGCCATTTCCCGCACCATTCCCGTTGGATTCAAACGACTTTACTTTTGCGATCTCTTCTTACTTCTCATTTGTGGCTCTCAAGGAAGTTGACATGATTTGGTCCGTTCTCACCTCCCGAAGTGTTGAGTTCCCATTTACCTAGTTTAAGATCTCGAGCACCACAATGTTCCAGCAGCCAGGCAACAATGATAGAGCATGCTTCCTGTCGAAGGGGTACATCACGATTTACGAGTCCCATCTGAATGGGGACTTCATTTTCCGATTGCACTGGAGTTCTATGAAATCTTGACGGGTCAGGCATCCTAATTGCAAGGCTTCAATCCAATGCTGTCCAATACTAGGTCTCTATGTTCGTCTTTTCCTATCATTACGGTTGCAAGTTTAGCCCCAAGTTGGTGAAAGTAGTCCTCCCTTTTAACCAAGGCACAGACTGGATTTCAATGTCCCTTTTCCACTTACAAGGGGAATTCGAACTCAACCAAGAAGTGGAAGGACTGGTATTTCTATCTAGTGGTTCCTTTTGAGTAGGCTCCTTCAAATGATAGGGGCAACGTATGGGCTTCTCTCATTATTGCCGTGGAAGACGGGAGAAGGATTGGGAGAAGCTATTGATGGATCTCCTTCAAGCGCACGCCGACACCTTCTGAGAGAGACACCATTGGCTGATTGTGGAGGCCTCTGTTGGGGGCTAGTGGGACCCTCACTCGGAGGTGGCTAACATAGCCCTGGTGTTACCTGCTACGTCCAGCAGGAGGCCTGGAGTTCCAGTTATCCAAGAGCTTTCTAACAAGGCTACTAGGTGACAAGAGACCTCATCCGACACCTCTTTCGGTGATGATTGGGCCAAGCTGGAACAACTGCGAAGGTCTAGGACGTCTTCAAGGAGGATGGTTCTTGCCCTTATTTCCTCATTAGGCTAGGCATTTGGGACTGCTCGGTCGGCTGAGGGAGGTCCCGTGTTGGTCGAGGGCGACAAGGATGAGCTGATTCCAGTGCCAACTGTGGCCAAGTATGGTGTTCCCGTTACTATTGTCTCCCCACTCGAGGAGCCCATACTATGCTTTCCTACTACTATTGTTGAGAAGGCTCCTTGTGATGACTAGATAGTTGACGTCCCAACAGGGGAGACTAACAAGGGCCATGAGAGGGTGGGAATCGGAATGACGGAGGTTGACACAACCGTTGGGCCAAGGGAGGCTATTGAAGTGTGTCATTCTGAGTCTTCAAAGCTTGGAGTCCAGAGGCAGTTGAGGCAGCTTTGGCTGTGGAGGCTACCGAAGGGCCTTATCTTAAGCCTTCGAAATGGAGGTCATCTCTAGCCGAGGTATTTCTTGTGCACCTTCATATTCCTTTTGTTTACCTACATTGTCACTTCGAATGACTGATTTCCTACTCGTAAATGCAGGAGAGAGTCCACCAGCTGGCCAGCTTCGTCAACTGTTTGGCCCAATCCCACATGAACTTGGAGGAGCTCAGAGCTATGGTGGAGTGGGCCTCCCGTTCTAAACGCAAATCGTTTGAGGCTCGGATGAAGATTTCCTTCCTTGAGGATTCACTATGCTAGTCGAAGAGAGATCATGCTTGCCTTTGAGATGAGATCCTCTGGCTCAAGGGTGAGCTCAGGACCTTCCTCAACCCAGATGAGATCAGGTGGGCTATGGAGTGTAGGTACTGGGCCAGCATCCATCTCTACTGGCGCATAGTAAATCTAGTGGCTCTGAGATTTTCGGTCTTCATTTTTCATCCAAGAAACACAAGTACTCAGCTATGGTCAGATCTATTGGGCTCTGCCAATGATGCTATCGGACCTTCGTCTCATTTGCCAGGGAGCCCCCAGATCATCCCTCTAAGTAGTAGGCCAATTTTGTATTTTTCTTGGGCGGATGGCCCTCTTTGTTCATTTTGATTGTTGTAATGAAATAGGTAGACCTTTGAAGGTATTATTGCTGGTGTTCATGCAAGCATTTTGAGATTTTCTTCGGTCATTTTTCCTCTTTCATTTTTGCTTTGCCAACTAAGCATTGTCGTTATTATCGCCAAGCTTGGTTTGGGCATACTAGCCCTGCCGTACTCATTCCCTTGGGATAATGTTGCAGCACTTTGATTCTATATAGGGTGCTCTTTCCCACGGATGGGACATCGTTACACATTGGTGAGTAAGCCTCACTAAGGTTGGCTAGGTTTCATGGCCACACCGTCAAACTCGGGTGGTGTCCTAGGCTATAATCTGCACATGATTATTAGTGCTCAACCCTTTGGAAGGCATCATAGCTATTGTGCGTCTGGTCCTATCTTACTAACTATTGTCGATTGATGGTGCTTTCCTCTTCGAGAGGAGGTCGCCACGCGTATGCTATTGAAGCCTCCTAAAGTTTCAATGGCCACTTGATGGGGTGGTCCAACTCTATGGCCGAAAGCCCCCAAGCCATCATGTTCAACCACACATTGGCCACTCAACCGCGGGACTAAGGTTTAGAATTCAACCGTGTGTGGGCCGCTCAGTAACGGGTTTGAGGTTCAGAGTTTGATCGTGCCTAGGCATCTTGGTAATGAGATCGAGGTTCTGAATTTGACCGTGCTTGGGTCATACAATAATGGGATCAAGGTTTAGAATTTGACCGTGTATAGGCTGCTCGGTAAAAGGACTGAGGTTTTTTTGACCATTTTAAGTCAACTTACAGGTGAACTTTCATTCACCCGATTGAGGAGTTGCTTAGGTAATTTGATTTTATGAGACAACAAACAAGCATTTATATAGGCAACCAAATATGAATAAACAATTATTTTATTAATGTGAATATCGTACACGTTACAAGCACTCCGAATGATGCATGCTAACCTTACTTGGTCATCGTAGCTATTATATATATGGTCCTAACACATTGATCGTCATTGACTGATGGTACTCTCTCCTTTGGGAAGAGGTTTCTGCACGCATGCTATGAAAGCCTTATAAGGTTTTAGTGGTGGCTTGATGGGATGGCTTAACTCTATGGTCGGAAGCCCCCAGGGCGATGTGTTCAATCGCACATGGGCCGCTCGGTAGGGGGATTGCGGTTTAGAATTTGACCATGTTTGGACCGTTCGATAATGGGATTGAGGTTCGAATCCGATCGAGCATGGGCCATTCAGTAATAGGACTGACTTTTTTTTACCATTTGTAGGTTAACTTACAGGTAAACTTTTGTTAACCCGACTTAGGGGCGGTTTAGGTTGTTTGATTTATGAGACAACAAACAAGCATTTATTTGGGCAATCAAATATAAATATGGTACATTTTGCAAGCACTCTGAATGATGCATGCTAACATTGCTTGGGCTCAAATGAGGCTTATTCGTAGTACCTTTTGAGGTAGGACGCGTTCCAAGTCCTCAAAATCAACTTGCTATCCTGGGTGCGCAACTTGTAAGCACCGATTGAGAGGATAGCCAAGACAAGAAATGGTCCTTCTCAGTTGGGGGAGAGTTTTTTTTTTTTTTTCGACAACTTTTCCTATTGCCTCTATACTTCGCAGGATTAGGTCCTCCACTTTGAATTGACGGGTTTTCATCTTTTTATTATAATACCATGTGATTTGTTGCTAGTAGATTGTCATATACAGGTGTGCTGCATCCCAGACTTCTTTGAGCAAGTCAAGATACTCTTTAAGCCTTTGAGAGTTGCTAAGTAGGTCAAAGTATTCAACCCGAAGGTTCGGGTGTCCAACCTCTAGTGGGATAACTGCTTCAATTCCGTAACATAGGCTGAAAGATGTCTCTTGGGTCAGCTCCTCTGGGGTTGTCTTGTATGACCACAAGACAGACGGTAGCTTATTCGCCTAGGAGCCCCCAACATCCTCTAAATTCGTCTTCACCCATGTGGTAGCGTACGATTCGTCACTTCCACTTGTCCATTAGTTTGCACATTAGCTTACAGATAGGCAACGAAAGTGTGGACTAACCTTATCCATAAACTCGTACAACATTTGGTGAATCATTTGTCAGTGAATTAGATTTTGTTGTTGGTCACTATGACCTAGAGAATCCCAAAATGGCTTACGATGCTTTGGCGAACAAACTCCGTCGCATTCTATTTGGTAATTCGTGCTAATAGGGATGCTTCGACCCATTTAGTGAAGTAGTCGATGCCTATTATAATAAACTTCCTCTACCCGGATGGTATAGGCAGGGGGCCAAGTATGTTGAGCCCCCACTGTGTAAATGGTCAACGTTATTGCAAGGCATGTAGCTCTGTATGTGACTAGTAAGTCATGTTCCCGTGGATTTAGAAATTCTCACATTCATGAAATCCATGGCGTCGTGCTTCATTAAGGGCCAGTAGAAGCCATGTCGCATGGTCTTGAAGGCCAGATTCTTACCTCCAACATGTGACCTGCAAATATCAACCTCACTCAGCACGTAATTAGCCTCCTCTGGCGTGAGACACTCATGTAGGGGGTTGAGTGCTCGCAATGATACAATCTCCTGTCCATGATGGTATACCAGCCCACTATCTTTTTCACGCGTTTAGCCTCTTCTGAGCTCTCTGATAGGACGCCATCGGTTAGGTACTTCCTGTACGGGGTCATGAAATCATCATTGTTGGCCACGTGCAGCACTTCATGCTCAAGTACATCAATGTTTGGGACGGCTAGGACCTCCTGCATGTCTCTGGCTTACTATTCTAGGTTCCCTACTGCCGCCGCCTTTGCTAGCTCGTTCGTCTTCAGGTTCTCTTCCAAAGATGTGGACTATTTCGACGTTGTTGAACGCCTGAGCCAAGCCCCTCACTTTAGCGAGGTACTTCATGAGTAAAGGATTCGAAACCATGAAATTTCCTAGGATTTGGTTGATGACCAACTCGAAGTCGTTGTAAATAACCAAGGATTTAGCTAAGCATTCCTTTGCTAGTCAGAGTCCGGCAAGTAGTGCTTCATACTCGGTGATGTTGTTGGTGGTTGAGAATCTAAGGATCATTGAGTACTTTATCTCCAACCCGTTCGGAGTCCTCAAAACCATACCTACTTTGCCACGGATCTGCGTCAATGACCCATCGACATAAAAGGTCCAAGTCAAAATCCTTGGCTAGTTGGCACCTTTGGCGAGGTCGAGGGCTTTTGAAACGGGGGTCATCGTGTCAACGATGAAGTCAGTGAAGGCCTGGCCCTTTATGGCCAGTTGTGGTCCAAACTTCATGTCAAACTCGCCTAATGCAATAGCCTATTTAACCAGTCGTCCAAATATGTTCAATTTCTACAAGATTCCTTTCAGTGGTTGATTGGTTAGGATGATGATCTTGTGCGCCTAGAAGTAGAGGCATAGCTTCCTGGCAGAGTAGATGAGGGTTAGGGTGACCATTTCGGCATGCAGGTGATAAGTCTTGATGTCCGTCAGAACCTTATTGACGTAGTACACTGGCCGTTGTATGCCAAACTGCTGGCAGATGAGGACCGAGCTCAACACCGTGTCAGAGACCGCCAGGTACAAGTATAACTCTTTGCCTTCCTAACGTGAAGTCAGAAGTGGAAGATTGGAGAGGTACTCATTGAGTTCTTGAAAAGTGAGTTCTCACTTAGCCGTCCACTGGAAGCCAGTTGCCTTAGTCCCCCTCAAAGCTTTGAAGAACAATAGGTACTTTTCTATAGATTTAGTTAGGAATCAGGAGAGGAAATATTTTGAATTTTTTTATCCGATTTAATGGGGATTATTTATTTTTGGATAATTTAGATGTGATAAAAATTAATTAAATATTATGAGATTTTGGAGGATATTTGGACTTATTTGGTCAGTGCCCAAAGTGCGCCTATTCGGTCGTTCGAGTATCAATTTGAGTTTTTAGATTAAAAGAAAATGGAATCTATATAAATATATAACAATAATAATAATAACAATAATAATAATAATAATAATAATAATAATAATAATAATAATAATAATAATAATAATAATAGAAGCAGAAAGGAAAGAACGAGAGGGAGGGGCTTGGGAGAGTCAAGGGTTTCGCAAAGAGGAGAAAGAGGAGGGTTCACCGGGGAAGAAGGCAACGTGCGGGTGGTCGGCGGTGGCTGGCGACGGCCATGCGCGACGGTGGCCGGTTGTCGTGGTGAGGTTGAGCAACGGTGGTTGTGCGTGCAGAGAGAGAGAGAGCTGGGCAGGAGAGAGACCGTGCAAAGGAAAAGAGGAGGAAATAGCGGCTCACAGGTCCAATTCCAACTTTGAGCTAATTGGGAAAGTTATAGATCTGATCGAGGCAAGTGCACTCATACCATTTTTTTCTATTCTTTTTTATTTTTATTTGATTTTCTTCTAGTATTATTGTCCCGATACCCGACCCATACATGTATTTGTGATAATCATGATTTGAGTATGTATATACATGAATTTTTTGTCCAATTTCGTAGATTTTGATCAATTTTCACACTGAAACCCTAATCCCACATCTAGACGATTTCACCCTCCGATTTTTGGGAATTTTATATAAATTTTTTCTAGAATATCATTTCACATATTGTATATATGTAATTTATTGATTGGATATCCAATTTGATAATTTTAAGTGGAATTACGTTTGTCGGAATCCTAACTCATGGTCAGATCTCGTTTAAGCATTTATTTTGAGTTTTACATATAATTTGGCTTGAGATTATGATTACTCATATTTTGAATTCAGTTAATTACCTATTGGATGTCTGATTTTTTTTAGATTCATCCAATTATGCATAAACGGGCACTGTTCACGCGCTGTACGGTTCACGTTAGCCTCTTTGGTAAATTTTTAACAATTTTTGTGTCGTTTAATTGTTAATTAAGTTGTATACATATTTGTATGTGTTTAATTGTATATTCTGAAAAATATATTTGTTAACCAATTGTAAATAGTTAATCATTTGGAAGCCTTAAAGTCACGTTTGGCTCACGATAGTAAAAGTTTCTCCTGTTTCAATACTTTATGATATTCATATATATAAATTAAGTCATGAGAAGATTTAAATTTGAAAGAAAGATAAAAATTATGTAAGTACATGAAGGGAATGCCACAATTCGATATATGTATTAATCGTTCTCCCAGAGTGAGAACTATGTGAAAGAAGTTTGGTAGATCTTCTTTTAAAGAATAAGAAATCTTGAAATTATGATCATAGATTTATGTTACGGAGGGTAATATCCTTTGGCATGCTATTAGTATTATAGTGGTAATCTAAGGATTATCCTGGCCACGTATCATAGCGGGTGATACTTTTGGTAAACCTTAGGATATTACTGTGGAAGGACGAGGAACTGCCTCTAGGCCCCTGGGGACATAGGGGTATATTATTATTGGCCCGTCTACAGACATGATATGTAGATGGTCCCTCCTTTGTGTCTAAAATAAGAGCTCACGGCCTTAGATCATGTAGGGTATCATGATCTTTTTCTCATTCTCCCGTACCTTTAGCTAGTAAGAGTTATTGGCCCTGATCTATAATAATTAGTAATTATACATAATTTACATTTCAAAGAGAAGGACAAAATATGATAAGTCATTTGTATTTTGAAAGTATATTCAATCATGTTTTATATTTACATATCCTCATTGTGCTCATATATCTCCATTTTGCTTTATTTTACATATATTATTATTGTCTTTGATTATATTATACTTACTGAATATTTGACTCACTCTTATTGTCTTTTCTTGCCTCCAGATTAGCAAAGGCCTATTATACCCGATGAGATAGAGTGGAGACTAGAAGTCGACTAGCCACGGGACTCAGAGAATCACACGAGCATTTATATTTTATAGTTTTGTACATGTTATGGATAATTGTATATATTTATATTTCGGTTGAGAATCTTAATATATGTTGTACACATGGCTGATAATCCGATAGTTTAGTTTTCACCGTGTTAAAATTTATTTATACTTTTATAGGTTATTGTGGTCTATAACAAGTACCTAGTGGCATCTCAATATCTAATATTGTGTTTGGAGACATAACATTGGAGCCACGAATTTTATTGTAACATTTAGATCTTGTGTGTTGGATGTTGTCTGTTGTTTGATGACAGAGTTATTTGGATATATTTGGTGAATTGTAGCGGAGATTTGTGCAGATTTTGTATCAACTTGACGGCCGTATTATAGATATAATTCTGCCAGATTTTTGACAGAAAATATGGTCCGTCACATACCGGTGAGCTTCTGCACCCCCTTCACGGTCCGGGGTGGACTCATGCCGAAGATTGCATTTATCTTCTCGAGGTTCACCTCAATTTCCTATTCGGAGATAATGAAGCCCAAAAACTTCCTTTACGTCACACCAAATGCGCACTTGGCAGAATGTAGCTTCATCTAGTGCTCCTAGAGGATTCCGAAAGTCTAGCTCAGATCGCAAACATGGTTATCAATGGCTTTACTCTTGACGAGCATATCATTTATGTATACCTTCATGTTCTGACCGATCTGGGTTTTGAACATCTTATTCATGAGTGGCTGGCAGGTAGCCTAAATATTTCTCATACCAAAGGGCAAAACCCTGTAGAAGTAGATGCCCTGATCGATCATGAAGGAAGTGAGCTCTTTATCTTTCGAACTCATCCTAATTTGGTTGTAACTTGAGTATGCATCCATGAAATTGAGCAACTCGTGGTCGGACGTAGAGTCCATCGGCAAGTCGATCCTTTGTGATGGGAAATTGTTCTTGGGGCATGCCTTGTTCATGTTTGTGAAGTCGACGGACATTCATTATTTCTCATTACTCTTTTTAATGAGGATGATGTTTGACAACCAGTCTGGATATTGGATTCCCTGATGAACCCAGCGTTGAGTAGCTTCTTTACTTCTTCAATGATAGCAATCAATTTCTCGTCCAAGTCATTCCTGTGCTTTTTTCGGACATGTGTGACCAAGATCGAGACCTAACTTGTTGACCGTTATTCTAGTCGGTATCCCTGGATTGTCAGTTAACATCCACACGAAGATGTTAGAATTCTACCTGAGGAAGGTTATCAGCTAGTCATAGGTGGGACCCGACAGGGAGCTCCCAATTTGAACACACTTCTCAGGCTCATTGGGGTCTAAGGAATTTAGTCAGTTGACTCACCTAACTGAGCTTGTAGTAGGGTAGTCTCATCACAAAAGTCGAGGTATTCAATCGGCTAGCTGAGGGTTGCCGGAGCGATTTGGCACAGGTAGCACGTCCAACCAATTATCTGATTGCCTAATACCTCTCCAACACCGTATAGGGTTAGAAACTTTATCTTTAGGTGGGAGATCAACGTCATTGCCTCAGAGGTATTCAGGTAGGATAGTCCCAAGATGGCATTGTAAACCAAGGGAAGGTCCACCACTAGGAATGTGATCGTCCTAGAGGCCGTCTTGGGATAAGCCTCCAACATGACCTCCAGTTGGATAGCTCCCTAGATGGGTACCGACTCGTTGTCCAACCCATGCAGAGGTCCCTCGGTAGGCTTCATCTCACTCTTTTTCAATCAAAGTTTGAAGTAAACATTGAGGTAGAGTAAATTCCAATAACTTTCATTATCAATGAATACTTATTTAGTTGGTAGTTAACTGTATCATTCGAAACAAGTGTCAATACAACTAGAGGGTCAAAGTGTGGAGTTATTACATGAACCATATCGTTGTCACTAAAACAAATGGCATCATTCCTAACCTCTACAATTGGCTTCTTGTTGCTGGAAGCTGTCTTCGGACGGTACGAAGCGTTACCCTTGGCTACTTGGTTATTATCATGTTGACAATCCCGACTGCAATTTGATTCCTCGACTACTCATATCAATCTTTGTCTGCTCTCCTTGGGGCTTGTCTCGAATTTCACGGGAACCTGGTGAGACACCATTTACAGACCAGGTCTTTAATCTCTCTCTACAGCGTCTGACAGTTTTCGGTACTATGATTCGAGAGATCGATGGAAGTGGTAATATTTTGACCGGTCTCCTCCCTCTGGGTTTTTTAGTGCCTTTAGCAATTTGAAAAGCTTCTTATCCTAAATTTGTATCAGGATATTGGTATAAGTGTCATTCAGAGGAGTCACGTTAGGGGGTTTAAACTCCTTTTGGACACTAGGTTCTGCCCACAACTGCTTTTTGGGGCCTCAAAAGCGATTATCGTCTCCGCTCTTCTTCTTCTCATTCATTGGTTCCTTTGGGGTCAGTCAGTGCTTTCAGGCCACCTTGCCTTGTTAGCCTCCTCCATTGCTATGTAGGCACGAGCGATGGTTTCGGCCCCTCGAAAGGCTTGATGGTTTTAATTGGCTAAGTACTTGAAGAAGTTACCCAATTCCAAAGTAGCGATGAAAGCGAGTGTTACCTCTTCTTTGAGTCGGGATATCTGTTGGGCCTTAGCATTGAACTATGTGAGGAAGCACTTCAAGCTTTTGCCTCGCTTCTATTGGAGGCGGACGAGGTGTCATGGTTGCTTCACCTCCCTCCAGTTAGAAATGAATTGAGATAGGAAGCAGTCGACGAGTGCCTCGAACTATCGAATAGAGTTCAACCGAAGATTGTAGAATTAGGTGCGAGTGTCCCCTTTGAGGGTTAGAGGAAAGTATTGACATATGACAGCTTTGCTTAGACCTTGGAAGCTCAATAGAGTGCAAAAGAATGAAAGGTGGTCTACTGGGTCGTAACCCTCGTCGTATGATTCCACGGTCAGTATCTTGAACTTGTGGGGGAGTGGCTGCTCCGGATCTCCATTGTGAATGATGGGAATCTCCTTAGATTCATAGAGCATCTGCTGACGTCTCCCCTGAACATGTGCTGTCAGATCTTCTCCACCCTTTCCTCCATCTAGGGGAGGATATAATCCTCTTGGCATTGAGAAAGATCCTCAACTCTAAATGATTGGAAGAGGGATGTGGGTCTTGATGACTACCAGCTCATGGTGGCCATGTACTGTAAGAGGCTTCTCCTTAGGCTAAGGGTCTCTTGTTGCTACGGGAGTAACGAGGATGTCGTTACTCCATGCTGTCCCTTTACTCTCAGTGACTCAGTCGACTCTCTAACCACATTTGGCCTCTATTGCTCAAGGCCGTGGAGGCCATGGCATCATCGAGCCATGGGGGTCTTCTTGGCCAGGTGCCTCTTCATCCGATTCCTTTGCTTTGAGGCGGAAGCTTGTGTGACGGAAGCGTGATCCCCCCGTTGCTGCTCGTCCAAACGTGTGTTAATCGTTTAGAGTATCTTGAACACATCTCCCATTTGGACAGTGAGTATACGCATGTTTGGTTCATATTGTCTGCCTGTGCAGCTACCCACTGATGGGTCATCTCCTTGGGCAATGATGTCCCTGGCCGACACGCTGGCTTGTACCATGGTGTTGACCATGTTCTGTTCATGAGTGTAGTGGTAAGACTTTTAACCCGTGTTCTCATAGACGGTACCAATGATGCATCCCTAGATCTGAATTATTGTACGAATTAGAAAGCCACTTAATCTTCCACATTAAGTTGAATTGAGATATGTCTGATCTCCATCTCTGAAAACCTAGGGGTCTTGTGTAACACAATGAATAAATAAGATGTCAGAGGATTGGTAGACTCACTCCGCAATTTATCTTTCGACGCTCAAGTCAGAAATCTTTTTCAATTAATGGAAAGATACGATGGCGTAAGAGAATACATGAATGCAGTAGGTGAGAAAGGTGAGTAGTGTCGAAGGGCTTGGCTCCTATGGTTGCACTCGACGAGGGAGTAGCTTAGAGGTGTGAGCTCGACTGGGAGCGATTTAGAAAAGTATGTTCCATTGGAAGCGGCTTAGTGTGAGAGAGAGAGACAAGGGGTGCTCTCCATTGGAATTGTTTGCTTTTAGAATTTTTTGGATTGTTTTTCTCTTTGGATTACCTCTTGGGTCTTTTTCCTCTTGGGTTCCCCTTGGATTCCTCCCTCCTCCGGTGGTGGAGAAGAGATATTTGTAGAGGACGGCCCAGTGTAGCTTTGGCACCAAAGCTTGGACAGCTGTCTCGTTGGAATTTGCAAGTTGTTGATCGTTGATTGAAGCCACTAGTGTTAGCCTTCGTTTTACGGTGATAGTGCGACTGTGGGTAGTCCTTGTTAACCTTTGCTAGACTATTCCGTTGAGTGATTAGTCAAGTCACATTGGTGGTGACAGTGGCCTAACAGTGGCAACAGTACTATCCTTTTTGCTGCAAGTAGGTGAGCGTGGCTGTCCCCTCTAAATGTTAACCTTGACCACCAATGACAGGCGCCTGCCATGTCGTTGCATTCTATGATGGTCAGGCTATCGCTGCTGAGTTTGAAGGTTCCCTTATCACGGTTGGCCATGCCATACGGGGTTGCCTGCTGGGACTAACTGGTCTCTATCTGCATTGGCCCATTATGTGCTGGCCGTGGCTGGGCCTACCTATGGCTTTCTACGCTTTGCTTTTCACATGGCCTAGCTAACAAATGGGCTTGAATTTGGATCGGCTTATGGCAAGGCCTATCACATTAAATATCTATTATAATTCTAACATGCTTTAATTAAAAATCATTATCTCATTAATACATCGTAAAAATCTAAAAAAAATAAAAACTATTAAAAGTGATGAGTTACAATCCAAAGGAAACCACCAAATCTCTACCAAAATATATATTGTATTAGTCACAAACCAAAATAATAGTAACTAGTCACAGAATCATCTCTACTTGAATGTTCCATATCAAATATAAGCTTCCCCGCTAGTATTATATAATCAACTCGAATCTAGAGTAAATAACATATAAAGGTGAGCCAATTTCTCAATAAGTAATAATAATTAATAATGTATAATAAATAATAAATATCTTAAATATTTAATATCAAATTACAAAAGCCATGCCAATAATATAAAATAAAATAATAAACTTTATATAAGAATCTATAATTTGTCGTAATTCAACTAAAAAATAATAGTGAGAATAGGTCCCATTAGACTCTCATACTATAAAGATAAACAGATTTTATAAAATTAAAATATCATTAATAATAGGTAGAGATTCCCAAAGTTCTCCATCATAAGGAAGGTAGAGATTTTCTGGTCTAAATATTAGTATGAATGACCTAAATATCAAATAATAATAAATATAATAGATTCCATAAAATTTAAATATCACTTAATCTAATATAGATTTTATTGAATGTAACTCATAAATTTTACTGAATACCAAATTTAAGAGATATCAATAATAATAAAATAATATAAAAAATTCATAAATCATATTTGGCTTCCATGAATCAAAGTCTTGTATGTTTGCCTCCTAATAATTTTGTATATATCATGAGATAACTAATATTCATAAGTTTGGCATTCAATCAAACCCGTGATCTACCAAAACTTTGCTAAACAAACTATAGACATTAATTTCGTAATATAAAGTTGGAGAATAACCATGCCCTCCACTCGTATAGAACAAAATCATCTCAACTTATCAAATCTAGCATCTCTTATTGTAATATCCATCAATGCTATATTATATGATGGTTAAATGGCTATTAGTATCTCTATATAGTAAATAACATATCTTATTACTATAATTATATGAAAATTAGTATTAGATGATAACTATTCACACTAAATTTTTATAGGTTCCATATTTTTTGATACCATAATATTCTCATGTAATCTTATTTATTTTAACTATAAGAAGCTAATAACATATAACATGTAATCAAGTATAATAAAAATGAACTCTATAACTATATTGATAGAAATATCGTTTAGCATTAAAACGAACCGTACTTATACGTCAAAATTAACACAAAGAAGGCCATCACCGAGGAACTAGAAGGATCCTTAGACACAATAAATATCCAACTACTATCATTTCACTGGCCCACAATAATCTACTAAATCCCAAAGCTCATAAAACAATGCCATTAAACACCCAATTTCACTACAAGACCAAAACAAATTCGATTCCTCAAATATTCATGCATCCACTTGAATGTTGCCACACACATCGGCTTGTAAGTATCAATACTTTACAAATGTTACCCAACCATTACTGGCGGGTGTGTAGTTGTTTGTTCATAATAATAAAATAAAATATAAGAATATTTTTGTAATATCTTATATAGTTGAAACTACTATTAAGATAAGTTCAACAGCACCTATTTCTTATTCATATCCAAATTCTGTAAAATTTCAATTGCGTTCATGATATTCAGTTTTGGCAAGAACCAATTGTATCATTCTTATAACACTTGGGTTGTGGTTAAGATATGATATTGAGTTTTGAATAATTAATCATTGATTACATGTTGTTATTACTCTTATATATTTGATATTATTATCTAAAATATTTTTATTAATTATTAATATCTTGTATTATATTACTTGTTACGTATTTAGCTTACTATTATAATTTATTGGCTCTAGATAGAATAGGGAGGTAGTGTGCTAGCAGATATCGTGCATTAACTAAGGAGACTTCAAGGAGAGGCGATTTCAAATTCTAAAAGCTTCATATTGAGAAGTGTGAAATTTCATTAACTTTTGGACAAATGCTGGACATTTTGTAGAGACTATATGCCCTTGACTTATAATAATGTTATGGCTGTTTGTATTATCTCTTATTTTGAAGCATTGATTCCATGATGAATGTTTTATTTATAATAGTTTTATAATAATAAGTGTTTATGATTTGGGTTTTTTTGCATAGTAATTTGGGCTAGTTCAAATTATTTGAGTCGAGGTCACCACACAGCAAATGTATGAGCAGATGGAATGGGCCATTTATTTGTAGGATCCCTTGCTATTTTGGTGATGTCTGGCTTGGTGGAGATATATATTGGATTCAGGTTATATGGTGTAACTAACTGTCATGATATATGGATGCATAAGCAGTAGCAGAGCATTTAACAACCAGCCAAGTATGGAAGGGCAACAAGAGCAGCCAGCCTGATAGTTGTTAGATAGCGCACGGAGAGTTGTTTTAGTTGGTTAGGCTAGGGAAGAATTTAGTATTAGCAGAGGTAGTTGATTTAAGGCACAGCGCTATATATGTGCCTCATATGCGGTAGCAAGTGTATTCAGGGTATGTGATATGAATGAAATAGAATGAAGTACTCGTTCTCAGAACTCGGTATTCTGGCCCGGCTCCCCTATTTCTTCCCTTCTTTCTCCTTTCTTTTCTTGATTTCTACATTGTCATGATTAGGTGATATGATCCATCGCAGGACACTTACACTTGGGCACAATTATATTGATACGGTCCAAATGGAAGAGGTTTTTTTTCTGGTGATGATATGGCTTTTTATGATGATGGCGTGAAGACAAGTAATGAGATGGAACTTTACATAAGAAACATGAAACTGCGAAGCATTAAAGGAGTCCTTTTTTTTTTTTTTTTTTGGGTTAAGTATCATTAAAGGAGTCGGAGGATGAGAACTCCCTTAAAGAGCCTCCCTAGGGTGTCGTTTCCTTTCCTTGATCCACTCCCTTGGCCAGCTTTAGCAAGGGTTGAAAGTAGGATAAGATAGTCGCATATTATTCAACAGTTAATTCCAATGTTTTATCAATGTTTTGATTCCTCTCAAATCCCTTCTCCATTTCTTCCGGTGTCATACACTCCCCTTGCATGCCCCATGCGCACTACCTCCAGTGCACAACCACATCATCTGCATCATTGTATATAATATTTGGAAAAGAAGGCGGAATAATATATCATCAGTTTACATGAGAACATGATGTTTTTTGAAAAGTGATAGAAGAAAAGTAAGGTTGAAGGGGTAGCTAAGAATATTTTGAATATCGGGTATGTATATTTTGGTTACGTATAAATGGTGGAAAAGTTTGTACACATCTGTAGGTATTTTTGGTTATATTGAGATGGCGAGCATCAGGCATCCTGGGCTGTTCACGGCATCTTGAGATACAAATGAAGGATATGGGGATCAAGGACTAATTATAGGAGCCCGAAATTCTCGGATAAATCTCAGACAAGGGGAATCGCTCAAGCTCCACAATTCTTTAACGGTACGTTTGGTTGCTGGAATAGAATAATGTGAGAATAGAATAGTTATTCCAGGGAATAGAAAATGATGAGAATATAGTTAGAATTGTTATTCTTATATTTGGTTGTTGGAATAGAATAAGGTGAGAATTAGTACTCCATTGTTTGGTTTGTAGAATAGTATGAGGAATAAGGTGGGAATAATAATAGTAATAATAATACCTTTGTTGGGTTCAGTACCCAGGGTCCCCAATCCACCGGGAAAAAGGGACAAGTACTTGACCCGGGAAGATAAGCGTATCGAGTCCGAGAATGATCACAGCAGTCCGAGAGAAGATCTCGAATTAACAGTGCAGGAACGTCCGAGGGCTTTGTAGCCCGAGAACCCTCATCAGGGCTTTGAACGTCCAGCGGACCCAATAAAAGCACGAGGACTTATCCAAAAGCCAAAGTTCCAATCAATACGAGGATTCTTCAAGGCGTCCCGGGAATGCCACTCGGCTTCAAAAGCGTCCAAAACACGCATAAAGTCGCAACACGCCACCACCGCGAAATCGACCACCTGTGGTGACATTCCAAGCAAATACGACAAACGGCTCAGGCGGCCAAAAGCTGCCCATTCACGATAACAAACCTGACACAGCAGAGACGTGTCGGGAAAGTAGGTGGCCAGCCTGGCACCTAGCGGCCAACGGTAACATTTTCTCCTATAAATACCCCACTTGGGGCATCAGACAAAGGATCGAAAAATTCTTCCTTAAGCAAGAAAGAGAGAAAAAGCATAGCATTCAAAAGCAAAAAGCAGAAAACCCTCGTCCTCGGTTCTCGGACACCATCTTGTATACAGCAATATCAAACTTAGTGAAATCTTTTCCAGGCCAGGCCTCGTGGTTTTCCCTTCTCATTCAAGAGAAGGTTTCCACGTAAAAATATTGTGTTCAATCTCTCTTCTCTCTCACTCGATCATCATCACTTGTGTTGCTCGGATCCAAAACCCGTAACGCAACATTGGCGCCGTCTGTGGGAATCTTGGATTAAAAGTCAAGTTCTCATCCTCATAAACACACTCAACAGCATCAACAATCAACAAGCACTAAAAATGGTAAGCACCAGAGCACAAGCAAGTGCCCCGAAAGAGCCACGGCTCACAATCCTCGGGGACGCCCCGACCCTTTGGCTGGTATTGAGAACCACTCTGATCTGCCGTGAGGGACCGGCAAAGGTGGACGAGATGCACAAAGCCTTCATCGCTCTTTGCGAGAATAGACAAGAAGGAAAGAGCCCCTTCCCGGGGATCCCAGCGGAGATATCCCGTAGCGAGAGGGGGAAGGCACGAACGACGCGACGGCGCCCACCCACGAGATCTACCAAGGATGGAGAGTCGCCTCAGCGGCGGGGCCCCTCGCGGGCCAGGAGAACGTCGAGGACCCCGATCCCAGGGCGACCAGGAGCATCGCGTCCGGGAGATAGCGGATGCGCCCAGGTCCCCGCAAAGATCCAGAAGGACCCCAGAGAGGAGGGTGCACCAACAGCCTGACGAGTTGAGGCACTTCCTCAACGCAAAAAAGGCGACCGCTCCACCACCCGTGGAGGAAAAATTAGAAAAAGTATGGAACCGTGTGTTCGGAGAGAGCAGCGGGGCAAGCGTCCCGCAATCTCCGTTCACCACCGACGTTAGAGCAAGGGCGCTGCCCTCGAAGTTCAAAATGCCCAATCTGGGGGCATACGATGGGAGCGCTGATCCCATGGATTACCTCAACATGTTCCGAGAACACCTGAGCCTCCAAGGGCTTGATGAAACGGCAATGTGCCAGTGCTTCCCCTTAACGTTGAAAGGGGACGCCAGAGTTTGGTTCTATGGGATGCCCGCGGGCTCCATTAACACCTTCGCGAACGCGCGGCGTTCTGTCCTGATTCGCCTCCGAGCGAAGGGGAGAAGCGGACCTGCATCTCACCGCGTGAAGCGGGGTGCCGGGGAGAGCTCGAGAGGCTTCTGGCCGGGTTCGTGTCCGAGGCCGAGACAGATCCTAAGGCGTCTCGATGGCGTGAAGCTAAATGCCTTCCTGTCTCGGCCTCGAGGGGGTTCCTTCTTGAACACCTTATCCATAAGGCCCCGTACCTTTGAAGAGGCCGAGTCCATAGCGAGGGCCTATATTGCGGCGGAGGAGGCGAAGCGAAGCAAAGCGCCCGGCAGAAGGAGCGAGGACTACCGCCCGAGGACGAGAGGAAGTGAAGAGGAAGGCCGGGGACTATCGCGATCCCCGTTCGTAACCGAGCATCAAAAGCACCACAAGCCCGAGATGCCCACGCGTAGAGACGTTCCCCCAACACGTCTCACTCCCTTGAACGATACGCGGACCAACGTGCTGATGCAGATTCGAGGGGAAAAGTTCGTGAAGTGGCCCACGCCTCTGAAGAATCCAGACGGGGGCGACCAGACGAAGTTCTGCGATTTCCACCGCCGCAGAGGGCACGCGACTGAAGACCCAAATCTTTGCGAGGAGATCGAGAGGGCGGTTAGAGGGGCCACCTCGGCCCGTTTCTACAACGCGGCCCGGACAGTCTTAGGAACAAAGAAAGAACTGAGGCCGACCCACCAAGGAATAAGGTCGCGTGGGAGTTATCAACATGGTGTCCACCCATCCACCGGGAAGCGGCAATGAGATCATCTTTGCATCAAAGAGGCGCGGACTAGGTCCGGAGATGACATCATATGTTTTGGTAAGGAGGACATGGCCCATGTAACTTCCCCATTCTCGACCCCCTCTCGTTGTAATCTGCTCGTTTGGATGGAGTAAATGACTTCCATCCGGCTGCGAGTATTTGTTGATAATGGAAGTTCTCGTAATTTGCTTTATTTCGATGCTTATCAAAAGCTAGGACTAAAAAGAGACCAAATGAAGGCCCCGAGGGGGCACCGTGTCGGGCTCGACAACGAGCGATCCCCGTCCAGTGGCATCGTGCATTGGGAGGTCACCTTAGGGACATATCCGAGGACCGCGTCTAAGGTCCTCGCCTTCTTGGTGGTGGACCTCCCATCGCCTTATAACGCAATCCTCGGACGCCCGCTGCCACCTTCGGTGCGTGACCTCCATCCCACATCTCGAAAATAAAATTTCCAACTCCATTTGGTGTAGGGAAGTCTTAGGCGAGCGGTCCGTTGGGAGAACGTGTTACTGTCACGGAGTCACACGGACTCCACTTCCCGACCAATGGAAGACCTCGACCTCGGGGACGAGGCGACCCTCTAACAAGCACGGCCGGTGAACCCACCGTAAAAATCAATGGATCCCGAGGATCCCGAGAGATGCGTCAGTTGGAAGCTCTCTCGCCGAGTCCGTCCGAGAGAGCCTCACGACTCTCTTAAGAGAGAACTCGGACGTCTTTGCTTGGTCCCGGCGGACATGCCGGGGATTTCTCCGAAACCATAACTCACAGTGCTAGGTGTAGATCCCCACCACAAGCCTTATTAGACAAAAGCGGGAACTATTCAACGGAAAAGCCGGGAGCTATCCAGAAGAAGTGAAGAAACTCTGGGCGCTCGTTCATCCGGGAGGTGCGATGATCGGACTGGCTCTCCAACGTGGTCATGGTGAAGAAAAGCAGCGGGAAGTGGAGGATGTGCGTCGATTTCACGGATCTCAACAAAGCTTGTCCGAAAGACAGCTTTCCCCTTCCCAGAGTAGACCGGCTGGTGGACTCAACGAGTGGCTACGAGCTGCTCAGCTTCATGGACGCCTACTCCGGATACAACCAGATCAAGATGCACGCAGAGGACGAGGAGCATACGTCATTCATGACCAATCGGGGCACGCATCTTGTTAAAGTAATGCCCTTCGGTCTCAAGAAACGCCGTGCGACGTACTAGTGGCTCGTGAACAAGATCTTTGAAAACCCAGTTAGCGAACGTGAAGTCTACGCCGATGACATGCTCGTCAAAAGCACCATTGGTGGAAGTCACGTCAAAGACTTAGCAGACCTTCCGAGTGCTCGAGCGCACGGGATGAAGCCCCCAGCAAGTGCACCTTTGGGGTGTCGTCCGGGAAGTTTCGGTTTCATAGTGTCACAACGTGGAATCGAGGCGAACCCGAGAGAAGATCCAGGCCATCTTGGACATGAAGTCCCCTCGTCTTTGTGAGGGACGTCCAGACTCACGGGACGGGTGGCTGCCCTCTCCGTTCCCTAGCCAAATCAGTAGAAGCATCTCGCCATTTTTCAAGGCACTCGGGGGACCGAAAACCCAAGGGTTTATTTGGAGCAATGAGTGCGAAGAAGCGCTCGGGGCTCAGGCGTGCTTAGCCAACCCTCCTCTCCCGGCCTCCCACTACCCAGAGAGGAACTCTATTTATACACAAAGGTGACCGACCAGAGCCCTAGGGTCGGTCTCGGTAAGGCAACATCGAGGAGATCGAAATGGCCGGGTGTATTACGTCGGCAAGACGTCGGCTGATTCGAGACCCGGTATCCGCATGCCGAGAAGGTTGCGTTAACGGGCCGGGTGTACTCGGCTAGGAAGCCGAGACCTTATTTCCCGGGCTCACAAGATCGTGGTGCTAACCGACCAGCCACCGAGAACCATTTTGCAAAAAGCCCGAGGTCTCCGGCGATCGATCAAGTGGGCTATCGAGCTCGGTGAGTTCGATATCGAGTTCAGCCCGGCCGACCGCCATAAAGGGCAGCCCTTGCGGACTTTATGGTAGAAACGACAAGACATCGGGACGAAGACATCGTCAAAGCAAAGGGGGCTGAAGAAGCGGAGTTCACCCAAGCGTGGACTTTGCATGTAGATGGATCCTCCATGAAGGATGGGTGCGGAGCGGTGTTGTCTTCCGCGAACGCCCATGGGATCCGAAATCAAATACTCGGTAACCTTAGGGTTTCGGCCACAAACAACGTAGCGAGAATGAGGCCCTGCTCACAGGATCATGCATTGCAAAGGAGTGCTCGGCCAAGAGCCTAGTGATCTATAGTGACTCGAGCTGGTTGTCAACCGAGCCCTTGAAACTTTGAAGTGAATGAGCTGACTTTCCAAGTACCTCGCAAAGGTGAAAGAGTTGGCCTCGCATTTCGAGAAGGTCGATTCGTGCACATTCTAAGGGAAGAAAACGAAAAGCGAGACACGTTGGCAAAGCGCCCGGCCAGAGACCAATGCAGTATGACAAAGGAATGAGAGAAATTCTGGAGCGACCCTCTATAGAAGAGACAGAGGCCGAGGTCATGCAGGTGTCCGGAAATGACACTTGGATGACCGCCTACTTGAGATACCTCACCAGTGGAGCTCTGCCCGAGGACGCCGCAGAAGCCAGAAAAGTGAGGAAGTCCGCGGGCTGGTACACCGTCATCGACGACCGTTTATATCGCCGGGGGTACTCGGCCCCCTATTTGAGGTGCCTTACCCCCGAGGAGGCAGAGTATGCACTTCAAGAGGTGCATCTAGGAATTTGTGGATCACACATTGGAGGCAAGAACCTAGCATTCAAGATTATGCGGCAAGGGTATTATTGGCCAACGATGAGGGATGATGCCATGGACTTCGTGCGCAAGTGTGAAAATTGCCAGGTCCATGGCAATATAAGCCATCAGCCACACGTGGAGCTTGACGTTGCAATCTCCATGGCCCTTTGCGCAATGGGGGCTTGACATCCTCGGACCGTTTCCCATTGCGTCCGCTCGGAGGAAGTTCCTCATCGTGGGAATAGACTACTTCACCAAGTGGGTAGAAGTGACGCCACTAGCACGGATAATCGAACGGAACGCGACCGAGTTCCTCCTCCAGAGTATTGTTTGCGAGTTCGGAGTGCCCGAGAGCGTAAATCACATAGATAATGGGACACAGATTCACGGGAAGGCAATTTTCAGTGCATCGGCTAGCCTTCAATTAATTTAATTCATACGCCTCATTGCATATCCTCGGGCCAACGGCCGTAGAAGTCACAAACAGGACCATCTTGCATGGGCTTAAAACCAAGCCGCTAGACTCCGGGGCTCATGGGTGGGCGAGCTGCCATCCATCCTCCTGGGCATACAGGACCATGGCAAGGGAACCTACAAGAGAGACCCCATTCAGCCTGTGCTACGGGGTCGAGGCTGTCATACCACTAGAAGTGGGCCTTCCAAGCCTCCGAGTAGAACACTTCACCCAAGCGTCAACAACCACCGGCTCAAGGGAGCACCTAGATTTGCTTGAGGAAGCCCGAAACAAAGCGCAACTTTGTGTGGCAATGTATCAACGACGGGTGGCCCGCTATTACAACAAGAGAGTAAAAGCGCGGCGGTTAAGTCGGAGACTTTGTACCGAGAAGCATCGCGGCAACAGGAAAGAATGCCGGCGGAATAAGCTGTCTCCGACTGGGAAGAACCCTTCCTAGTCTCAAGAGATTTCAAAAACGGGCATACAAGTCTGCGAACTCGGGAAGGCGAGCCAATCCCTAGAACTCGAATGCGACACACCTCGAAATACTATCGGTAGAGGCTGGGAAGCTAAGGCAAAAAAACTTCGGTTCCGTCAGGAGCGGCCCAAGAGGTCGTATTCAAAAAAAACTCGGGATCGACCGAGCGCCCAAGAGGTCGTATTCAAAACTTCTGTTCGTCCGAGCGGCCCAAGAGGTCGTATTCAAAAACTTCGGTTCCGTCCGAGCTGAAGAGGTCGTATTCAAAACTTCGGTTCCGTCCGAGCGCCCAAGAGGTCGTATTCAAAAAAACTTCGGTTCCGTCCGAGCGCCCAAGAGGTCGTATTCAAAACCTTCGGTTCCGTCCGAGCGCCAACAGTCGTATTCAAAAACCGGTTCGTCCGAGCGGCCCAAGAGGTCGTATTCAAAAACTTCGTTCCGTCCGAGCGGCCCAAGAGGTCGTATTCAAAACCCGGTTAGTCCCGAGCTGCCCAAGAGGTCGTATTCAAAACCCCGGCCTCCGTCCGAGCGGCCCAAGAGGTCGTATTCAAAAACCGGTTCCGTCCGAGCGGCCCAACAGTCGTATTCAAAACCTTCGGTTCCGTCCGAGCGGCCCAAGAGGTCGTATTCAAAAAACTTCGGTTCCGTCCGAGCGTCCTAAGATGTCGTATTCAAAACTCGGATCGACCGAGCGGCCTTAGAGGTCGAAAAATTCAACAAGTACAAGGAAGGAAAAGAAAAAGGCACAACAATCTTCAACAACTTCTTTCTCATTTCGACAAAGGAACAAAGTACATGTACAAAAAAAAAATAAAAAAATAAAAATAAAAGTACATCAAGGCATTGGGGCTGGTTCCCGACAAAATCGGCCAGCTCGGGGAAGGTCCAAGGACGCTTCCAGATCCGAGGGCTCTGACGGCCCCGGAGATAATGGATCTTCAGAAGGACCCAGACGGGCGTCGCTCGGAAAGGGCCTCCCCGCAATGCCCAACAAGTCATCTGCTCTCAAAGCACTGGCATTGAGGGGATGGAGTACCGCAGAAGGAAACCGGGACGAATAAGACGAAGTACTCGGGCGACACATCCGGATGTCGTCCCCAGTTTTGCGCTCCGGTAAAGGCGTAAGGTCCCCGGGCCTAAGGGACACTCTTAGACTCTCCTCTTCTTGTATGAACTGTCCTGCCGACGCCTTACAACATCCTTCAAAGAGGCTATTTCCTTCCTGGCGTCAGCAAGCTCCGCCTCAGCCTTCTGAGAGGCCTCTCTGGTGGCCTCCAGCTCCTCCAGCTGGGAGAGAGTCCAAGCGACCCCTCTAGAAATAATGCTGAGCCTCTCGGCCATAGTTTGGAGCCGCGTTCGGAAGAAAAGGATTATCGAACAAAGGAAGTATAATGGAAGGACAAAGCACCTCGAGGAAAATGGAAATACCTCGGAAGCAAGGGAGCCGCCACTCGAAGAGGCCTCTACACTAGTTCTCGGAGCTGGAGCGTCGAAGCCAAGCACCACAGAAGCCTCAACCCCAGCCTCAGGAGTAGGAGTATCTACAGGAGGAGCAACGGCTGGGGGCTCGACAATAGGTGCCTCCACCTCCACCTCCAAAGGTCCGAGGTCGTACACACTCGGGGTCCCATCAGCAGGAACCTCCTCAGGGCGCTCGCCCTCATCAGCTTGGACTGGGATGGCTGGGGGCTCAGCAACGACCTCGACTTCAACGTCCCACTAAGAGTCCTCGACCTCAATGGCCTCGGATGGATGCTCCACGGGGGTGGGCGCTTCGCCCGAGTAGTTCGAAGAAACTCCGAGGCGGGACTCTCGGTGGCTTGGACTCTGGAAGCTCGGTCACCTCAACGATCGTTTGGACTTCGGGAGCTCGGTCACTTCATCAACCCTCGGTGAAGATCCCCGGGAACCGGAAAAATAAAGGCATGGAGAGTCCACGACCCCGAGGACCTCGGATGTGAGGACTTCCTTCTCTTGAGCGGAGGAGCGGTAATGTCACCATCCAAAAACTCATCCGCGTCGAAAATAGTGCCCTCCAAGAAGAAGGCACCTCCACCACACAGCTTGAGGGACGCTTTGAGCCCTCAACGTCCGGGCGTTTGGAGCTCTCGGACGGCCCGCTTTGCTCTGCTGACGGGGCGGACTGAAATGCTCGAGTCCCCGTCCTCTTTCTCAACTTCTTCTTGGATTTGGACTTCATGGAGTGGACTCGGAGACCCACTTGGCCTCCTTCAAGTTCTCGGGCAGCAACCAAATGTTGCGCTTGTCCGTGGAAGCCCCGAGATTGGCTTTCAAGTCCGTCGATCCTTGGCATATTCCCTATCACTTTGGGAGGGCTCGGTGCGGACTCACTCTTCACCTTCTCCCACTTATTTGGGATGGCCCAAATCTGCGGGACTCCCAGGAAAGAAAATTTGTCTTTCCAGTAGCCATTTGAGTCCGGGTTCCCCCACAAAGCAATGCAAACTCCTACGAGGAGTCATGGTAATCCAGTCAAGGTTATGTGTGAAACGAAACATAACCTTGACAACCGTAACGTTTAGGAGTTTGATGGCAACGAAGAAAGACGCACAAGGAGACGAGGTACCTCATGGCGTTGGTGAGCCCTCCCGAATGGGACCCCAGATCCTCATGATCTCGTGAAGCTCCTCAAAGAATAGGAAATCGAAGCCCACTTTTGAGGTGAACCTCATAGACCGTAATAAAGCCGTCGCTAGGCGCGCGTCTGCCTTCCGCTCCCGCACCACCATCGCCATCTCGTCTGGAATCCCGAATAAAACTCGAAGCTCCTCAAGCCTATCATTGGTCAAAGCCGACGCAATATCCCTTACGCCAGGCGCCTTTGTCGACTTCATTGGGAGACGAAAAGGAAGCTGGAAGACGAAGAGGATTTCTTTCGCGAAGAAAAGGTTCGAAGAAGGAAGACAGTAGAAGAGTTTTTTGAATGCGGAAGGGCGCCTTTTATAGCCCGAAAAAATTTGAAAAAGCGCCATCATCACCATGCCACACGTCAGACGGCCATTCGAATCAGAAAAAAAGCATTGCCACGTGTCACTCGGACATTGGATCTGGAAAAGAAATGACGCGTTGGCCACGTGAAATCTGACCGTCCGCCAGGATAATTAATGGCTCGCCACGTGTCACCCGGCCGTTCTCTTCAGCGAAATGATGAACGTTTACCTTTCCAAGGTAATTGACGGTAGCGTCAATCACGCATTTAATGCCCACGAAGCAAACGCAGCGGCGTGAGAGTCTTCGGACGATAACAAAGTTCTCGGACAAATGAAGTCCGCGGACGAGGAAGTCACCGGGAGTTCTGAAGGACTTAAAAAGTGACTCCAAGCAAATTCGATCTAAGTCTTCATCGGCGGCGAGGCCTCCTCGGACAATCATCGTGTTCGCGAACTAGCATTCACAAGAAAAAGGACATCTCAGGAAGCTTCAGAAGAACATGCCCAACGGTCGAAGATCTCGGACCCTTGGGCATGGGGGGCTAGTGTTGGGTTCAGTACCCAGGGTCCCCAATCCACCGGGTAAAAGGGACAAGTACTTGACCCGGGAAGATAAGCGTATCGAGTCCGAGAATGATCACAGCAGTCCGAGAGAAGATCTCGAATTAACAGTGCAGGAACGTCCGAGGGCTTTGTAGCCCGAGAACCCTCATCAGGCTTTGAACGTCCGCGGACCCAATAAAAGCACGAGGACTTATCCAAAAGACAAAGTTCCAATCAATACGAGGATTCTTCAAGACGTCCGGGAATGCCACCGACTTCAAAACGTCCAAAACACGCATAAAGTCTCGCAACACGCCACCACCGCTTAATCGACACAAAGAGACCGACATTCCTAGAAAATACGGCGCGAAACGGCTCGGTGGCCAAAAGCTGCCCATTCACGATAACAAACGACACGCCAGAGACGTGTCGGGAAAGTAGGTGGCTAGCCTGGCACCTAGCGGCCAACGGTAACATTTTCTCCTATAAATACCCCACTTGGGGCATCAGACAAAGGACCGGGAAAAATTCTTCCTTAAGCAAGAAAGAGAGAAAAAGCATAGCATTCAAAAGCAAAAAGCAGAAAACCCTCGTCCTCGGTTCTCGGACACCATCTTGTATACAGCAATATCAAACTTAGTGAAATCTTTTCCAGGCCAGGCCTCGTGGTTTTCCCTTCTCATTCAAGAGAAGGTTTCCACGTAAAAATATTGTGTTCAATCTCTCTTCTCTCTCACTCGATCATCATCACTTGTGTTGCTCGGACCCAAAACCCGTAACGCAACAACCTTATAAATAATAATAAATATAATAATAATAATAATAATATATAATAATATATAATAATAATACATAATAATAATAATAATAATAATAATAATATAATAATAATATCTAATAATAATATCTAATAATAATAATAATAAACAAATAAATAATAATACCTAATAATTAATAATAATAATAATAATATTTATAATAATAATAATAATAATAAAACAAAATAATGATAATGATAATAAAATAATAATAATAATAATAATACCTAATAAATAATAATAAATATAATAATAATAATAATAATAAAATAATATGTAATAATAATATCTAGTAATAATAATAATAAACAAATAAATAATAATACCTAATAATTAATAATAATAATAATATTTATAATAATAATAATAATAATATAAAATAATAATAATAATAATAATATAAAATAATAATAATATGTAATAATAATATATAATAAAACAAAATAATAATAATAATAATAATAATAATATAATAATAATAATAATAACACAAAATAATAATAATAATAATAATGTGGGAATAAAAATTCTCAGGAAATAACAATTTTCACCTATAAAGTAACCAAACAGAGAAATTATAATTCCCACGAAAATTACAATTCTTTTACCCCCTAATTCTTGCAACCAAACATGCAGTAAGAGAGTAGGATTTAGGTCCAACAAGAGTGGTTCCGACTTAGACTGTCAACAGTGGCACCGTAGAAAATTACGAATTTTCTTTATGTGTATTAAGCACGCCTCTTCTTAAAGTTGGTGTCATTTTACTAAAAAATTCAACAAGCTTTAAAAAAGTTCATATGACATAGAAGGCAAAGTGGCTAATTGAGAAACGGAAAGCACATACTCAGGAAAAGAAAAGGTAAAACATCGTGGTGAAGTAAAATTACTAAAATTTATCGGCGATGAAGTACATAAATTACCACGTACAGTAATAACGTGGAGTGAATTATGGTCTGCTTATTGTACATGTTATGTAACGTAAATAAATTAAACTAGAACGAGCCGAGTGGGAGGAAGCACTGAGCTGGTGCGTGGTTCTGCGAGGCATAGGCACACTAATAGCGGTACGTAGGAGTCGTCTTACATACTAAACCTTCTGTCTCTCTCTCTCCTCTCTCTCTCTCGC
This sequence comes from Nepenthes gracilis, assembly GCA_033239525.1. Lineage (NCBI taxonomy): Eukaryota > Viridiplantae > Streptophyta > Magnoliopsida > Caryophyllales > Nepenthaceae > Nepenthes > Nepenthes gracilis. Next base: position 655,336 of record BSYO01000030.1, read on the forward strand.
TGCGCAATCGACGGATTCAGCAGCCCGAACTTGCTTTTGCCGTTTATGGCTGCTGACTCCATCATTCCCTACAAGAATGGAGTACTTCTCTTTCCTGGTAAGCCGAGTGCAGCGGAAGCCCAGGGCCGTGGCGATCTTATTTTGGACATCATTGGCCACATCGATGCTCGATCCTCCGCTGGGATGGCATAGCGGCGACCCCTTAACCCTGTGCAACAGTTTGATGGTGTAGCTTGGGTGCGGTTCCATCAGAAAGAAAATGGGGTCGAAGAACTTCAGCCCATTCGCTGTGTTCGCATAAAACATAGTGGAGCGAGTGTTGATCGCTACGGGCACTATTTCAACACTTTGTTCTGCGAACAATGGACTGAACCTCAAGAGATACGGCTCTCTGCATGTGGTACCCTCTGGGCATATGACAACGTCCCCTTGATTTAACATCTTCTCCATTATCATGGCATCTTCCTCTCTTTGCCTCCTCAAACGGACAGTTTTTATCGGTGATATGATCTCTGATATTTTACTTATCCTGTATGTTACCGCGGTGACCTCTTTGTGCAGTGCCATTTTGATGTATACTGGATCACATAGATTTCTGTGGTTGCAAACATAGAACATGCCTTGACTCGTACTCTTAGTCGACGGTTGTGATGGTGGCGATAGTGGTGGCGGTGGTAGTTCTGAGTCTATGGGCTTGGCTTTCGAGATTAACAATCTTGCTCCTAAAAAGGCTAGAAATGGTCTAGCCACTTTTTTAGGCAAAGAAACAATGATTAATGTTCTAGTTACAAAGAGGATAATGGCGAACGGGATCCACATAAATATTGCTAAGGCCTCCGTTGCAGTAGGTCTCGATACCAACCTGCTGTCATGGAATATCAATGGCTTTGGATATTTTTCTCTTGGAAGAGTTGTCCACTTGCTCCTTTCTTCTTTACTAGTTCGATATATTTCCTGTGCCATAATTCATATCGTAAATATATATATATATATATATACATACTGTTAGTATCCTGGGAAATAATTATAACTAGCCATATGTATAATCACAGAAAAAAATATTTATCACCATTTTATGGCCTAAACTCTTTATATTGAGCTATATCCCTTTAATCGTTCCTCTTTTAATTATGTTTACTATTATCTATCAATTATTATTTTTTTAGTCTTTTCTATAAGTGCTATTGCCAATTGATATAAATTATACAAATATGGAGACTTGTTAAGGACCTTAATAACACTACAAATAGAAGCTAACCAATCAAATTTTACTTATCTTTTAAATATCGTATAAACTTTGAGCAAACTTTGTAAAAATAAAAAAATAAAAATAACTACGAGCATATTAAAAAATAACAGTTGGAGGGGTTCTATGAAACAAACACAAGTTATATATAGGATCCAGGGGGAGTCCTTCTCCCTTCCTTCTCATCATCTGAACCGTCGGATGTAAAATTCGACGGCCCACACGTTTTAAATGGATAATATAACATGGGTCGTTCGATTTTAAATTTAATCATCCAAAATACGTAACCGTCAGATTTTACATCTGACGACTCAGATTAAGAGAAAGACGGTCCTTCTCCACGGGGGAGAAGAACGCCCCTTCAATCCTTGTATATTTGCCAAATTGTCCTTCCTTTACGGGTGTGCTCCATCAGTGGGTGCTCCATGCAGATCAAAAAATCTCTAATGAATTACTTTTATTTAGCGATTAAATAATAAAAACAATAAAAAGATAATTACTCATAACCAAAAACTCCATATTTCGTGCACACTGGGTAGAAAAATATGAATCATACTAACAGCATATTTTGGCATGGAAGGGTTACCTTGCAAGTAGAGAACGATTGATGATCAAGAGATCTTCCAGGGCCACAAATTCCCACAACAACAACATCAGAGTGTATATTTTCTTCTCCCACGACCTCCTCAAGATCCATGGAATCTTTGCTCTTTTGTTCCATTAGACCAACGAAATGCCCACAAAAAACCTTCAATTCCCTCCCAACAACGTGATCAATCTCCAAGTAGTCTCTCAAGAAGCACTCAACCATCACTCTTGGCATACAACTAACACCCACTTTCCTCTTGCACTTGCTCACCGCCTCAAAGCCTTCCATTCCGACATCTTCGAGGAAGAACTTTGGCAACACCGATCTTCCTGCGTTAAAATTCTCCTCCCTCTTTCCAAGGAAGCAAATCATGACCATGATCTTCAACCCCATTTCTTTTCCAACCATACAAATCAGAGGGTACAAAACCAAGAGGACGAGCGCCCTCAGCGGACAACCGGCCTCGAAGGCTACAAGCATGAAGTAGGGAAAGAGAGACGAGCTCCTCAACAATCCCTCCTCCATGCTAAATATCACAGCGTGGTTAGAGAGCTGTGCTCGCGTCCTATTAACAAGAGATGAGTGTCTTTTAAACTGGAAACGTGGTTTGGACGCATGGGAATTGCTTAGCTTTCCCTGAGGGTTCCTTGGGTAGCTAATTCTATGGTGCTTGTGACGAAGCATGTGGGAGAAGAAGTTAAGGGCATTACGAAAAGCGCCAGAAGCAGGCATGTTGTTATTATATGATTTAGGAATACTCAGAGGCTGCTATATTTATAGTACTGACGCCACATACAATATATTTTTTTTTCTCCCATATAAAAAAAATAGACAGTTTTCAAATTTTTAGACATGTAATCTCTAAGTCATCATTGAATAATTTTATGCTGTGCCAGACTTGCTCTCAACCCAATTAGAACATTGAGTGCAACTACGAGTCAAGCAATCGGTTGTTATTTTTCACTGTAGCCGTACAGACAGGATGAACCTACATATTAAATTTTTGTGACTGGTTAGAATTTTTTGGAAGAAGATTTCCTTTGACCATGCATTAAGATAGGTTCTTATTTTCTTGGATTTATGAGCGTTGGAACATTTCAATTGCTTTTGCTATAAGAAAATCATGGCTTCGTTCATAAAATATCAATATGGATGTTTACATCTGACTTCTTATTAGACCCCATATATAAAGTCTGAAAATATTTTTAAAATGTCATAAATATGACAACAAATATAGCCAATATTTTATGTATCCTATTAATTTGTTATATCGACAACTCAATCAAGGGTGAAGAATTGAAGGAAAAGGGAGTGAAAAATATGGACCCATGACCCCCATGGACTCACTGAATTCCATTGAACGATGATTGAAAAGCTAACCGGTAAAAAAGGAACAATAGCTTTGGAGTTTTCATTTATTTTTATTGTAAAGACTTCGATATAAAATCTAAATATAACTAACATTACATATACTTATTCAATATTGAGTTACAATTTTGTACAAAAAGACGTTACATAATATCAAAAAATATACAATATTTTAAGATATGATCAACACATATAACGGTTGATCAAGGCCATCTAAGCATAAGGAAAAACATCTGTAATCTCTTGCCAAATAACATGAAAATATCAGTAATAATTATAATACACCTACCACAAAATACAACATTATGAGGAAATTGTTTCTAACAAAGCTTAAAATGACCAACTACGATTTATGTGGATGTCATTACAAAATGTGAGAAGAATAATAATAATTTTATACAAAAATAGTAAAAGATAAGGACCAATGACCAATGATGGTTTAATCGACTACGGTAGAATATCAAAAGTCGAGTTATAAATTTTTCCTATAACTCAGTACATATGTTACTATCTAAAATATTATATATTATAAATGTGGATAAATGTTACTTTTTAAATTCGTGTACATTAGATAACGACTTTTGTTTACAAATTAGTATACTAATATATATTTGAATATATTTTATTAATTTTTTATAATATTTTTTATCTTGATAAAATGAAAAACCCAATGTAAATGAATAAATTTTCATAATATGGAAAGAAAATATCTTAACTGTAGCTTATTTATACAGTTTATATCAAACTCTTAAATAAAAAGAGACATGTAATGATAATTTCTCTAAAATTTTAAAATTTTATTGTTTTATACTTAATTTAAAATACAAGTCTTCAAAATATCAAAAAATATAAACAAATATAATTTGCATGCAACCCAAATTGAAAAGAAATAGAAAGATATCACATTTATGAATATTTGAGCATTTGATTAGCAAATAAAAAGGATATTCTAAATAATTTATCTACAAAGATCTTTAGAATGAAAAGAATATTTTAAATAAAAAGGATATTCCAAAGATTCTTTAAAAGTAGACACAAAAATCTCTTTTTTTCCTTCTTTTTTCTCTCATTTCTCATCTTTTTTTTAAAATTTTATAAAAAAAAAATGAGGTGAAAAAAGATTGAAAGCTTTTATAAAGATGATTGGTTTACAAACAAGGATTGTGCACCCATTAGGAACAAATGCCAAATTTAGCAGGCACACGTGAACTTATTAGGAGCACATTAGACGTCGAGCTATTGAAACAAATACATACAAGTTCTCGTTATACTAACTCAATTGCAATCTATACTACTAGGTATGCACAAGTGCCTTTTATATGCTCTTCAGGCATGGAGATACTATTTGAAGCACTCTCATATACGACTCATGCGCCCCATTAAGTATCTTCTCAAGCAATTTTGTACCCAGTTTTTACAACGAAGTCACACATATTATTTTTTAAAATTCACCTATCATATTATGTCTTTGTTATAATAAACTAATTTTAATAATTGGGTGTTGCACCCAGTTATTTTAGATATTACAAATGACAGGCTTGCAATTATATTTTTTTTTGGTGTTATTTTTTTTCATAACATGATAGTTAAAAGAAAAAAAAGAGAGAAAAAAAAAGGAAAAGAAGAAGGAAAAAAAAAAAAAAAGGGCTTGTGAGATCAGGTTATAGCGGCTGTGCTATTAATTGCTACTTGTAAATAAGTTGAAGAGGCTGGTTTTATTATTCTCTCTTTCGGTACAAGTAGTTGTCTCAATCTACTCACATAATTTTCTTTAAAAAAAAAATAAATAAATTATCCGCACGCACATTTATTATTACATATTTATTCTGTTTCCTGTTTAACTAACAACCGTAATGAATTAGTTTTATGATAAGATAGTGCATTTTGATTTTTCAATTAGACTTTTCTTTAAATTCTTTTGGCCACCCAATTTTTATTAAGATTTGGTACGTTGATTTTGCGTAATCTTTTACGTCACTCATATTTTGTTTGATTTTTATGATATTTTTTGAGTTCTGATTGCGATATTAATTTTGAGATGTATTTTAGGTTTCTATTTAATTAAATCTTCTAATGTAGCTTTCAAATATATTATCTGTGGTGTTAGTTGGATACCGTTAAGTCACACTTAAAGCATCTTTATGAATATAACATGGGAGGATTTTTTTTCTATTTAAATTTTTTAAACTTCTATTGTGTATTTATTTTAAACTTTTATTTTGCTAATAAATTTATGTAAGCTAAAAAAAAATTGTTGATTATATCATTTTTTCTAATTTTCAAAAAATGATAGCAAAATCTGTTGGGAAAGAGAGGCGGAATACTTTCCCGATTCAATGAAGCAACAAAGAAGAGAAATAAAGAATAAACAATGAGGCAGATTTTATATGGAAAAACCTTCCCAATCAAGGAAAAATCACTGGACAATCCGTCTCCTCAAAACGTATTTCACTATATGAGATTTAGGAGACAACAGTAGAGAACAAAGAGAAATCGAAGAGCACTCCTTCACCGTTTTTCTCTTCTTCTCACATACTTCTGTCAAAACTTATTTCACGCACAGAAACTAGGTTAATCTCCCTCACACACATCACCTAAGGATAGAATTAATCATTTCCTACAATATGAATATTTCCTACCAGAAAAATCGCATTCAGCGTAACTGCCTGAGATCACATATCTCCAAGGAATCTGCTGAGTTGGCATCGAACAGAATTTTCAAAACGGGTGGCCAACTGTAGGCTGTTCGTGTTCTTTACGATCGGTCAACACTCCTGTTGACCGTCTGAGAAGTTGTCTCCAGGATTCTCCAAAGAACCGGTTAACTTAACCTCCAAGACGATTAACATCGAACCGGCCATGTTAACTGCCAATCCGGTCAACTCCTCGTTGACCGGAATTTCATTCCTTTATTAAAATCAGCACCTTCATGCTCTACTAAAGTTATTCAATCAAAGCGAACTTCTTTGTGGGAGTGATCCCTAACAAAATCTAGAAAAAAAAAAAAAAAGCAAAAGAACAAAGCTTGTGAGAATAGAAAATGAGTGACACTGTGATGTCAATCCATACGGGCCCTCATATGATATTGTATGACAATTGTCAAATTTTTATTTAATGTTTTTTGTTAATTTTTTTATTTTAAATAAAAAAATTATTTTTATATTATTTTTTAATAATAAAAAAATAAGCCATGTTGAATAAAAATTCGATAACTATCGGACATAGTCATATAAAAATTATAAAATAACAAATATAATGATTTAAATTTATGTGAACAAAATGTCTTTTGATTTTTAATTAGCAGCTTCCTTATTTTATTTCGGCTAGCTAACGTTTTATTAAGTAAGAATATTACATGCTACCGCAAAAGTTTTAATATTTATATTTTTCAATTTTTATACATTATGTATGCCCTATTTTTTTTATTTTAAATATAATGAATATTACATAAAAATTTTCTGTATATAAAAGTAATTCGAAAGCAAAATGCTACTCACGAAATTGAATTACACAAATGTTAGAAAACTTCAAATTTTATTTTTCGGTTAAAAATAATCTTCATAAATTAATTTAACAGTGGGATATAGGTTTTTTAAATAAAAAAAGTCCGGTAAAATACCCTCTGAAAATCCTAGAACAATTAGTTTATAGATAAAAATTTTATTTCTATATTATTTTTAATATAATTCTATTTTACTTTTTGTTACTTAAATGTTAGAAATAATAATTCCAACATAAATAATTATTTCTTTAAAATAAAGAATAGAAAGCTAATACTCCTTTTTTTTTTTTTCTATTTTTAGTTATTCAAGAATAACTATTTCAAGATATTTTCTCATTTACCTTTAGTACGACTAAACTTAGTAAAAATTGGGGTTGCATCGGATTTACTTGAAAAAACATGATGCTATATCTAGCTGAAACCAGCACAGCTCGATCTTGAAGGTCAAAAATTATAATCATCCCCATCTAAGATCTAAATCAGGCCTATTCAAATCGAGACGTATTATAGAGTATAAACCCCAAAAATTTTTTGATGATATTAAATTTGAATAAACTAATAAACATTAGAGGCCAATTGTGAGCTCACATCAAAAAATTAAGTGTTGGATTAAAGAAAGTTAGCAATGAGTGGTGTTTAGCGTGTACTTAACTTACATATGAGTATATTTTAGATAAAATAGCTGAGTTTGCGGTGCACATGAGTAGATCATGCATGTGTTAGATTAAAATTTCAACACCTAATGCACGTTTATTAGCATGCGCTCGTGTATGGTATGAAATTTGCCTTTACACTTGTGCTACGTTTTATCAGCACATGCATACTAATTTGTTATAAATAGGCTTTTTGATTAATTTTAGTTCATTTTCTGCTAAAATTTTAGAAATGAGAGAGAGAAAGAAAAGAGAAAATAAGAGAGAAGAAAGAAAGTAAGAAAGAGAAAATGAAATTGAAAAGATTTCAAACTAATTTTTGATAATTTTAAGAAAAGATAAATGTATCTAAACCTCTTTTTTATTTTATTGTTGCTATTTTTTAAACTTTTTGAATAATTTTTGTTTAATTTCTTATATATGTGATGATTTCTTACTCTAATAGTTTTTTATTTTGCATGCATATTAATCTATTTCAATTTCTTAAAATTTTAGAAAGTTTATGTCTCAAATTTATATAAACTATAATTAATTCCTAAAATATGAGTATAGATATTCTTACATATCATAAAATTTCACACTTAAACTTCAACATATCATAAATATTTACACATTTGCTCCTGCATGTTCTTTAGTTGTAAGAAAATTAATGAAAACTCAACTTTAATTTTGATGAATAAATTATTTCTCTAACTTGAGACAAAGTATATATATTTGTATTTTGTACAAAGTTCTTTCAGTTTTAATTGAATAAAAATTATTGTGGAGAATTGATAAGATATATTCGAATATTTCCTAGTATATTGTTTATAAATTGAATATCAAACCTAATATTATGAATTTAAAATGAGCTGTTTGACCCTAATTATATGAAATAATATATAGTTGGCTTATCTACGGGTTTTAAATATTTAGATATGACATTTGGTTATGAAAAAATAATTATAACTCAAACTTTGATATTTGACATTTATTAGTAAAGTCAATGTCGTTCTTTAATTTTTATAAGTTTGAAAGATTTTAATATATTTTATGTTATTATCCGTTCATGATTTTTATAAATTTATATCTGTAAATGCTTACACAAGTTTGGCATGATTTCTAAATTTATATATTTTTTTAGCATGATTGATGTTTTAATATTTGCATATGGCTTTCGGATGGTTTACTTAAAATAGATATTACCAGCATTTTGTCTTTTGATCATAATTATCATCTCTTGTATACTTTGTTCAATATATTTATATATAAAAATTTATGCATATTTTATTGATCTTTATGTTTATTCTTGCCACTGTTTACCAACCTTTCTAATTAGTGGGCTCAAATAAATTTATAGAGATTTTCAGATCATTGGAAGGCTTGATGGAGAATAGTTTTAAGATATTTTAGATAATTAAATATAATTTAATTGTTCAGATTTGTAGCTTTTGATTTGGGTTTTAGTTATTTTTTGTATATGACCATTGGATGATGAAAATGATTGATTTGAAGTTATTATTGGATATTTTGATTTTGGTTAAGATATTTTTTTTCCTCATTTATGTTTAAGTCAAGTAATTTTTGAATTTCAAAACTACTTTTAAGTGTAACTTTTAAATTTTATATTTAAGATTTAATTACTATTTAGGCCATTTGATGATATTTGTTGTTAGTTCAAATCTCGGCATTTGATTATGGTTTCAGCTAATTAATTAAATAATTAATTTTGGGTATTAAATTAGACACTGAATTTAAGTTAATTACAGTTGATAAAATAAGAAAATTTTAAATTTTGGACCGAGGATGTGACATATAAATCAATATCAAAGACATTGTAAGGAAAGTATCTTAAAATATCGGTTAGACAAAGTGGATTAAGCTCTAACAGAAAAAAAATATTTTATGATAATGGCAAGGATGCCAAAATTGATGAATCAAATGGTCTAGAGATGGCCAAATCAAGAAACGATTGTAGTGAATCCTAGGGTTGCATTGGCTATGTACAATCGCTTTACAAATGAACATGTGCCATAATTTTTGGGTAATCAAATTTGACAATGGAAGAGATCTAGATTCAACGTATTGAGAAAGTCATTAATGTAATCAATAGCCTAGAGGAGGATAAGGTGAAATTTGCTTCATACAAGTTAGATGGAAAAATAAATCATTATTGGGTAATAAAGAAGAGGATCTTGAGATTGCAAAATGAGTAGATTTGGCATAATATATTTTTAGAGGTGTTCCTAAATAAACACTTTTCTATAAGTTTTTGGGAGTAAAAAAAGAATAAATTCACCTATTTGTGACAGAAAAATGGAATCATAGCAGAATATGATGCTAAATTATTAAATTATCTCATTATATTCCACACATGCTGATGGACGAGACGAGAAGAGTAAGAAAACTTTTACAAGAGTAGAATGATACAATTTCAAAGAAATCAGATAAAATCTTGATAGAGCTTTATTGTACAAGAAATAGCCAGAGAGGGAGAAAATTTTTGAAATGAAGTATGTGAGCCAAGGAGGCTAAAGGTTGGCATTAGGTTGATCCCATAAAAAGAACTGATTTCACATAACAAGGACAAAGGTAAGAGCTAAACTCTACAGCACATTGGCCTAACAACAACAAAAGTCCATGTGCCCACATAGTGAATAATTTCATGAAGGCCTTGTTATAGGAAAACAGGTATGTTTCAATTGTAACAATTTTGGTTATATGATCAAGGATTGATTATAAAAAGGTCATGTTAATCCCATAAAAAGAGGACAAATGTGAGAGCCGAACTCCACTGCTCAATTGCTTGTATAAACTTTACCCAACTTATAGTTTCCTCCGTTTTTCTAGCCCATGCAATGATCAAACGCGCAACGGTTCCTTCCATGGTATTCTTCCCCTTGGATTATAATTTAAGAGGTAATATTTATATTATGGTATAAATATCTCAAAAATAATTATTTTTTATTATTTTAAATATTAACATTTATTATATATGAAACTCAAATATAAAAAAAAATTACAAAAAAAAACTACTTAGATGGCTACTTTTATTGATCAAATATCAACCACTGGATCTCCCTCAAAAAAAAAAAAAAAAAAACTAATTTGGCGCCCTTAAAATCGGAAGGTAATTTGATTTTGTTTCTCAACAGTTATACATGGAAGTGCAATTTATCTCTGGCAAAATGTAGCTTGTATGTCCTAAAAGTTAGCTGTCTTCCTTTAACTTTGGGGGTCCCCTAAGGCAGTTAGGTGGCGGTGAGGAGTTGGCAACAGGTAACATGTAGATCCTACAAGCCTAGCTATCTTCCTTTATTTTCGTGGGTCCCCTAAGGCAGGTGGTGGTGAGAAGTCGTGGCCTTACGTTGATGCGTCTTCCGCCGCCGACAATTAATCATGCAAGCCGCTGGGCAGTTGCGATCATCGGCCCGCTCAGGAGTAAATACCATTAATTATGTTCAGTACTTGTCATCAACATTGCTGGGTCATGGGCTCTTTAAGACATTTTGCAACCACGCTAGTCCACACACGGTGATTTTGCCGATCCGATCCACAAATGCCATGATAAGTAGGCCACGATGTCCTGTCCATAAATCCACATGCAAAGATTTGACCGGGGAAATGAAGGGACTCATAAGAGGAGAGTCTTGCTTGAGGACTGTTCTAATCAGGAGTCCTGGCTCTAGGCAAGTGGGTGAACTGATTAGTAAACTTCTTTAGAATCCGATGACAATGATCTATTAATTAAAGCCCTGCGGACTGTGCATTGTGAATGATTTATTCGTAATTTTTTTCTCTGTAAGTCCTTATAATTTCCACAGAGAGGTTGAAAGTCTAATTGGACAGAGCGTTGCTAAGGAGGGCTTCAGTCTGAAATGAAAATCGGTCGGAAAATCCCTGATGGCAGTATGGTTTTGTATGTCGTACGAGCCGGTAATTCTATTTGTGCGATATCTGCTGTCCTTAATGCAATGTGATTCGTCCGCCGTTAATAAATCTCGGCCATGCATGGGATTTATACATAGTCTCTCCCGTTGGCAGCAGCATGGGAGTTCGATTCCACGGGGCTCGAGCTCCTGGACCCGTGAGCCCATTTATGGGGGGCACAGGTGAGGACCTCCTGAAGACGGTGGTAACAAAACCAAGCTTGGATGGATCCATCCAGGAAGCCAACTGACCTTGCTGAGGGGCACTGGTAACGACGCCTGCTACTCGGTGGGACGATCATGCACGTAAAGGAGAAAGAGACGTGCACTGCATGCGTATGACAGTTCACGCATCATACATTAATACGGCGGCAATCGTACGATGGTTGATGAATTGCCATTCATTTCTCCTGCCAAAGCTGTCGTCCAAAAGTAAAAATCCCTCGCATGCACGACATTTGTAACGGCCATGCGACATGATCTGATTGTTGAAGGCATTCTTTCAAATTCGTACGTGGCTGCGTGTAATCCAACTTCTAACTATGGAAACGTGAAGAATGATTTTCCAAGAGAGAAAGAAACAAAGGAGGGATCAGATGGTCCAGAAGTAAAATGGAAAACTCCTTTCATAATTCTTATTTAAGGAAATCATTCGAATGAATTATGTAGTTGAGGCATAAAACTAATAAATACACAAAGCTAGATGAAGGAGAAAATAGGACAAACAAAATGTCCTATATGAGGCTGGGAACAATTTTTTTCAAAGAGGCGTGAACGGTCGGACAGCAGGACGTCGAACTCTATGCACAAACAGCCTCCAGTAAACAGACACAGTAAAAGGAATGAGAAAAAAGAATATGAATACAAATTTTTACGTAAAAAACCCTTATCTAACCAGAAGGAAAAAATCACGAAACATTTGTCCACAAACCAATTTTACTATGTAAAGTTGGAAACAATTTTTCACAATCCCACTAGCACTAGAGAAAGAAAGAACTGAAGAATAGAATACAAGTAATACAAAATGCACACATTGTTTTTGCCCACTATTCTCTCTTTTTCTTCTCTATTTTTCACTCTCTCAAATCTTCACCCTTAGAAGAATTTTCACCAAGTGCACTCTTGCATTCCTTTCAATACAAACGCATATATAGAGAAAATTTGAGGAATATTCTGTTCCCCCAACAAATCCGTTTTTATCAACAATATGAATATGCTCTGTCCAAAAAATAATGGTTTTGAGATCATACACACTCAGAAAATCTTCTAAGTTGACATTCTTTTGAATTCACTGGTGGACGGCCAACAGACCTCTATTCATGTGTTTCACAAGGCCGGTCAATGCCACGTTGACCGTCCCTTTCCACATGACCGGCCAATGCTACTTATTTTGTAGCAGATCAGTATGTTATCAACCGGTCAACATCATATTGATCGGAACATATAACTTGCCGATCGACAAAGTTGATAGGAATTTCTTGTGCATAGTCGCGGACATTCAAGCACATACAATTCATTGTACTCCGTCCAAGTCCTCCAGCTATCAGGACTCCTACACGGGAGTGACCTTTAACAAACTTCCCCTTACGACCGTGGAGAAGTTAAATCTATCAACCCAACTAGGTTGTAGCAAACTTTATTTTTCCCTTTTGGCAGAAACCCGGTCATCATATTCGCTCCATTTTCTTTAGTGCCAACCTTCTCGAGTGACAGTAGACCGGCTTCAAGCACGTCTCTCACCCAATGATATCGTATAATAATGTTCTTCGATCTAGAATGAAATGAGGAGTTCTTATCGAGATGTATAGCACTCTGACTATCACAAATCACCTCATACTTGTCCTGTCTGAGACCCAGATCCTGAATAAATTTCTTCATCCATAACATCTTTTTATAAGTTTCAGTCACTGAGATGTACTCGGCCTCGGTAATAGATAGTGCGACACACTTCTGCAGCTTGGAGACTACACCTCTAACAAACTTTATCAAATATCCTGAGGTGGACTTCCGATTGTCAATGTCCCCACCCATATCAGCATCCGAGTAGTCCACTAATTGATGCTCATCACTTCCAAGATACAAACACCTCTTGGAAGTTCCTCGGATGTATCTCATGATCCATTTGACCGCGGACCAATGCTCATTTCCAGTTAGACAGAAATCGATTGACTATACCCACAGCATGTGCTATGTTTGGCCTTGTACATATTAGGGTATATATCAGGCTTCTCACAATTGAGGAATAGGGAACACCTCTCATGTATGCCTTCTCTTTGTCTGAGGACGGACACTGGCGACTGCTCAGCCTGTAGTGGTTTGCTAGTGGAGTGCTGACAGGTTTGAACTTGTCCATATTGAAGCATTGGAGCACCTTATTAATGTAACTTTCTTGGGACAACCATAATCTCATTACCTCCCGATCACGAATAATTCTACACCAAGAATCTGCTCCATCGGTCCAAGGTCTTTCATGGTAAAGGACCGCTAAAGATGTCCTTCAACTTTTTTATCCGAGCACCATTCTATCCAACAATTAACACGTCATCCACGTACAAGAGAAGGGTAACAAAATCATCTTCAAAAAACCTCTGTGTGAATACATAGTGATCACAAGTAGTTCGACGATATCCTTGACTGACCATGACTGACTCAAACTTCTTGTACCACTGTTTTGGAGCCTGTTTCAATCCATGCAGGCTCTTTCTCAGACGACAGATAATTCGTTCTTTTTCCTTAACATTGAACCCTTCTAACTGTTCCATGTAAATTTTTTCTTCTAGTTCACCACAGAGGAAGGCTATCCAGATATCCATCTGCTCCACTTCCAGATTCCGAGCAGCCGCTAATCCCAGCATAACCTTTATGGAGGACATCTTTATCGCTGAAGCAAAAATCTTATCAAAATTAACTCCATTTAATTGACTAAAACCTTTTATCACTAGCCACGCCTTGTATCTCGGCTGCATATTATCCTCGAACGTCTTTAGTCAAAAATCCACTTGTTCTTTAGAGCTCTTTTCCCCTTAGAAAGTTTGATTAAATCAAATGTGTGATTTTCATGGAGAGAGCTCATTTTATCATCCATGGTTTCCAGCCATTTCTCTTTACTCTCGTCCTCATAGCCTTTTCATAAGTCTCAAATTCTCCGGTATTAGTGAGTATAACATACTCATTAGGTCACAGATGGACGGATGACCGTTTGTTTCGTTAGGATCGTCTGACAGGAACATCCTCGACCGGTTGAGTAATGACTTCATCCTGGTCTTCATCAAGTGCCGTAATCGCCTCACCATTGTCCTCGCCCACTTTAGAATCGTTTTTCTCGCCCTCCAGAGATACTGGACGGATAATTTTAATTCTCACTTTGTCCGTCCGATCAATATCAAACTTGGTCTTCTTGTCGATATCTTTAATCATTTCATCCTCAATAAAAACTACATCTCTTGACCGGATAAGTTTCTTTTCAATTGGATCATAAAGTCTGCAACCTAGTTCATCTTCTCCATAGCCTAGAAAGACGCATTGCATCGTCTTTGGGTCTAACTTGGTCCTTTCATCTGTTGGAACATGAAAAAAGGCTTTACATCCAAACACCCATAGATGGTTATAGGATGGCTTCTTGCCCAATCATATATTCTCCAACACTTCACCGTTCAAGGGTTTATTGGGCGACTTATTTATGATGTAGGCTCGATGTCTTTAGTGCTTCGACCTAAAAGTGTACGGGAAGTTTAATTTCTTAAAGCATGCACCGTACTCTTTCTAGGAGTGTGCAATTCATCTGCTCGGCCACTCCGTTCAACTATGGTGTTTTTGATAGTGTCTTTTGATATTTAATACCATATAATTGGCAATAGGCTTCAGAGGATCTGATATACTCGTCGCCATTATCACTTTGGACGACCTTCACAACAAAAGTATGAAACTACTCAAATATACCAAGGACTTGGTTCTTAGTTTTCAGTGGGTAGTTTCACAACTTCCTGGAACCATTGTCAATAAAAGAAACGAAATATTGAGCTCCACCAAATGACTTCTCCTTAAAAGATCCACGCACATTTGTGTGGACAAGATTGAGCAATTTTGCTTTCGAAGTGGATGAGTCTCCATAAAATGAGACTCTTCTTTGCTTACCGGCCAAGCAGTGAGGACACGTCCTCAGTCCGTCCTCATTTAAAACCCTTTCTAGCTAGATGACACAATCCACGCTCACTTATGTGGCCAACCTCCTATGCCACAAGTCCTTGGACTCCTTGCTGATTGCATCATTCACGTCTCCGTCTACTATGCTGGCCTTCATCACGTATAGGCCGGAGCTCTTTTTTTCTCTTGCCACAACAAGAGATCCTTTGGTCAATTTTCATCCACCTTCGCAAAAGGTATTATAATAACCTTCATTATCCAGCCGACCGGATGAGATGATGTTGAGTCTAATGTCAGGGAGATGTCGAACATCTTTTAATAGCAACTTTGTTTCATTATTGGTAACCGGTGGATTGGGCCGCCTAGCCACTGGTGGGAGAGAATGGTCGAAAAACACCACGAATGGGGCCGTGAGACACCGGAAATCGAGGAATCACAGATTCCATGGGCGGTGCAAAAAATCCATGCAAGAACCGGTGGATTTGGAATGAATAGGTAAGCAATCGTTGACCTATGAGGACATCCAACCAAAAGAAAGGGAAAACGGGGCCGGCAATGCCATGAATAGCGGTCGGCAGCAGTGGAAAAGATAAAGAGAGACGAGAGAGAAATTACCGTGATAACGCTCACAATGGTGAGGAATGAGGGTAGCTTGGGAGGCGGGTGAGAGTGAGGAGATAGCCTATGCAAGGAAGGCGTGCAAATAGAGAGGAAGAGATGCAAGGGTTGTGGCTCGGGTGTACGTTGCTTGCTGGAGGATAAAGGGGGACAGCGTGTGCTCGAGCCTACGGGGGCCAACGCAAGAGTGCGTGACAAGGTTTTTTTGTTGTTTTAAAAAAACTATTTATACGTCATTCATCAGGTGGCGAGCACACACCTATGGCAGTTCTTAAAAATTCAAACCACACACTGTCTAAGGGTTTGGTGAGGATGTCGACCAATTGTTTTTCAATTGGAGTATGTGCAAGTGATATGACTCGAGTTTCCACAAGCTCACGAATGAAAAGATGCCGAATATCAATATGTTTGGTGCGGGAATGTTGGATAAGGTTTTTAGAAATATTTATAGCACTAGTATTGTCATAGTAAATCAGTATAGTGTCCTGGATAATACCGTAGTCAAGAAGCATTTGTTTCATTCATAGAAGTTGTGTGCAACAACTTCCCATGGCTATGTATTCGATTTCGGTCGTAGATAACGAGGTGGAGTTTTGTTTTTTACTCATCCAAGCCACCAAGTTGGAGCCGACATAAGAACACCCACCGGAGGTACTTTTTTGATCATCAATATTTTCGGCCCAATCGGCATCGGAGTATTCGGCCAAGGCAAAATTTGATTTGTTAGAGGGGAAAATCTTAAAATCAAACGTCTGGTTGATATATCGAATAATACGCTTAACAGCACTTAAATGAGATTCTTTTGGATCGAATTGATAACCGGTGCAAACACCGACACTAAATGCAATGTCGGATCGGCTAGCAGTCAAATACAGAAGACTACCGATCATACTTCTATAAAGAGTTGGATCGACACTCTTGCCCATAGGATCACGATCCAGCTTTGAGGAAGTGCTCATGGGTGACCGAGTATGTTTGGAGTTATCAAGATTGAAGTGTTTGGTAAGGTCCTTGGCATATTTGGCTTGGGAAATAAAGGTACCGTGAGAGAGTTGCTGAATTTGTAAGCCAAGGAAGTATGTAAGTTCTTCGATCATACTCATTTCGAATTCTGAGGCCATACAATTTGCAAAGGAATGAGCATGGGAGTCTACGATAGCACCAAAGACAATGTCATCAACATAAACTTGAACCACCAACATACATTTTTTGATCATTTGGACAAATAAAGTTTTATAAACATTGCCTCGAATAAAACTATGATCACAAAGGTATGATGTAAGACGCTCGTACCAAACTCTAGGAGTTTTCTTAAGGCCGTATAGAACCTTTTTTAACTTGTATACATGATCCGAAAATGCAAGATTCATAAAACCTTTTGGTTGTTCTACATAAACTTTATCTTGAATGAAACCATTTAGGAATGCACTTTTGACATCCATTTGGTACAATTTAAAGCCCATGGTATACGTAATAGATAGAAGAATACGGATAGACTCGAGACGGGTCACAGTGGGCAAAAGTATCGTCCTAGTCCATGCCTTCTACGTGAATATATCATTAAGCAACAAGGCGAGCTTTATTTCGGGTGATATTCTAATTTTCATCGGTTTTGTTTTTGAATATCTACTTGGTCCCAATGACATTTGTATGGGTAGGACGGGGAACCAAGGACCATACATTATTCCTCACAAATTGATTTAGTTCCTCATTCATGACATTTGTCCAGCACTCATCGAACAAGGCCTCTTCTATCTTATTTGGTTCGATGTGAGAGACATAATAGGTATAGGCGAGTTGATTTAGAATGCGGCAGCGCAGCCTCATACCTTCATTAACATCGCCTAACATAAGGTCCTTTGGATGATTGAGCTTAACTCTGGTAGAAGGTTCCTTTGAAGAAATGGCGGTAGGAGTTACTTGCTTAATATCGGGAAAAGATAAGTTGGGTGAGGAGTCATCATGATCATCATCTTTATTCTAATAGTCAACGCTTTCAGGATGGTCATGAGGATTGTCATTCACAACAACATTTATGGATTCCATAATTGTTTGAGTGCTTAAATTGAAGACTTGATAGGCTCGACTAGTTAGGGAATATTCCAAGAATATTCCTTCATCACTTTTTGAGTCAAACTTTCCTAAATTTTTCTTATCACGTGGAATAAAACATTGACAACCGAAGATATGAAAATACTTAACATTGGGTTTCTTTCCTTTCCAAAGTTCATAAGGGGTTGTTTCCGTCCCAAGTTTTAGATAGACCCAATTGATTATATGACAGGCCGTACTCACAACTTCACCCCAAAAGTATATGGCAATATTCTTATATTGCATCATAGTTCTGACCATTTCTTGAATAACCTGATTTTTGCATTTAACAATCCCATTTTGTTGAGGGGTGATGGGGAAGAAAATTAATAGTGAATTCCTTCATCATTACAAAATGTTTCAAAATTAAAATTCTCAAACTCCTTACCATTGGTCACTACAAATTCGAATGATAGAAGTTCCTTTTTCATTAGTAAGTTTTTTACATAAGATTTTTACGTGGTCAAACGTGTCAGATTTTTCTCGAATAAGATCTATCCACGAACACCTTGAATAATCATCCAAAATCACTAAAATATACTTTTTACCACCTAAACTTTTAGTTCTAGAAGGTCCCATAAGATCCATATGAATTAATTCAAGAGGCCGAGATGTGTGGATGTCACTATGGGATGAGTGACTTGTTCTAATTTATTTTCCAAATTGACAAGGACCATACACATGATATTTTATATTTGACAGTTTAGGGAGCCCTTCAACACAACTCTTTTTCGAAATTTTTGATAGGCTTTTAAAATTTAAGTCTCAAAGGCGTTGATGCCACAAATCTATGATGTCAATTTTAGCAGATTTACATTTAAGAATATTGTTTGACTCGATACCATAAAGATTATCAGGAGTTCTCTTGTCCTTCTAAAAAATTGAGCAATTTGTGTCATAGATGGAGCATTTATCTTAAAAAAATCGGACCTCGAAGATGTCATCACAAAATTGACTAATACTCAGGAGGTTAGA
Source organism: Nepenthes gracilis (assembly GCA_033239525.1). NCBI lineage: Eukaryota > Viridiplantae > Streptophyta > Magnoliopsida > Caryophyllales > Nepenthaceae > Nepenthes > Nepenthes gracilis. The sequence goes on from BSYO01000030.1 coordinate 674,429, forward strand.
TTTCAACCATGATACATACAAGACATCACAGGACTTGAGAGTCTAGAAATACATATCAAACCTCGACCAAGAATAGGGGCTCTTGCGCCATCACCAAAGACAACCGCCCTATCAAGGATGGTCTGACATTGAGGAGAACATGGCTTTATTTCCACACGTGTCTAGAGCATCCACTATCCAAGTACCATAGAGATTGATTTTGAGCTTTTAAGGCTATATGAGCAACATGGAAGTGACATATTTTTGAAGAGTTTTCAGCTTACTTTTCTTTACCTAAATTTTTCTTCCCGAATTTACTTTCTAATTCAAGCTTTTTACTTGTTCATTTAATTTTTGAATATGATCAATAAGTTTATTCATTTTTAACCCTGTCTTTGGTTGTACAGAAGATTCATAGTGTAGCATCGAATACGAATGTGACCAACTTTTTCGCACGCATGACAGGTAGGCACAAACTTAGGTATAGAAGAACTGTTCATAAATCTTTGATTGAAATTGGTAGAAGACTGGAATGTTTTTGAGGGTTTGTTTGTGACCTCTTGATTATGTAGATTAGGCAAATGAGTAGAGCCAAATCTTTTTTCCACAAGTTGAGGAACGGTCTTAATGACTTTGGGTGTGTTAATATTTTTGAGTGAAATTTATGTGGCGGGAACAAATATAGTTTTAGGTTGTGGACCATGTTTGGAGATTTTCTCAACATACCCCAAACCCTTTTTATTTCCAACTACTTTTCCAATCTCCAATATATGATTAAGTTTTTGAGTTTCACTTAAGAATTTTTTCAGATTATTCTTAATATTCTCAAGTTTCACTTCTAGAGTCTTAATTTTTGCGATTAAGGAGCTATTTTCTACTTTCAGATCATGATGAGTAATAGTGGCACCCTTCAATTTTGTTGTAACTTTACCTTTTTCTCTTTCCAGGTCAATGAGTTTATTATTTAAGTTTTTATTCGTTTTATTTACTTTTAAGCATTTTCTAAACAGTTTATCATATACTTCTTGAAATCCATCAAAATCGTTATCAGATTTTTCATGAGAAGAATCCGACTGTTCGGAGGTGCACTGGTGGCCTCGTCACCACTAAGTATAGATGTCATGAATGCCATATAATTTACTTCATCTTTGAAGGATTGTTCATTGTGATTTGCATCATCTTCATCATTTGTTAGAGACACATTTAAAGCTTTTCCTTTTTTACGCTTAAAATTGGGTACTTAGTCCGGATATAACCAAAGTCGTAGCATTCATGGCATTGGATTCATTGGGATTTCTTATTTTTAAAATCTTTAGTTTCCTTTTTATCCTTTTTGAATAAAGTGTGAGATAAATTAGTTTCTTTGGAAGGTCATTTGCTATTCTTATTTTTAAAAAAGTTCTTAAAATTTTTTACAAATAGAGGAAAATCCTCATCACTACATAATTCATTGTCCGAGTGATGATCTTTCTCTTCCTTTACTATTTTCAGGAAAATTGATTTGTTTTTTTTTCGGATTGGGGAAGAGTGTGCTCATTAGTTTGAAGGGATCCTACAAGTTTTTCTATTTTCAATTTATCTAAATCTTTGCTTTCTTCAATGGCAGTAACTTTTGATATAAATCGTTCAGTAAAAGACCGTAAAACTTTTTGGACAATTCTATTTTTAGGAATATATTCTCCTAAATTGAATGTAGAATTCACAATGTTGTTCAATTTAGCATAGAATTCATCAAATGTCTCGTCATCTTTTATTCGTATTTCTTCAAACTTAGTGGTGAGAATTTATAATTTTAAATTTTTAACTAGTTTAGTTTCTTCGTGGGTAATTTTAAGAATATCCCAAACTTATTTTGATTTCTCACATATAAAAATGCGTTTAAATTCTTCGAAAAAAAACAGCTATAAAAATAGCATGTAACCATTTATTATTTAAATTATATACATCAAGTTCCTTTTTAGTCCACAAATATAAAACTTTTGGTTCGTCATCGGTGAAACTTGTGGGTGGAGTTCACCCAATTTGGATATTAACTCAAACTCACTCATCCATTGATTTTAAACATGCTCTCATACGTACTTTTCAGTACGCATAATTGCTCCCATCAAAATAGGGAGGAATGGACAGAGATTGACTAGTATGCATCTAGATCGGGGTCATGGATTGGGGTGAGTCTCTGATACCAATTGAAAAAGGACTTTTTATCCTAAATTTTATAATTAAGTTTCGACCCCGATAAAAATAGTAGAAGTAGTAAAAATTAAATATTTAATACACGTAAAAAATATTTATTTCTAGATGCTAACGATAATGACAAGTATGCAAAATACAAAAGATCATAAACAATAAAAAAACACGATTTTTGGTGACGAATGAAAAATTTGATACCCACGGTAATCGAGAAAAACCCTCCGGATTTCAACGGCCAAGGAAGCAATGCACTATGAAAATCAACTTATAGACCGGGTGGTAATGACGCACTAACCTAACCGACTTACTCCTGTCTTGTGATTCCTACCAAAGAACTTCTTGGATTTGCCTGCGGTAACGAAACCGGATACCTTTCGGTCTTCATGTCAATCTTTTCTCTTGAGCCACTTGAATTACCGAACACGATCAGGTCTCATTCTTCAACGTACCGACGTCTACAAAGAAGGTAGAAGAATGGAAGTGTTTAAATGGTAAAGAGAAAGTGTAGAGAAAACTTTTAAGAACATGATTCTCAAAGTTGTAGCTTTTAGTTTTCTCAAAAGAAGTAAGATTAATGGAGTATGAACAATATTCTTCTCAAGTGGGGCATGAAACTTATCTGCCAAGAGTTCTAAGGTTTCAAAAATACAAGACAAATATATATAGATGGCGTGATAAAATGCATTCAAAAATTGTCCGTTGCCACGGCGCTCGTGTGCGGCTCGAGAGTGCGGCGGGCGCGTGGAGGGTTTCCAGAGAAGTGCACGGGCGTGCGTGGCGGCGATCAGCGAGTGAGCCTTTTCGAAATTTTGCGCTCAAGCTCATGGTGAGCTCACAACAAGCGCAATGCTTCGATTTTTGGGGTCAAGCGGGTAGAGAGCGCATGGAGAGCGCGGGGCTTGGATTTTGGGCTCTAGCGGATAGAGAGCTCACGGTAGGCGTGATATCCCTAGAAGCCGAAACGAATAGCAACGGATATATGTTGATGCAGTATTTCGACAAGCCATAACCCGACATCGATATAAGATTACATATGGTCACGGAATATGCCAATTATTAAAATGACTCTAACAATAAGGACCAATGGCCAATGATGATTTAATCAACTACGGTAGAATATCAAAAGTTGAGTTATAAATTTTTCCTATAACTCGGTATATATATTATTATCTAAAATTTGTAGGTAAGCTATTTATATATTATATATTATAGATGTGGATAAATGTTACTTTTTAAATTCTTGTACATTAGATAATGACTTTTGTTTATAAATTAGTATACTAATATATATCTGAATATATTTTATCAATTTTTTATAATATTTCTTATCTTGATAAAATGAAAAACCCAATATAAATGAATAAATTTTCATATTATGAAAAGAAAATATCTTAACTATAGCTTATTTATACTATTTATATCAAACTCTTAAATAAAAAGAGACATGTAATGATAATTTCTCTAAAATTTTATTATTTTATACTTTATTTAAAATACAAGTCTTCAAAATATCAAAAATATAAACAAATATAATTTGCATGCAACCCAAATTGAAAAGAAATAGAAAGATATCACATTTATGAGTATTTGAACATTTGATTAGAAAATAAAAAGAATATTCTAAATAATTTGTCTACAAAGATCTTTAGAATGAAAAGGATATTCTAAATAAGGTGGATATTCCAAAGATTTTTCAAAAGTAGACACAAAAATCTCTTTTTTTTTCTTCTTTTTCTCAATTTTCTCATCTTTTTTTTTTTTTAATTTATAAAAAATTGAGTTGAAAAAACACTGAAAGCTTTTATAAAGATGATTAGTTTACAAGCAAGGATTGTGCACCCATCAATGACAAATGCCAAATTTAGCAGGCACACATGCACTTATTAGGAGCACATTAGACATTGAGCTATTGAAACAAACACACACAAATTCTCGTTGTACCAACTCAATTGCGATCTATGCTATTAAGTATGCACAAGTGCCTTCTATATGCTCTTCAGGCGTGGAGATACTGTTTGAAGCACTCTCATATATGACTCATGCGCCCCATCAAGTATCTTCTCAAGCAATTTTGTACCCAACTTTTACAACGAAGTCACACATATTATTTTTTAAAATTCACCTATCATATTATGTCTTGATATAATAAACTAATTTTAATTATTGGGTGTTGTACCCAGTTATTTTAGATATTACAAATGACAGGCCTGCAAAATATATATATATTTTTTGGTGTTATTTTTCTCATAACATGATAGTTAAAAAAAAAAATGAAAAAAGAGAGAAAAAAAGAAAAAAAAAAAGGGCTTGTGAGATCAGGTTATAGCGGCAGTGCTATTAATTGCTACCTGTAAATAAGTTGAAGAGGCTGGTTTTATTATTCTCCCTTTCGGTACAAGTAGTCGTCTCAATCTACTCACATAATTTTCTTTAAAATAAATAAATAAATAATCCGCACGCACATTTATTATTACATATTTATTCTGTTTCCTGTTTAACTAACAACCGTAATGAATTAGTTTTATGATAAGATAGTGCATTTTGATTTTCAATTAGACTTTTCTTTAATTTCTTTTGGCCACCCAATTTTTATTAAGATTTGGTATGTTGATTTTGCGTAATCTTTTACGTCACTCATATTTTGTTTGATTCTTATGATATTTTTTGAGTTCTGATTGCGATATTAATTTTGAGATGTATTTTAGGTTTCTATTTAATTGAATCTTCTAATGTACCTTTCAAATATATTATCTGTGATGTTAGTTGGATACCGTTAAACACACATAAAGCATCTTTATGAATATAACATGGGAGGATTTTTTTTCTATTTAAATTTTTTAAACTTCTATTGTGTATTTATTTTTAACTTTTATTTTGCTAATAATGTTATGCACGCTAAAAAAATTTATTAATTATATTATTTTTTTTAAATTTTCATAAAATGATAGTAAAATCTAGAAAAAAAATAAAACAAAAGAACAAAGCTTGTGAGAATAGAAAATGAGGGGTTCTATGGTGTGAATCCATATGGTTTTTCGCACAGTATCGTATGGCAACCATTAAACTTTTATTTAACACATCTCGTTAATTTTTTTATTTTAAATAAAATAATATTTTTATATTATTTTTTAATAATAAAAAAATAAATAACATTAAATATAAATTTGATGATTATCATACATAATTGTATAAAAATCATACGGCTCTGTGTTGCAGCGCTCGTGTTGCCGTGAAAATAAGATTTATAACCAATTATTGTCCTTTAAAATTCGAAGAGGCTGCTTTAATGAATCTCTCTTTCAGCGCAAGTAGATGTCGCAGTCTACTCGCATGAATTTTTACCGTCCGCACGCGCATCCACCGTCGTATATAGTCGTTCCGTTTCCTATCTGAAATAACAAATATAACGATTTAGATTTATGTGAACAAAATGTCTTTTGATTTTTAATTAGCAGCTTCCTTATTTTATTTCGGCTAGCCAACGTTTTATTAAGTAAGAATATTACGTGCTATGGCAAAAGTTTTAATATTTATATTTTTCAATTTTTATAGATTATGTATGCCCTATTTTTTTTTATTTTAAATATAATGAATATTACATAAAAAATTTCTGTATATAAAAGTAATTCGAAAGCAAAATGCTACTCACGAAACTGAATTACACAAATGTTAGAAAATTTCAAAAAATATTTTTCGGATAAAAATAATCTTCATAAATTAATTTAACAGGGGGATATATAGGTTTTTTAAATAAAAAAAAATCAGGTAAAATACCCTCTGAAAATCCTAGAACAATTAGTTTATAAATAAAAATTTTATTTCTATATTATTTTTAATATAATTCTGTTTTACTTTTTGTTACTTAAATGTTAGAAATAATAATTCCAACATAAATAATTATTTCTTTAAAATAAAGAATAGAAAGCGAATACTCCTTTTTTTTTTTTTTCTATTTTTAGTTATCCAAGAATAACTATTTCAAGATATTTTCTCATTTACCTTTAGTACGACCAAACTTAGTCAAAATTGGGGTTGCATCGGATTTACATGAAAAAAACGTGATACTATATCAAGCTAAAACCAGCACAGCTCGACCTTCAAGGTCAAAAACTATAATCATCCACATCTAAGATCTAAATCAGGCCTATTCAAATCGAGACGTATTATAGAGTATAAACCCCAAATGTTTTTTGATGATATTAAATTTAAATAAACTAATAAACATTAGAGGCCAATTGTGAGCTCACATCAAAAAATCAAGTGTCGGACTAAAGAAAGTTAGCAATGAGTGGTGTCTAGCGTGTACTTAACTTACATATGAGTATATTTTAGATAGAATAGCTGAGTTTACAGTGCACATGAGTAGATCATGCATGTGTTAGATTAAAACTTCAACACCTAATGCACGTTTATTGGCATGCGCTCTTGTACGGTATGAAATTTGCCTTTACACTTGAGCTACGTTTTATCAGTACATGCACACTAATTTGTTATAAATAGGCTTTTTGATTGATTTTAGTTCATTTTCTACTAAAATTTTAGAAATGAGAGAGAGAAAGAAAAGAGAAAATAAGAAAGAAGAAAAGAAAGTAAGAAAGAGAAAATGAAATTGAAAAGAATTCAAACTAATTTTTGATAATTTCAAGTAAAGATAAGTGTATCTAAACCTCTTTTTTATTTTATTGTTGCTATTTTTTAAACTTTTTGAATATTTTTTGTTTAATTTCTTATATATGTGATAATTTCTTACTCTAATAGATTTTTATTTTGCATGCATATTAATCTATTTCAATTTCTTAAAATTTTAGAAAGTTTATGTCTCAAATTTATATAAACTATAATTAATTCCTAAAATATGAGTATAAATATTCTTACATATCATTAAATTTCACACTTAAACTTCAACATATCATAAATATTTACACATTTGTTCCTGCATGTTCTTTAGTTGTAAGATAATTAATGAAAACTCAACTTTAATTTTGATGAATAAATTATTTCTCTAACTTGAGACAAAGTATATATATTTGTATTTTGTACAAAGTTCTTTCAGTTTTAACTAAATAAAAATCATTGTAAAAATTGATAAGATATATTCGAATATCTTCTAATATATTATTTATAAATTGAATGTTGAACCTAATATTATGAACTTAAAAGGTGCTGTTTGACCCTAATTATACGAAATAATATATAGTTGGCTTATCTACTGGTTTTAAATATTTAGATATGACATTTGGTTATGAAAAAAATAATTATAACTCAAATTTTGATATTTGACATTTATTAGTAAAGTCAATACCGCTCTTTATTTTTTATAAGTTTGAAAGATTTTAATATATTTTATGTTATTATCCGTTAATGATTTTTATAAATTTACATCTGCAAATACTTACACAAGTTTGGCATGATTTCTAAATTTATACATTTTTTTTAGCGTGATTGATGTTATAATATTTGCATATGGCTTTCGGATGATTTACTTAAAATAGATATTACCAGCATTTTGACTTTTGATCATAACTATCATCTCTTGTATACTTTGTTCAATATATTCATATATAAAAATTTATACATACTTTATTGATCTTTAAGTTCATTCTTGCCACTATTTACTAACCTTTCTAATTAGTGGGCGTAAATAAATTCATAGAGATTTTCGGATCATTGGAAGGCTTGATGGAGATAGTTTTAAGATATTTTAGATGATTAAATATAATTTAATTGTTCAGATTTGTAGCTTTTGATTTGGGTTTTAGTTCTTATTTGTATAGGACCATTGGATGGTGAAAATGTTTGATTTGAAGTTATTATTGGATATTTTGATTTTGGTTAAGATACTTTTTTTCCTCATTTATGTTTAAGTCAAGTAATTTTTGAGTTTTAAAACTACTTTTAAGTGTAACTTTAAAATTTTATATTTAAGATTTAATTACTATTTAGGCCTTTTAATGGTATTTGTTGTTAGTTCACATCCCTCCATTTAATGATACAAGCACCTCTTGGAAGTTCCTCGGATGTATCTTATGATCTATTTGACTGCGGATCAATACTCCTTTCCTGGGTTAGACAGAAACCGACTGACTGTACCCACAACATGTGCTATATCTTGCATTGTACATATTAGGGCATATATCAGGCTTTTCACAGTTGATGAATAGGAAACGCCTCTCATGTATGCCTTCTCTTTGTCCGAGGACGGACACTGGCAACTGCTCAGCCTGTCGTGGTTTGCTAGTGGAGTGCTGACAGGTTTGGATTTATCTATATTGAAGCGTCGGAGCATCTTTTTAATGTAACTTTCTTAAGACAACCATAGTCTCATTACCTTCCGATCGCGAATAATTCTGACACCAAGAATTTGCTTTGCCAGTCCGGAGTCTTTCATGGCAAAGGATCGCCAAAGATGCTCTTTCAGCTTCTTTATCAGAGCACCATTCCATCCAACAATTAACATGTCATCCACGTAAATACATAGTGAATACATCTTCGGAAGGGTAACAAAATCGTCTTCGAAAAACCTCTATGTGAATACATAGTGATCACAAGTAGTTTGCCAGTACCCTTAACTGACCATGACTAACTGGAACTTCTTGTACCACTATTTTGGAGCCTGTTTTAACCCATGCAGGCTCTTTCTCAGACGACAGACAAATCATTTCTTTCCTTTAACCGTAAACCCTTCTAACTGTTCCATGTAAATTTCTTCTTTTAGTTTACCACGGAAGAAGGCCGTCCAGACATCCATCTTCTCCACTTCCAGATTCCGAGTAGCCACTAATCTCAGTACAACCCTTATGGAGGACATCTTTACCACTGAAGCAAAAATTTTATCAAAATTAACTCCCTTCCATTAACTAAATCCTTTTACCACTAGCTGCGCCTTGTATCTCAGCTGCATATTATCCTCGGATGTCTTTAGTCGAAAGATCCACTTGTTCTTTAGATCTCTCTTCCCCTTAGGAAGCTTTGCTAAATCAAATGTGTGATTTTCATGGAGATAGCTCATTTAATCATTCATGATTTTCAGCAATTTCTCTTTACTCTCGTCCTCCATAGCCTTTTCATAAGTCTCAGATTCTCCGGTATTAGTGAGCATAACATACTCATTATGTCACAGATGGACGGACGACCGTCTGTTTCGTTAGGATCGTCTAACAGGAACATCCTCGACCGGTTGAGTAATGACTTCATCCTGGTCTTTATCAGGTGTCGTAATCGCCTCACCATTGTCCTCGTCCACTTTAGAACTGTTTTCCTCGCCCTCCAGAGATACTGGACGGATAATTTTAACCCTCACTTTGTCCGTTCGGTCAATATCAGACTTGGTCTTTTTGCCGATATCTTCAATCGTTTTATCCTCAATAAAACTACATCTCTTGACCGGACAAGTTTCCTTTCAATTGGATCATAAAGTCTGCAACCTAGTTCATCTTCTCCATAGCCCAGAAAGACGCATTGCATCGTTTTTGGGTCCAACTTGGTCCTTTCGTCTTTTGAAACATGAAAAAAGGCTTTACATCCAAACACCCGTAGATGGTTATAGGATGGCTTCTTGCCCGACCATATCTTCTCCAGTACTTCACCCTTCAAGGGTTTATTGGGCGACCTATTTATGGCTTAGGCCTCTGTCTTCAGTGTTTTGGCCCAGAAATGTGCGGGAAGCTTAATTTCGAAAAGCATGCACCATACTCTTTCTAGGAGTGTGCAGTTCATCTGCTTGGCTACTCCCTTCAACTATGGTATTTTTGGTGGTGCCTTTTGATGTCTAATACAATGTAATCTGCAATAGGCTTTAAAGGATCCGATGTACTCGTCGCCATTATCACTTCGAACGACCTTTAGTTTCTTCATCGTCTAACACTCAACAACAACAAGAAACTGCTCAAATATACCAAGGATTTGGTTATTGGTTTTCAGTGGGTAGTTCCATAACTTCCTAGAACCATCATCAATAAAAGAAACAAAATATTGAGTTCTACCAAACGATTTCTCCTTAAAAGATCCACACCCATTTGTGTGGACGAGATTGAGCAATTCTGCTTTTGAAGTGGATGAGTCTCCATGAAATGAGATTCTTCTTTGCTTGCTGGCCAAGCAGTGAGGACACATCCTCAGTCCGTCCTCATTTGTTCCGGGAATAAAGCCCTTTCTAGCCAGATGACACAATCCACGTTCACTCATGTGGGCCAACCTCCTATGCCACAAGCCCTCGGACTCCTTGCTAATTGCAGCATTCACGTCCTCGTCTATTGTGTCGGCCTTCATCACGTATCAGTCCGTCCTCATTTTTTCTCTTGCCACAACAAGATATCCTTTGGTCAATTTTCACTCTCCTTCGCAGAAGGTATTATAATAACCTTCATTATTCAGCTGACCGGCTAAGATGATATTGAGTTTGATGTTTTGGACATGTCGGACATCTTTTAACAGCAACTTTGTTTCATTATTGGTAACCAATACAACATCACATCTACCAATAATTTGGGATGTTCCTTCATCATCCATCATTATCACTCTAAAATTTCCTAGAGTATAGGATGTGAACAATCCACTTTTAGACGTGGCATGCAAAGAGGCACTAGAATCAACCACCCAACTGGACTTCTCATCCGTTAGGTTTGCCACGTTCTTTTCACACGTCAGCAGGGGATCGCCTCCTATGACCACTGAGACCGAGGACTTTTCCTCACCTCATTCCTTTTCTCCTTTCTCTGCGTTTTCACGCTTCCACTTGAAATATTGCTTCTTGATGTTATCTTTCTTGTCACAGTGATGTCACACAAGGTTTTGATACATTGTTTGAGATTTACTGTGACCTTTTTTTCTAGACTTCTGGCTGCATCCTCTACTCCTTCTCCTAGACTTGGTCACAAGAACCTCAGAATGCGAGGACGTTGCGGATCCTTGTGACTGCCTTGACTCATTCATGAGTAAGGATGTAATGATCTCATCTAACTTAAGTGTGTTTTTTCTAAACAGCAGTGTTGTGACAATCTGGTCATAAGACACTGGCAGAGAGGCTAACAAGACCAGCGCCTTGTCCTCCTCCTGGATCTTCTCATCAAGGGCTGCCATTTGTGTCACAATTTGGTTGAACTCATCCAAATATTTTTCAAAACTCCCTCTTCCCGACAACTGCAGGCCATAGAACTACTATTTCACGTGTAGCTTCAAGGACTTGGACTTATATCGGCTTTCCAACTTCTCCCAAACTTCCGCCGGATTAGTTAGGCCAAGGACCTCCTGAAGCATGTTATCCGCCAGACAAAATTTATAGTGCAATTGTCAAGATCTCTTTTATCTTGCTATTCCTCACCGGACAAGTTTTCTGGTTTCTCTTCCTTCTTCTTTAGCGTCTTCACTGTTTCTTCTCTAGTTAGGATATTTTTAACCCTCTCTTGCCAGAGGATGAAATTGCCCTGTCCGTTGAATTGCTCCATACTAAATGGCAGATTCTTCGAAGATGATAATGCCATTTAGATAGAGTTCTCAACTTGACTCTGATACCACTTGCTAGCGTAAGGAGGCGTGAATGGTTGGATAGCAGGATGCCGAAATACACGCATAAACAGCCACCAGTAAACAAACACAATAAAGGGAATGAGGAAGAAGAAGATGAACACATGAATTTTTACATGGAAAACCCTTCTCTAACAAAAAAAAAAAAATCACGGGACATTCGTCCACAAACCAATTTTACTATGTGAGGTTGGGAATATTTTTTCAGAATCCCATTAACACTAAAGAAAGAAAGAGCTGAAGAACAGAATAAAAGCAATACAAAATGCACACATTGTTTTTGTCCACTATTCTCTCTTTTCCTTCTCTGCTTTTTCACTTTCTCAAATCTTCACCCTTAGAAGAATTTTCACCAAGTGCACCATTGCCTTCTTTTCAATACAGACATATATATGGAGCAAATCTGAGGAATATTCTGTTCTCCCAATAAATCTGTCCTTACCAATAATACAAATATACTCTATCCAAAAAATAATGGTTTTGAAATCATGCATGCTCAGAAAATCTTCTGAGCTTACATTCTTTTGAATTCATTAGTGGATGGCCAACAGACCTCCATCCGTGTGCTTCATAGGGCCGGTCAATGCCCCGTTGACCGTTTTCTCCACATGACTGGCCAATGCTACTTATCTTGTAGCAGATCTGTATGTTATAGCCGATCAACATCATGTTGACTGGAACACATAACTTGCCGGTCTACAAAGTTGACCAAAATTTCTTATGCATAGTCCGCAGACATTCAGCATACACAATTTCTCGTACTCTGTCCGAGTCCTCCAACCATCAGGGCTCCTACACGGGAATGACCTCCAACACTTCTGACTATGGAAACATGAAGAATGATTTCCTAAGAGAAGAAAGAAACAAAGGAGGGATCAGATGGTCTAGAAGTAGAAATAGAGAACTCCTTTCATAATTCTTATTTATGGAAACCATTCGAATGAATTATGTAGTTGAGGCATAAAACTAATAAATACACAAAGCTAGATGAAGGAGAAAATAGGACAAACAAAATGAGTAAAAATAACAAATTAATCACTATTGTGACAAACTTCCAACCGACGAACTCTCTGGACTTCCAACACTCCTCAAGATGATTAAGTGCACATTGTGCACAACTGTTTTGGTGAGAATATATCAAAATCTTGAAATTGATAAGGGCTTGGTTAAGATATCCACAAGTTGATGATTAGTAAGTATAATCTAGAGCACCCTAATGATCTTTAACTATACTTTCCCTTGAATAATGTGACAATTAGTTTCGATTTGCTTTGTCCTCTCATTAAAAACTAGATTAGCTGTAATGTGCAGTGTGATTTGTGTTAGGGGGTCGGCCGGTTAGATTTGGATCAAGAGGAAAGAACACTTACAATGACAATGACGAATGATAATCACAAAAGGAAAAGGAGAAATGAGACGCAGACAATTGATGTGGAAACTTTCTTCTAAATAACGGGAAAAAATTGTAAGATATTTAATTGACAAATTTCACTATGTAAAATTTTTAATTTCAGAAACCCAAAGAATAAAATATAAGAGCAAACACGACTCATTGTATTATTCTATTATCACACAGTGTAGTAGCAATATCAATATATATATATACATATGTACAGATAAGTTTCCTCACCGACGGTGCCTTCTTTGCAAGTTTTTCACCTACTTTGCAAGTCGATCATCTACTCTTAATTTTGCAGGTGATTTGTTGTATCTGCTCACCTACTCACTTATTTTCTTCTCATTGTATTCATACCTTTTTTTATTTTTGGATATTTGAGACCAGCAACCTTTAGCATAAGCAGTTTATTGTCTTCAAACCAACAGTTCAACTAACTTCATTTTGCAATCAAGCCGCCCTTGGCCAGCATCCGTCTGGACACCCTCGGCCAGCAGTCAGTTCGCCCTTGGCCTGGCTGCCTTCGGCCTCGGTTCCACCTTGTCACCCCTTGGCCTCGGTTTTGCTTGGTCACTCCTCGGCCTCGGCTTACAACAATACTTCATCTCATACCCATGTGAGTTATTGGCTAAAATTGTGATTTGTCAATCAATCAAATTTGGGCCCACATGGGAGTGACCTGTTGGGAGCAAAATAAGGATCAGATGAATGTGAAGGCACCAAATTTGGTAGAGCAAATGGCCGGTCGGATAGAACGTACTCAAGTACACAGAATGAGAAAAAGAGAAAGAATGCATAGATTTTATGTCAAAAACTCTTCTCAAACCGAATGAAAAAACTAGACCATAAGCAATTTTTTACTATGTAAGTTTCACGATTACACAAATCATAGACGAGGAGAATGGAAAACAAGAGCACAACATACTCACCGTATTCTCACTTCACACTCTTTCACACTTTGAAAGGCTTACACTCACACACACTCTACATACAGCTCATAATAATACATATATAAATTGTTGGAAATAACTGCCAAACCAATGTGGAGAAAACATGTACAAACAGCCGCTTGACGGACGTATAGCTCTGCAACGGCACTCCCCTGCAAATATTATACCCTGCAGAAATGGCTCTATAGATTATACTCTACAGAAACGGCTCTGTAAAGGGTCTGCAGAGATTGCGCTTACTCAGTCAATCTTCTGAGTTGGCATCTACGTGTGTTTTCTTCAAGTATGTCCTTGGACCTTTATGCGCTCAGTAACCTTGGTCATTAATGTTGCCTTTGGCCATCACGGTGTCCTCATGCTTCTTCGAAGTCTTCAGAGTTATACTTCACAGAGTTCTCAGTTGCTCAGCAGTAAGTACTCGGACCATAGCCTTTCAGAGTTCTCGAACCCATAACACCTCCACACAAGAGTGACCCCAACAAATTTCCTCTCACGATTGTGAGGAGGCTATACTTGACAAACTAGACAAGCTGCAACAAACTTAATACTTTGCTTTCGGTCGAATCTTGGTCATCATGTCTGACCCATTTTCCTTTATTCGGACTTTTTCAAGCGTCAACAGTTCAACATTAGTAACATTTCTCACCCAATGGTATCGAATTTCAATATGTTTTGATCTTAAGTGGAATGATAAATTTCTACAGAGAGGTAAAGCACCTTGACTATCACAAAGGACTACATACTTCTCTTGTAGCCCAATTCTTGCTTAAACTTTTTCATCTAGAACATCTCTTTGTAGGCCTCGGCCATTGTAATAAACTCAGTCTCAGTGGTAGAAAGGACAACGCACTTCTATAACTTTGATTGCCATGTGACTGCTCCTCCAACAAATTTTATCAAGTATCCCGAGGTAGGCTCCCTAGAGTCAACATCACTTGCCATGTCGGCATCCGTGTAGCCAACCAGGTGGGGCTTAGTATCTCCAAAGCACAGACACAACTTCAAAGACCCTCGAAGATATCTCACTATCCATTTCACTGCATACTAGTGCTCCCTAATTAGCTTTGACAGACAGCGACTAACTGTGCTAACAATATGAGCAATGTCCGGCTTTATGCATACTGAATATACATCAAACTGCCTACAACCGAGGAGTAAGGTATGCTCATAATGTTGGCCTTTTCAGCATCCAAGGATGGACACTGTGCCCTACTTTGCCTGAAGTGACTTGCCAATGGTGTACTCATTGGTTTGGATTTGTCTATATAAAAGCGTTAGAGTACTTTCTCAATGTAATTCTCTTGAGACAGTCACAACTTTCATACCTCTCAGTCGCCAATAATTTTAATCCCTAGAATTTGTTTCACCAGCCGAAGATTCTTCATTACGAATGACTGTCCGAGTTGCTTCTTGAGTTCCTCAATTTGAGCATTATTTTGGCGAACCACCAGCATGCTATCCACATAAAGGAGGAGAATGATAAAATCATTCTTAGAGAATTTCTACACAAAAATATAGTAGTCAGAAATAGTCTTTTGGTATCTCTGACCGACCATAACAGACTCAAACTTTTTGTACCACTATCTTGGAGTCTGTTTCAGTTCATACAGGCTTTTTCTTAGACGGTAGACTAGGTGTTCCTTCTCCTTAACCCGGAAACCCTCTATCTGTTTCATGTAAATTTTTTCTTCAACATTGTCATGAAGAAATGTCGTCTGGATATCTAACTGCTCCACCTCTAAGTTTAAAGCCACAGCTAGACCGAGCACTACCCTTATTTAGGATATTTTTACAATTGGAGCAAATATTTTATTGAAATTAATCACTTTCCGTTGATTAAATCCTTTTACCACCAGCCTTGTCTTGTATCTCGGTTTTGAGGCACTCTCATCCGTCTTTAGTTGGAATACCCATTTGTTCTTCAGAGTACGCTTTGCCTCTGACAATTCTGCCAGCTCAAATATATGATTCTCATGTAGAGAATCAATCTACTATTGCATGGTTTTCATCCATTTATCCTTGTGCTCATGCTTCACTACCTCTTCAAAGTCCTTGGGTTCTCCTCCATCAGTGAGTAGGACGTACTCACTGGACGAAAGACGCACGGACGATCGTTTGTCTCTTGTAGATCGTCGGATAATAATCTCCTCAGTCGGATGAGAAGAAGCTTTATTCTGATCCCCATGAGGCATAGTGACTGCCTCATTATTGTCCTCAGCCTCTCTTGGTCCATTGCCCTTGGACTGAATAGGTACTGAATGGACAGTTTCAACGCTTACCTTGTCCGTTCGGCCAGTGTCAGATAAAGCCTTCTTATCTTTTTTAATATTTTCAATGGTCTCTTTTTTAATAAAGACCATATCCTGTGATCGAACAAGTTTCTTCTCTATTGGGTTATAAAATCTGAACCCCAGATTATCTTTCTCATAACCCAGAAAGATGCATTATTTGGTTTTTGACTCTAGCCTAGTTTTTTCATCATTGGAAATGTGTACAAAGGCTTTGCACCCAAACACTCTAAGATGGTCGTAGTACGACTCCTTTCATGCCCACATCTTCTCAGGAGTTTTACCATTCAAGGGTTTATTCGATGACCGGTTGATAACATAGGCCGTTGTCCTTATGGCTTTAGTCCAAAAAGATTCTGGAAGCTTTACTTCTGAAAGCATGCACCTTACCCTTTCTAACAACATGCAGTTCATCCGCTAGTCACGCCATTTAACTGTGGTATCTTCTAATATCTGATGCCATGAGACCGGTATCAGGCATTAAATGTCCTAATGTACTCACCCCGTTATTACTTCAGACGATCTTCAGCTTCTTCTCTGTCTGTCGTTTTACCAAAGTATAGAAGTGCTCAAATGTACCGAGGACTTGGTCATTGGTATTCAGTGGGTAAATCTATAGTTTTCTAGAATAGTCATCAATGAAAGATACAAAGTATTGAGCACCACCAAATGATTTCTCCTTGAACGGTCCACATACATCAATATGTACCAATTCAAGTACCTCGGACTTTTTTGAGGACGAGTCTTCTCGAAAAGGGACTCTCCTCTACTTCTCCACCAGAAAATGACACGTCCTCAACTCAACTTCCTTTACGTCTGGTATAAGGCCCTTCTTGGCTAGATGATATAATCCCTTTTTGCTCATGTGACCTAACTGGCAATGCCACAAGTCTGAGGTCTCCATGATTGTAGCAGCATTTACCTGACTTACCTCAGCAGAGGCCTGCAACACTCAAAGGCCCGATATCTTTATACCTTAAGCAACTATCAGAGACCCTCTGGTTAGTTTATATCCCCCATTACAGAAGACATTATAAAAACTGGTATCATCTAGTCTTTCAACTGAGATGATATTCATTCGAATGTCAAGAACATATCGGACGTCCCTCAAGATCAATCGGGTACCATTATTAGTGACGAGAGACACGTCACCATAGCCCACAACTCTGGATGTCTCAATATTACCCATCTTTAATACTTCAAAATCACATGGAGTATAGGATGTAAAGAGCCCCCGTCGAGAGGTGACGTGGATGGATGCACCAGAATCTATCACCCGGTCGGTTTCCTGCTCGGTCAAATTTATAACATCATCTGCTTCATAAGTCAAAAGGAGATCACCTCCTGTAACCAAAGAGACTGAGGACTTTTCCTCACCTCGTCCATTTTTACCTTTTTCTTTCTCTGCATTTTCACGCTTTTATTTGTAGCAATGTTTCTTGATGTGGCATTTCTTACCATAATGATGACACTCAAAGTTTTAAAACCTTGAGCAAGATTTACTTTGGCCCTTTTTTTCAGACTTTAGACCATGACCTTTACTCTTTCCCCATGATTCTATCACGAGTATCTTAGAATAGGCCTAGATAGAGGTCCCTTTAGACCGTCTGGACTCTTTGATGAGTAGGGAGGCAATCACCTCGTCCAATTTAAGTGAGTCATTTCCAAATAGTAATGTCGTGACGATGTGATCATATGAGGCTGGTAAGGAAACCAGTAACACCAATGCCTTGTCCTCCTCCTTGGTCACCTCATCAAGCGCTGTCATTTGCGTCAGAATCCGGTTAAACTCATCCAGATGCTTCTCGAAACTTTTTCCTTCAGACAGGTACAATCCGTAAAACTGCTTCTTCATGTGCATTATTGTAGTTAGTGATTTGGACTTATATCGGCTTTTAAATTTTTTCCAAACCTCCGCCGGGTCTAATAAGCCCAAGACTTCCTGAAGAGTGTTGCCCACCAAGCATAAATTGATAGTGCAGTTGGCAAGATCTCTTTTATCTTGCCATTCATCATCGGTCAGATTCTTCGGCTTTTCATCCTTTTTCTTCAATGCTTTCACTGTTCCTTCTCAGGTCAAGATATTTTTCACCCTTTCTTACCAAAGGATGAAATTTTTTTACTCGTTAAATTACTCCATACTGAATGGCAAATTCTTTGAAGGCGATGATGCCATTTAGTCAAAAACTTCTCAAACCATGTATCTCTAATACCACTTGTTGGGAGCAAAATAAGGATCGGACCGATACGAAGGCACCAAATTTGTTAGAGCAAATGGCCAGTTGGACAGAACGTACTCAAGTACACAGAATGAAAGAAAGAGAAAGAATGTATAGATTTTACGTGAAAAATCCTTCTCAAATCGAAGAAAAAAATCACGAGATACTTAGTTCACAATTAAATTTTTACTATGTGAGTTTTACAGTTACACAAACCCTAGACGAAGAGAATGGAGAACAATAGCACAATATACTCACTGTATTCTCACTTCACACTATTTCACACTTTGGAAAGTTTACACTCACACACACTCTGCACACAGCTCACAATAATACATATACAGGCTGTTAGAAACAACAGCCAAGCCAACATAGAGGATACACATACAGACAGCCGCCTGATGGACGTACAGTTCTGCAACGACACTCCCCTGCAAATATCGTGCCCTATAGAAACGGCTCTGCAGATCATGCTTTGCAGAAATGGCTCTGCAGAGATTGTGTTTGCTCAGTTAATCTTTTGAGTTGGTATCTACGTTCGCTTTCTTCAAGTATATCCTCGGACCTTTATGCGCTCAACAACCTTGGTCATTCACATTGCCTTTGGCCATCATGGTGTCCTCGTGCTTCTTCGAAGTCCTCGGAATTATATACTTCATAGAGTTCTCAATTGCTCGGGAACAAGTACTCGGACCATAGCCTCTCAGAGTCCTCGGACCCATAGCACCTCCACACGAGAGTGACCCCAACATGACCCATATCCCAACAGTTTGACTATTACAAAACAACAAAGCTGACCGAGTATGATTAATCGACAAGTCACATAACAAATGCTTTGATCAAGAGAGCTCGCAACAAGTGGATACAATGAAACTGTATTCTGCTTCAGTGGAGTATCATGAAATAGAATGGCATATCTTCGATTTCCACAAAATGAGTGAATCTTTGAGGAAAATAGTAAAACAGATAACATATCTCCGAGTGTCTAAACATGCTGCCTAGTCTGAATTACGAGATTTCAAATGAAGCCAGAAATGAAGAGAAGAATAATCCTTGTCCAGGTGTCCCTTTTATGTAGCAAGGAATATGATATGCTGCATCAAGATGTGGCTATTTTGGATAATCAGTGAATTGCTTGAGTAATTTCACTGAAAAGGTTGACTCTAGACCCGTTATAGTAAAAAAAAGCAATCTTCCTATAAGCCTTCCATATTCTAGACAGTCTAGAAGACACTCCCCCTCAAATCAGCTAAGCTTGAGATTTTGAATCATAGCGGACTTGATCGGATGATACCAAAGATAGTTGACATTTTCAATAATTTCAAGTTCATATTTTCGTTGACAGAGAGAAGTACCGATAGATGATTGAGCAATTTCAAGTCCAAGGAAATATTTGAGAATTCCAAGGTCCTTGAGTTTAACTTTATTGTCAAGTGCTCGCTTAAATTGATCAATGAACAAGACGTCATTGCCTTCTAAAACAATATCATACACTAAAAACAAAAATGCTGTGAAAGAGTCGCAATTCTGCTTCGTAAATAGTGAACAATCAACCATGGATTGTGAGAATCCTCGTGTTAGAATGAAGGAGGAGAGTGTTGGGGTCACTCTCTTGTGGTGTTTGTGTCCGCGGACCAGTGGAGACAAATGCACGAGGACTCCTCAGAGGTTCATGTCTGACAGGTTGACATGGACGAGGAGTTTGGAGAAATTCGGAAACGTCTGTCGTCGGGGCAGCTGGATGAATTGCACGAGGACTACTCAAAGGTATCATGTTCAAGAGATGGACATGGACGAGGACGCTGGAGCCTAGGCGTTGACTTTCTCTCTCTTGTAGGCCTGCTGCAGCGGCGTGTTGCAGGTGGACAGTTGACCCACTCCGATTGGACATTCGGGCGGCTTCAACTTCCAAGGTGGCAGGCCTGCCATTCTGACACGCAGGAGGCGTGCGACGGCCATGGCAGGCCTAAGGGGACGTAGCCTGCCACCCTACTGTCAGTAGGGTGGCTGGGCGGTCGGCCACGTGGCCCTCCCTTGGTATTATAAATAGGCTGCGTGAGATTGAGAATGTGAGTGAGAGTTTGAGCTTGAAAAGCTAGTGAGTGCAAGTGAAAGAAAAAGGACTATTGTGAAGGAGAAGATGAGTGCATCACCGGTGAGAGAAGGGAGAAAGAGAAAAATAGAGTGAGGAGGAAAGAGAGTGCTTTTCTCGGTTTGCTCAGGAGTGTTTTCCTCTTTAACTTCTTAGGTGTGTAGCGGATACTCCCTCTTGGAGGTTTGTAACCTATTTCACATAGTGGATTTGCTGTTGCCTCTGCTCCCATGGTTTTTCCCTTCGGTTCTAGAAGGGTTTTCACGTTAAATCTGGTGTATTTCTCTTTCCTTGTTGGCTGTCCGTCGGAGCGCTGTCCCTCTGACAGAATGATTTGTCCTCTCGGTCATTGCGCTCAGGAACATTCTGTCTGAGCGCCCGGTTGTTCCCCTTATAAGTGGTATCAGAGACTGGTTCGTAAACCGTCGGTTGGATGGCGTCGTCGGTGAAGAATGAGACGTTCAGTGTAGAGCAGTTCAATGGGCAAAATAATTTCATCCTCTGGCAGAAAAGGGTGAGGAATATTTTGACCCGAGAAGGAACGGTAATAGCTCTTGGGAAAAAGGAGGAGAAGCCGGAGAAACTGTCCGAGGACCAGTGGCAGGAAAAGAGGGATCTTGCCAACTCCACCATTAAGTTGTGTTTGGCGGACAACACACTCCAAGAGGTCCTCGGATTGCCAGACCTGGCCGAGGTTTGGGAGAAGCTTGAGAGTCGATACAAGTCCAAGTCCTTGACAACCAGGCTGCATATAAAGAAGCAGTTTTATGGCCTACGGTTGTCGGATGGGGAGAGCTTTGAGAAGCACTTGGACGAGTTCCATCGGCTGGTAACGCAGATGTCAGCCCTTGATGAGAAGATCAAGGACGAGGACAAAGCGTTGGTGTTGCTGGCATCTTTGCCGTCCTCGTACGATCATATTGTCACGACGTTGCTGTTCGGGAAGGACACGTTGAAGCTGGACGAGGTTATAGATTCCCTGCTTATGAACGAGTCAAGGCGGAGGGAAAGCGGTGAGGCCTCAAGCTCTCGGGAAAGTGTTCTGGTGGCGACCAGCAGTCGAGGACGAGGGAGATCTGACCGAGGACCAGGTGGCAGGACGAAGAGGAGCAACAGCTGGAGCAAGCTTGAAGGGAGGAGTTTCTTCTTATGTGGTAAGAAAGGCCACATAAAGAAGGACTGTCCGCGGAGGAGGCAGGACCAGGAGGGCAGAAGCGATTGTCAGGAGAAAAAGAATAAGGTGGATGATTTGGAAACCATTGGCTTCTGCGGAGACCTCCTGGCGGTCCACGCAGGGGAAGCACCGAGCAGCCCATGCTAGGAGACGAGTTGGGTGATGGACAGTGGGGCCTCACACCATGCGACACCGAGGAGGTCCCACTTCAGGAACTACACGCCCATTGGCCGAGGGGTGTTGAGGATGGGTAACGGTGGCTCGTCTAGGGTTGTTGGCATTGGGGATGTTTGCTTGAGGACAAGCAACGGGAATACGCTCGTGCTGGAGGACGTGCGACATGCCCCGGACTTGAGGTTTAATGTGATTTCAGCCGGGAAGCTTGATGAGAAAGGCTTCAGGATGGCGTTTGGCGACGGCCAATGGAAGCTCACCAAAGGCGCCTCAGTGTTGGCAAGGGGAAGCAGGATATTAGGACGATATCTGATAAAGACCTGCATTGCCAAAGGAAATGCCAGGATGACCAACGGGGGCATTGGTCAAGGTGGCAGGAGAGGCCGGCCGGGTGATAGCAATGGATGTCCGAGAGGCAGGAAGAGCCAGCAGAGCCAAGGACGGAGCTGTGCAGAGCCAAGGGCGGAGCTGTGTAGGGCCAAGGGTAGAGCCAGCAGGGCCAACGGCAGAGCCAGCAGGGTAAACGGCGGAGCTGCGGTGGCCAAGGCCAAAGAGGAAGGTGCTGAGGACGTGGCCCAAAGTCTGAAGACAAAGGGCGGAGTAAGTCACGTCCTCGGTATCAGAACCTGGAAGGCAAGGGAGAATGGCATGTCCGCAGATAAGGAGCTGAAGGGGAGTGGGTTTACTCAAAGTTCAGTATGGCGGAGGAAGGTGTCATTCAGGCTTGCGGAGGACAACGCTGGATTTCCAGTTAAGGGGAAGGTGCCGGAAGGTAGGTGATGATGATCGCCGGATAGAGGCGAGTGTGTCCAATCCACTCGGACGTGAGTGGAAGAGACAACTCCCTCTATGTACCTATGACCGCGGGGGGAAAGGACGCGGACCCTTTGAAGTAGTGGCTGATGCTGGAGTCCAGATTCAGAGGAAGTTGCCGGCAGGCAAGAGATGACGGTTGTCCAACAACGGCCAAGGTTCTTCATAAGATCGTGAGGGGAAGTTTGTTGGGGTCACTCTCTTGTGGTGTTTGTGTCCGCGGACCAGTGGAGACAAATGCACGAGGACTCCTCAGAGGTTCATGTCCGAGAGGTTGACATGGACGAGGACGTTTGGAGAAATCCGGAAACGTCTGTCCTCGGGGCAGCTGGATGAATTGGACGAGGACTACTCAAAGGTATCATGTCCGAGAGGTGGACATGGACGAGGACGCTGGAGCCTAGGCGTTGACTTTCTCTCTCTCGTAGGCCTGCTGCAGTGGCGTGTTGCAGGTAGACAGTTGACCCACTCCGATTGGACATTCAGGCGGCTTCAACTTCCAAGGTGGCAGGCCTGCCATTCTGACACGCAGGAGGCGTGCGACGGCCATGGCAGGCCTAAGGGGACGCAGCCCTGCCACCCTACTGCAAGTAGGGTGGCTGGGTGGTCGGCCACGTGGCCCTCCCCTGGTATTATAAATAGGCTGCGTGAGATTGAGAAGGTGAGTGAGAGTTTGAGCTTGAAAAGCTGGTGAGTGCAAGTGAAAGCAAAAGGACTATTGTGAAGGAGAAGAGGAGTGCACCACCGGTGAGAGAAGGGAGAAAGAGAAAAATAGAGTGAAGAGAAAAGAGAGTGCTTTTCTCGGTTTGTTCAGGAGTGTTTTCCTCTTTAACTTCTTAGGTGTGTAGCGGATACTCCCTCTTGGAGGTTTGTAACCTATTTCACATAGTGGATTTGCTGTTGCCTCTACTCCCGTGGTTTTTCCCTTTGGTTCCAGAAGAATTTTCACGTTAAATCTGGTGTATTTCTCTTTCCTTGTTGGCTGTCCGTCGGAGCGCTGTCCCTCTGACCGAGTGATTTGTCCTCTCGGTCATTGCGCTCAGGAACATTCTGTCCGAGCTCCCGGTTGTTCCCCCAACAGAGAGCTTATGGAACCATAGCCGTGAGGTTTGTTTCATACATAAATTGATTTATGCAATTTGCACACTGACTATTTCTGCTGTTGCTGAGTATATCCAAGAGGGGGATAACCTGGTCTAATTTTTTATACACTTCTCGATGAATCACCATGCAAGAACACACTGTCAACATCTAATTGGCGAAAATGCCAGTTGTGGCAAGTGAAGTTTTAGTTGTGGCAAGTTTTGCAACTGGAGAGAAAGTGTCTTGATAATCCATTTCATCTTGTTGCGTGTAGCCATTGGCTGCTAAACCAACTTTGAATCGTTCCAAAGTCCATTCTAATTGTTAAATTTTGGGTTACATCATTGTAAATCTCATACCCATTTAGTATACCATCAAGTGGTATGTTTGATATTTCATGAGACTGGGCTTGATCAAAGAAAATTTTTGGGTGGTGCATGACAGGCTCTTAAACCATGATATGAGCAGTTTGACTGAAATTTGAGGCACTGATATGTACCTAAAAGGTGTACATACGTATTTTATTCAAAAAGATTATACCTGAGGAGTGTTTGAGCACTCTTTGCACACCAGATTCGCACCTAATGTGCGCCTAATGGACAATCATACACCGTTTCTGATATAAAATATTTCTAACTAAATTTTAGGATATTCATTGAAGTTCCTTTGAGTTATTGATCGCCTGCACTACGAGATAAAGAAAAAAAAAAAAAAGAAGATGAAGATTTAGTCATCTATTTGAGTATCAAATCGTGTTCTATTCTCCATTGATATTCAATACGTTATTTTATTGTTAAGAATGCTATTTTATTGGTTATTTTTTTTCTCTTTTATCTTGTATTTTCTGTTATTTAGGTTTATTAGTATAATGTGTTATATTCTTATATTTATTTGAGCTTTTATAACTAAAACTCACCACATAGTTGATATTCTTCGGATTTATAGTCCTATAGTTTTTCCCACCGTTTGTAAAATGGTTTTTAACATAAAATTTTGTCTCTCATTATTTGTGAATTTTTATTATTCGTTGTGTATTATCCTATTATCTCCTTGCGAGTTCAAATAAGCGATTTGAAAATGATCCTTTAAGAGATTAGATCTCAATTTTATGAGTAAAGTTTTGACATTCAAAACCTAACGATGATTTTAATTTTCTTTTAAACATCCATTTATTTCCAGCGGATGTTTTTCCGGGAGGCGACTAGGTAACAGTCCAAGTATTGTTAACAACGAGAGCGTTAAGTGCTGTTTCCAGAGCAGTACACCATTCAGGATGTTTGACAGCCTCATGAAATGATATTGGTTCAGAATGCGAGGAAAGTGAAAGAAGAAAATCTTTGTGTGAAGGTGAAAACCTTTTATAAGTAAGGAAATGGGAGATATTATGAGTATTACTTAATGAAATAGGAGCTGCGCCCGAGTCAGACTGTAATGGGGTCAATTGTTGTGTCAGATAGCAGGGAAAATCAGTGAGGTGAGAGGGAATTTTTCTGATCTTAGATGACTTCCTGATGTTGGGATATAAATTACTTTCGTGTGAATTTATATCCAATTGATAGGTGGATCAGACAAGGACACACGGGCTCTGTATCGAGATGGAGGATGGTGGTATTTGCTCACGCTTCACGTGCACGGCGAAGCGGCTGAAATGTAGTTAGGTGCCTAGCCGAAGTGAGGTGGACCTAACTAATGGGACGGCTGGACTATTGGTGGTCGAGGCTAGAGGGCGACTGAGGTGCTGAAGGCAAACCGAGTGCTAAAGGGTGACCGAGGTGTTGAAGGCCGATCAAGTGCTAAAGTGCGATTGAGGGTGCCAATGTGAAGGGGCAATCGGGCAGCGCTAGTTTTGAGAGGACGACCTAATGAAGTTGAGACAAATGGTCAACTGGATCGGAGAGCTGATGATCTGCTGAACTGGTAACTGGTCGTGGGCCCACAAGTACAAGGCAAGCACCATGAGTGAGCAGGTGTAACAAATCACCTGCAAAGTCCAGAGTAGGTGACCAACTTGTAGAGTAGGTGACCAACTTGCAAAGTAGACACTGCCAATGAGAAAAAGCGTGGAAAATGCATTTTTGTGTTTTTAAAAAGGGGAGTGATAGTGAGGAAGCATAGGACCTTCCTCTTCGCAAGAATTCTAAAATCTTTCTCCACAAGGGGCGCCTCATATAGAGAGATGAGAGAAGAAGAGAGAAGAGGAAGATGTTCGGCATCCGGTCAAAATCCGATCTGAGTTCTATTCTTCGTCAATTTTAAAGATGATTTTAGAAATGTATTTTTATCTGCTTGCATTTTTTTCGGATTATCTGGTATATTGAGAGGGGTTGTATTTAACTATTCTTTACTAGGGTTCGGAGTGAAGGGATTTTGGAATGGGCTCTTGTGACCGGTACTATTAATAGTAGACTTGTTTGGAATTTGTCCATTAATTTTTTTCTTAATCGAAAAGAGTTTTCACGTTAAAAATCGTCGTGTATTGTTTAGTTCTTCTGCTCACAATTTGGTAGCTAATGGTTAACGGGGGGATTTAGGTTCACTCCACTGCATAGATTGTGTATATTCGGTTCTGAATCCCCAACAAGTGACATCAGAGCGAGTGGTTCAAAAACCTACGATTTGATAGCATCGACGTCGAGGAGTTGGCATTTTATGTGGAGCAATTTATTGGGCAAAATAATTTCATCATTTGGCAAGAAAGAATGAGAAATATTTTGACCCAAAAAAGAATAGTAAAAGTATTTCGAAGGAAGGAAAATAAGGTAGAGAATATGACAGAGGAGGAGTGGCAAGATAAAAGAGATCTTGCTAATTATATGATCAAATTATATTCTTCGGATAATACTCTTTAGGAGGTCATTAACTTGTTGGATTCAGCGGAGGTTTGGGAGAAACTTGAGCGCTGGTATAAATTCAAATTGTTGACAACGACACTGCATGTGAAGAAGCAGCTCTATGGCCTACATCTACTGGAAAAGGGAAGTTTTGAGAAGCACTTTGACGAGTTCAACCGGATTGTGACACAAATATCGGTACTTGATGAGAAAATCAAAGAGGAAGACAATGCGTTGGTATTGCTGGCCTCTCTGCCGATCTCGTACGACTATATTGTCACGACGCTACTGTTCGGAGAGGACATGCTCAGGCTGGATGATGTCATTACTTCTTTGCTTATGAATGAGTCAAGACAAAGGGGAGGCGTTAAGGATTTAGGGGAGCCAAGTCTCATTGTAGCCACTAGCGGTCGGGGACATGGAAGGCTAAGGGCACGAGGCGGCAAGTCAAAGAGGAGTAATGGTCTGCCCAAGCTTCAAGATATCGAGTGCTTCCATTGTGACAAGAAGGGCCACTTGAAACGGGATTGCTTGAGGAAGCAAGAGAAAGAGGGTAGAGGTGAGCGTGAAGAGAGTAGGGATCATGATGATGATCGGGCCTCTGTCTCTATCTGCGAAGACTTTTGGATTGTCCACGTAGGAAAAAATATGAAACTTTTCGAGCCAGGGGTGGATTTGGTGATGGATAGTGGCGCCTCATACCATGTAACACTGAGGAAGTCCCATTTCACAAGCTATACACCCTAGCACCACTGGGTATTGAAGATGGGTAACAGTGGTTCATCGAGGTGGTTGGCATCGAGGATGTTTGCTTGCGGACAAGCAACTAGACGAAGCTCCTATTGAAGGGTGTAAGACATGCCCCAGATCTACAGTTGAATGTGATTTCAACCTAGAAGCTCAATGATGAGGGCTATTGTACAGTGTTCCGAAATGGCGAGTGGAAATTCACCAAAGACACCTCGGTTGTGGCAAGGGGAAGCAAGCCATTAGGTTGGTGCCTAATGAAGGTTTCGGTTGCCAAAGATGACCCTAAGGTGACTGCCCGCGGTATTAGTTATAGTGGCGGAAAGAGGAGGTCGAGGAAGAGCGCAAGGAGGAATGATTTTCTCGCTAAGGAGAAGCCGAAGGGGAGTGGGAAGACTCTAGACTTATTGGAGCGGAAAAGGATATCATTCAAGCTTGCAGAGGCCGACGTTCGGATCCCGTTTAAGAGGAAGTTGATGAAGGGGTAAGTGATGACCATCGTCGGTGAAGGCGAAGGTATCCCTACACAGTCTTGAGGGGAAATTTGTTGGAATATGAGTCATTTCTATGTGGGTCCATATCCGATTGATAGGCTAATTGGTGGATTAGACAAGGACACACGAGCTCCGTATTGAGACGGAGGATGGTGGTATTCTCGTGTGCTTCACATGCGCGGCGAAGCGGCTGAAGTGCACCTAGGTGTTGAGCTGAAGTGAGGTGGACCTGATTGCGTGGACGGTCGGACTACTGATGGCTGAGGCCAAAGGGCAACCGAGATGCTAAAGGCCAACCTAGTGCTGAAGGGAGACCGAGGTGCTGAAGGCCGACTGAGTGATAAAGGATGACCAAGGTGCTGAAGGCCAACCGAGTGCTAAAGGGTGACGGAGGGAACTGATGCGAAGGGGCGACTGGGCAGCGCCAATTTGAATGGGACGACCTGGAGGAACTGAATCAAATGGTCTACTGGACTAGAGAGTTGGTGATCGGTTGAACTGGTAACTGGTCATGGGCCCACAAGTCTAAGGTAAGCGCCATGAGTGGGCGTTCGAAACAAATCACCTACAAAATCTAGAATACGTGACCGAATTGTAGAGTATGTGACCGATTTGCAAAATAGGCACCGCAAATGAGAGAAAGCGCGGGAAATGTATTTTCGTGTTTATAAAAAGGGAAGCAATAGTAAGGAAACGTAGGACCTTCTCCTTCGCTAAGAATTCTGAAATCTTTTTTCACAAGGGGCGCAACATATAGAGAAAGGAGAGAAGAAGAGAGAAGAGGAAGAGGTTCGACATCCGGTCAAGGTCCGATTTGAGTTACTTTTTCACCAAAGTCGGGTACGTCGTTTTGGAGGTGATTTTATAAACATATTTTTGTTTGGTTGCTACTTTTCTTATTGTATTTCTTTTGTGGGTTATCGGGTGTGTCGAGAGGGAGTTGTATTCAACTATTCTTTACTTGGATTTGGAGTGAAGAGATTTCGAAAGGGGTTCTTGTAACCGGCACTATTTATAGTGGATTTGTTCGGAATTTGTTCCGTAATTTTTTCTTTGATTGAAAAGGGTTTTCCATATTAAAAATCGTTATACATTGTTTGTTTCTTGTGCTCACAATTTGGTGGCGGACGGCAGACGGGAGGATTCGGGTTTGCTCCGTTGCGCAAATTGTGTGTATTCAGTTCTGAATCCCCCAACACCTAATAGGGCTCGTAATTGGTTGTGTAACATATGTGTTAGTTTGCTCTGAAGCAGGTAGAATAGAAAGATCTGATGTGTGATTAGGAGATGGTGTAGATGGGGGAATGCAAGATTGATTACTGGTGTCTGGCAGAGAATAAGGGATGATTTCAGATGATGAAGGAATGTGGATTTAAGAGCCAGAAATTGAATGAAAAGGAAAAATATCTTTATGAAAAATCACATCTCTAGACAAACCCCATGTGGATAACCAATGAAAACACATGGCTTTTCTCTAGAATTAATAGATTTCCTAATGTGCTGATGCAGCATGAAGGATTGGATTTTGGGATAAGACAATTTACCTTTGTTTATTTTTGTTGTATTAAAATGAAGTTAGCTACATAGTCAGTTGGAAGGAAATATAAACAAATCATACAATTAATCTAAGCTATCCAATTAAAACTAATCTGATCCATCTCACCTAAGTAAACCAAAGTGAGTAATGAATTCAACTTCTTCAATTGTTGATCCATGTGATAATAATTCAACCAATCATCATCAATGCAAGTAATGACTTGAAGATTCAGTAGTAGCAAAGTGAATGTCCGTGGATGATGTAGATCCCTTGTAAGTAATGAGTAACAACAGCTATTCAGTAACATACACAGTAAACATTCATTGCTACAGCTGGAATGACTTGTGTCCGAACTTCTATACTCAAGATCAGTAAATCAGGTCCAATACTTATGTGTAAGTAGTCTGCGCGCAAGTGAGAAGTAAATATACATGTACATAAGCTTATATACAAGAAAGGAAGCATACACGCAGCTGCAACAATGGAACAGTACCTACTTTCCATGACAGAACAGAACAAAAGCAGAACGCCTGCCTCTTTGCATTTTGACTTCTTTGCATAGCAACAGCAGCGTAATTGGCTAAATAAGCATACGACATTTAACAAGGATCAAACTTTGTTCGATTTCTTTTAATGCTAGAAATGTAACAAAGACATCCGAAGACTTTCAGATGTGAGCATGAAGGTTATTTAGAATAGAGGATCTCATTTGGTGATTTGTGATGTAATTGTGGGCCGGGGATCTGGTTCATGGGATAAGTGGCCGTAAGAATGCAAACAAGAGGTAATTGGGCTTGAAATCTCAATGCTCTAGCTACGTAATGATGAGTTGATGTTTGCGTTTAACAATTTAATTTTGTTGTGGAGTATCAATTCATTTGTGTTGGTGTTTGATTTCTTTGAATCCAAAGAAAGCCTTGAGATCAAATTCTGCCCTATCATCAGATCTGAAGCATTTAAACATGGTATTGAATTGATTTTCCACCAAATTACAGAAATTTTGAACTGAAGAATTTGTTTGGCACTTTGAATGCATCAAATATACACAAGCAGCTTTACTGAAGTCATCTACTATGGTAACAAAGATATCTATCACCATCTCTAAAAACAGTTAAAAGGGCCCCAGTCATCACAATGTACTTTGGCCAATGGGCATAAAGTACAATGTTACCGGTCTCATTGCAGCTGATACTCCGGCACCACCGCCACAGCCGAGAAACCGCAAAAGCTCGCGTACAATACAACGTCCACAAAAATACCGGGATTACATATAGTATTTTAGATAGTTATTCTGCCATTTTAGGATATCACACAACATTACTATACTGCCATTTAGAGTATTTTTATACACAGCATTATACTGTCATTTTAGACTGTCATTTTAGATCATTTTAGAGCATTCTGTTATTCGGTTCAGCTGACCATGCTTCGCCCACGTGAGGGGCCATATGTAATGCCAGAAACAAACAGAATGAAACAGAAAGGAATTATCACTCAGCTCTCTGCCTCTCCTCTTTCTCACTCTCTCCTTCTCTCTCTCTCTCTCTCGAATCTTCCCTTCCCTACTGTCATTGTCTTCATCCTCTCCCCAGAACTCCCCTTCCCCCCTTACTTCCACAAGAAATCAGCACCAGCTGCTGGTAAATCGGGTCGAGATTGTTGCGGTTGCAACAAATTGGTGCTTTCATTGAGAGAAAATGGAAGAGGGAATGATGACGAGGTACCGAGCGCACGACGAATCCATCGCGAGCATCCAGCAGGAACTGAGGGACCAGGCAGAACGTATCACCGCCCTTTCCACTTCCACCGCAGACCGCCTCTCCACCCTGACCACCACCACCGACCAAATCCAACACTCCATCAGCGAACTCCAGCAAACCCTCACCGAGCTGCGCCAATCCCTATTTCGCCAGGAACGATAATCCCTACCCACATCAAATCCACCCCTCTTACCCACTCCATCGCCTTTTTCAATTGCCTCGGCGACAACTCCAAATCCTCAAACCCTTGCCCTCCTACCGGCACCTTCCAACGTCCCGCAAATCTCCACCTCTATTCGCTTACCCAAATTGGAACTGCCCTTCTTCACCGGCGAAAATGTCCTCGGGTGGCTCTTCCAAATTGAACGTTTCTTCTTGTTTCATGGCACCCCATCGTACCAGAAATTGATGGTGGCAGCGTTCTACATGTCCGGCACCGCGCTTCAGTGGTACCAGTGGATGCACGCTACCGGCCAGTTAACCAACTGGGAGGATTTCTCCAAAGCTCTCGAGCTCCGTTTCGGACCCTCTTCATATCTGAATCCAGAAGCTGCCCTGTACAAGCTCCGACAAGGAACGACCGTGACGGCCTACATGATGAAGTTCGAATCGTTGTCAACACGAACGCACGGTTTATCGACCACCAATCTGCTCAACTGCTTCATCTCGGGCCTGAAGGATGACATACAGAGGGAGCTTCTGCTGCTGAAGCCCACCACTCTACCCGATGCAATTGGGATGGCCAAATTGGTGGAGGAGAAACTGGAGGCTTGTCGACCGAATTGGCCACGCCCCCCGGTATCACGGCTCCTGGATATTTCAGCACCAGTGACGGTAAAACCCCCTCTTGCGCCACTACCCATAAAAAAATTAACCCCCTCAGAAATGGCTGCTCGCCGTGCTCGAGGATTGTGTTTTAACTGCGATGAACAATTTGTCCCTGGCCATCGCTGTAGTCCACCTAAATTTCTGTGTATGCTGGCTGAGGAGGAGGGAAGTACCTTGCCCGGGCTACAGAATTTGGTAGCGGGCTCTGAGGACCCCGATTATGTGACTGATCTTCCCCACGACCCTGAACCACTTCCACCAGAACCCATTCCCAATATCTCTCTTCATGCACTCGAAGGGCATTTTATTCCCTCCACCCTACGGTTGCAGGGCTCCATCTCTGGCCAGCCTGTGGTCATCCTCGTAGACAGCGGTTCCACTCATAATTTCCTACAAACACATATCGCCAAGTATCTTGGCCTTCCCATTGAGCCTTCTTGTCACCTGAATGTCACAGTGGGAAATGGGGCTTCTCTGAGATGTGAGGGACTTTGTTCGAAGGTGGAAGTCACCCTGGGACAAGTTTGCTTTGCTGTTCAACTTTATTTGTTACCCATCTACGAGGCTGATTTGGTATTAGGAGTCCAATGGCTGGCCACAATAGGCCCGGTGGTATTTGAATACCGATCTCTCCGGTTGAGCTTTGATCACAATGGCACCAGGCTTACCCTACACGGCTTGCCCCTGGCATCTGTCACCACAATGACATTGGGGCAACTAAAAAGGGCTGAATCCACCCAAGCAGTGGCCTCCTATTTCCAGCTCACCGTGCTGCCTACGGAAGACCTTTTCCAGCATTCGACCCCACTGGATTTCACCACGCATACTTCAGCCACAGACCCACAAATTACCCAAACGCTCACCCAAATCATCAATTCCTTCGCCGATATTTTTGAACTGCCACACGGCCTACCACCACCACGCTCCACTGATCATCACATTCCTCTCAAACCACAATCCGAACCTGTGAATGTTAAGCCCTATCGCTACCCCCACTTCCAGAAAACAGAAATGGAGCAACTGATCCGTGAAATGCTTGCCGAAGGAATAATCCGACCGAGTACCAGCCCCTTCTCCTCTCCAGTTCTGTTAGTCAAGAAAAAAGATGGTAGTTGGCGTTTTTGTGTGGACTATCGCGCTCTCAATGCGCTCACCATCAAAGACCGGTTTCCCATCTCGACCGTGGATGAGCTGCTGGATGAGTTAGATGGGGCACGGGTGTTCTCGAAGCTGGATTTGCGATCTGGATACCACCAGATCAGAGTGCATTCGGCCGATATCCATAAGACGGCTTTCCGAACACATGAGGGCCACTATGAGTTCCTAGTAATGCCCTTTGGTCTGTCCAACGCGCCCTCCACCTTCCAGTCCGAAATGAACAACATTTTCCTTTCTGTCCTCCGGAAATTTGTGCTAGTGTTCTTTGACGACCATTGTGATCATGTGACCCGGGTCCTCCAAATTATGCGGGACCAGATTTTCTATGTTAAGCGCAGCAAATGCGAGTTCGGGCAAACATCGATCGCTTACCTGGGACATATCGTCTCAGCCCAGGGGGTCGAAGTCGATCCTGCCAAAATTCTGGCAGTTCAGCACTGGCCAACACCAACCACTGTCAAACAGCTTCGGGGGTTCTTGGGCTTGGCCGGGTATTATCTCCGGTTTGTCGCCCGATATGCTCAAATCGCTATGCCACTCATGCAGCTATTGAGGAAGGACGCCTTTGTCTGGACCGCCGATGCCACCACAGCATTCATGGCCCTCAAAACTGCCCTCACCACAACTCCCGTCTTGTCCCTACCCGACTTCTCCAAACCATTCACCATCCAAACAGATGCCTCGGGACAGGGAATTGGTGCTGTGTTACTCCAGGCGAGACACCCCATTGCTTTCTTTAGCAAACAACTCAGCCCTCGACTACAATGTGCCTCTACATATATACGGGAGCTCTGTGCTATCTCCGAGGCCATCAAGAAATGGCGTCCATACTTGCTGGGCACACACTTCCTCGTGCAAACTGATGATTTACACCTCAGGACGCTCTTAAACCAAACCATTCACACTCCCGAGCAGCAGCGGTGGATCACTAAATTGTTGGGCTACGATTTTGAGATCATCTACAAGCCTGGGAGGGACAATTGCCCAGTAGATGCCCTTTCTAGACTGCCAGAGGGCGCCTGCCATGCTCTCTGCGCCTCCTCCCGCCCTGTTGTGGCCCTGATCTCTGCCCTTCGTCATTTTTACAGCCGGCCTTCAGCTTCAGCCGACTTACTGACTGCAATATAGGATCGACCTGGAGACTTCGAGCACTACTCAGTGCGTGACGGGTTGGTTTTCTTCAAAGGACGTGTCCTCATCCCTCCTGAATCAGCCTTACAGGACCTTATTTTGCATGAATATCATGCTTCACCCACGGGGGGCCACACTGGCTTTCAGCGCACATTAGCGCGTATCGCCACCCGCTTTTATTGGCCCAAAATGCGCGACGACATTCACACCTTCGTCTCCCAGTGCACTACATGCCACCAAGTTAAACCCATCAATTCGGTTTATCCTGGCAAGCTCCGGCCCCTGCCAATACCCAGCACCATCTGGTCTTCCATCTCCATGGACTTCGTTACTCATTTACCTCCTTCTCACGGCAAAACTGTCATCTGGGTGGTCGTTGATCGACTTTTGAAGTATGCTCACTTCGCGGGCCTCCACACATCCTTTACAGCTGAAGACCTCGCCGCTGCTTTTGTCCAGGAAATCTGTCGCCTACATGGTATGCCCTCTGAAATTGTTTCGGACCGTGATCCCATCTTCATGAGCAAATTCTGGACCAAGTTCTTTAGACTGCAACATACCACATTAAGCCGTAGCAGCTCCTACCACCCTCAAACCGACGGCCAAACCAAAGTTGTCAACCGTTGTCTCGAAGATTATCTGCGTTGCTTTGTGTCCGACCACCCTGCCACCTGGGTCCGGTTCCTTCCTTGGGCGGAATGGAGCTACAACACCGCGTGGCATTCCTCCATTAAGATGAGTCCTTTTGAGGCTATCTACGGCATTTCCCCTCCTTCCCTGATTGAATACCTTCAAGGCAGCTCCTCTGTCGCTGCTGTAGACGATCAGCTCACAGTTCAAACTGCCTTGCTCAACCGGCTTAAGGCCAATCTACTGAGAGCCCAAGTACGCATGAAGAATCAAGCGGATGCCCATCGTTCCGAAAAATAATTTCAAGTGGACGAGTGGGTTTACGTCAAACTCCAGCCTTATCGTCAATCTTCAGTCGCCCACCGCCAGTCCAACAAGCTGGCCAAACGGTATTATGGCCCCTTCCGTATTATCGAAAAAATTGGACCCGTTGCGTATCGTTTGGATCTCCCAGCTTATTCCCGGATTCACCCTGTCTTCCATGTATCCCTGCTGAAACGAGGCCCTGCTGATGGCCCCAGCCAACCGGTCACATTTCCTCCTGCAGCAACGGGTACTCAACCCCTCTTAGCTCCGGTCCATATCCTGGGCTTCCGCAAGGTGCTACGGTGTGGTACCTTCATCCCACAACTTCTTGTACAGTGGCACTCCCAACCTGCCACCGATGCCACATGGGAATCAACCGCGGACTTTATGCAAGATTTCCCTTCTTTCAACCTTGAGGACAATGTTGTGTTTGATGAGGAGGGTAATGTTACCGGTCTCATTGCAGCTGATACTCCGGCACCACCGCCACAGCTGAGAAACCGCAAAAGCTCGCGCACAATACAGACTCCACAAAAATACCGGGATTACATATAGTATTTTAGATAGTTATTCTGCCATTTTAGGATATCACACAGCATTACTATACTGCCATTTAGAGTATTTTTATACACAGCATTATACTGTCATTTTAGACTGTCATTTTAGATCATTTTAGAGCATTCTGTTATTCGGTTCAGCTGACCATGCTTCGCCCACGTGAGGGGCCATATGTAATGCTAGAAACAAACAGAATGAAACAGAAAGGAATTATCACTCAGCTCTCTGCCTCTCCTCTTTCTCACTCTCTCCTTCTCTCTCTTTCTCTCTCGAATCTTCCCTTCCCTATTGTCATCGTCTTCATCCTCTCCCCAGAACTCCCCTTCCCCCCTTACTTCCACAAGAAATCAGCACCAGCTGCTGGTAAATCGGGTCGAGATTGTTGCGGTTGCAACATACAATGTGAGTTTGAAGAGTCAGAAAAAATTTCGGGCACCACTTTGTTCAGAATGTAAGTCTTGAATTTTATAAATGCCCTAGTATGTTGTGCCAAGGGTCAATTTTTCTTTGATTCAAGGCTGAGTCGTTGACTGAGGGAACCTTGTTGGAGCAAAACGCGTGGAAGACCGAGCGGACACAACGCTCGGACAGGAAACGGAGAGCAAAGCTCTCGGACGGTCGGGAGAGGTAGAGAAAAATGTGAGAGGGAACACACGAATTTTAACGTGGAAAACCCTTCTTTAAACAAGGAAAAAACCACGAAAGAATACACTATAAAGGATTGCTTACAAGTATCAGCTACACAAGCTCAAACTAAAGTGAAACAATCACAAGTGTACAACTTTCTCTCTCTAAGGTGTTTCTCTCACAAATCTCACAAAGTGGTTGCTCACAAAGGCACACACCACAACTCACCAACCTCTCTCACGCACATTAAATGATCTCAGCACACCTATATATATACATGAATAAATATATATATATTATTCACTACCCTAGGAGTCTACCCAGCCACCCTAGCGCCAGGGTGGCAGGGTAGGTTGCCTGCCAGGCCGCCTGCCAGACGCACGCCTGGCAGGCCTGCAACTGTCTTGGAAGTTGTGGCGGCCACCAACTTCCAATGCCCGCATTTATTGCAGCCGCAGATCATTAATGAGAGAATAAGTCAACGCACGCGTGGATGGAGTCCTCGTCCAAGTCCTCTCGGACATGACGCACCAAGCAAAAGTCCTCGTCCATCATTCCAATGGAGTCCGCGGACAAAGGCCACTCGGGAGTGACCCCAACAAAACTTCCCCTCACGACCGAGTGGGAGTAGAGTCAGTTAGACTAGCAATGTCACAACAAGCTTCCAGCTTCCCCTTTGGCAAAATCTTGGTTAACATGTCCGAGCCATTGTCTTCCGATCGGACCTTTCCAATTGATAGCTGCCCATCATCAAAAACATCTCTCACCCAATGATATCGCACGTCAATGTGTTTTGACCGAGAATGGAATGAGGAGTTTTTACATAAGTGAATGGCACTCTGACTATCACAAAGGATCTCGAACGCCTTTTGCCTTAGACCCAATTCTTGGACGAACCTCTTCATCCACAGCATTTCCTTGCAGGCCTCGGTCACGGCAATGAACTCTGCTTCTGTGGTCGAGAGAGCGACGCACTCAGAATTTGGACCGCCAGAGACCGCCTCCCGCAAATTTCACCAAGTATCCGGACGTTGATTTCCTAGAATCAACGTCCCCGGCCATATCTGCGTCTGTGTACGCAATCAACTGAGGCTCCTCTTCTCCAAACATCAAACCCACCTTGGAGGTTCCGCGCAAATATCTGAAGATCCACTTCACCGTAGACCAATGTTCCATCCCTGGGTTTGATAGAAATCTGCTCACGAGGCCAACCGCATGTGCAATGTCCGGCCGCGTACACACGGCCGCGTACATAAGACTGCCAACGGCCGAGGAGTAAGGAACCTTACTCATACGCGCCTTCTCTTTGTCCGAGGACGGACACTACTGCTTACTCAGTCTGAAATGATTGGCCAGTGGGGTGCTGACAGGCTTGGACCCTTCCATATTGAATCTTTGAAGCACCTTTTCAATATAACCCTCCTGTGACAGCCAAAGCTTCTTGCCCCCTCGGTCGCGAGAAATCCTGATTCCCAGAATCTGTTTCGCCGGTCCGAGGTCTTTCATGGCGAAAGACTGTCCTAGTTGCTTCTTTAGCTCCATGATCCGAGTACTATTTTGTCCGACAACCAGCATGTCGTCCACATAAAGGAGAAGGATGACGAAATCGTTGTTCGAGAACTTCTGCATAAAGACACAGTGATCCGAGGATGTCTTATGGTAACCTTGCTTAACCATAACAGACTCGAATTTCCGATACCACTGTCTCGGAGCCTGTTTCAGCCCATACAAGCTCTTCTTCAAACGACAAACAAGTCCCTCCTTTCCTTTGACTTCAAAACCGTCTGGTTGCTCCATGTAGATCTCTTCCTCTAGGTCTCCATGGAGAAAAGCCGTCCGGACATCTAGTTGCTCAACCTCCAGGTCCAACGCTGCTGCCAGTCCGAGTACTACACGGACCGAGGACATCTTCACAACGGGCGCAAAAATTTCATCAAAGTCAACACCCTTTTGTTGACCAAATCCCACCACAAGTCGTGCCTTGTGTCTTGGGGCTCTCGGGTCCTCGGTTGCCTTCAGGCGGAAGACCCATTTGTTCTTCAGAGCCTTCTTCCCCTTAGGCAACTCCGCCAACCGAAACGTATGGTTCACATGAAGGGAAGTTATTTCTTCTTCCATGGCTTCAAACCATTTATCCTTCTCAGTACTGCTCATGGCCTCTTCGAAATCCTCTGGTTCTCCAGCATCAGTGAGGAGGACAAACTCACTGGCTGGAAGGCGGACGGACGGACGCCTCACTGACGGGCGACTGTCTCACTTGGGCTACCTCACCTGCCGAGGTACCACATCTTCAACTCCGATCCCGAGGCGCCAGATTCGCCCGATCCCGGTCGGGATTATTCTAGTTCCGAGGACATCGGACACGAGAGGTACAGACGGACAGCTTTCAATCTCAACTGTGTCCGTCCGGGAGGTACTGGAAAGAGACTTCAGATCTTTCTCAATGTCCTCTATGGTCTCGTCCTCAACGAAGACCACGTCGCGGGAACGAACCAACTTCTTTGCTTTTGGGTCATAAAACCTGTACCCAAATTCTTCCTCACCATAGCCCAGAAAGACACATTGTAGCGTCTTTGGTTCCAGTTTGGTCCTCTCATCTCTCGGAACATGGACGAAAGCCTTGCAGCCGAAAGTCCGCAGATGACTGTACGCTGGTTCTTTCCCCGTCCAAAGCCGCTCAGGAACTTCCCCGTGCAGAGGCTTACTGGGCGAGCGGTTAATAACATGGGCGGCCGTCCTCAAGGCCTCGGCCCAGAAAGATCCTCGCAGCCTTGCCTCAGACAGCATGCACCTTACTCTTTCTAAGAGAGTGCGATTCATCCTCTCGGCCACTCCGTTCAGCTGTGGCGTCTTTGGTGGAGTCTTCTGATGTTTGATGCCATGAGCTCAAGTAAAGAGGCATCAAACCGTCCAATGTACTCGCCACCGTTGTCGCTCCTTATTGCCTTCAGTCTCCTCCCGGTCTCCCGCTCAACAAGGACGTGGAACTGTTGAAAAATTTCCGCGACCTGGTCCTTGGTCTTCAGCGGGAACACCCACAGCTTCCTTGAGCAATCGTCTATGAAGGTCACAAAGTACTGTGCACCTCCAAAAGACTTCTCCGGGAGAGGGCCACACACGTCCGTGTGTACAAGTTCCAAGATCTCGGACTTCCTGGAAGTTACGTCTCCGGAGAAGGAGACTCTTCTTTGTTTCCCCGCCATGCAGTGAGGACACGTCCTGGGCATGTCCCCATCCATCTCAGGGATGAGACCCTTCCTGGCCAAGTGACCCATGCCACGCTCACTCATGTGTCCGAGCCTCTTGTGCCAAAGGTTCGAGGACTCCACACTCCTCGTGGCATTCACCTCAGCCACTTCAGCCTGAGCTTTCAAAACATAAAGGCCAGATGCCTTAGGTCCTCGGGCAATGACCATGGAGCCCTTGGTCATTTTGATACTGCCGTCACAGAAGACGCTGCAGTAACCTTCATCATCCAGTCGCCCAACTGAGATGATGTTTAGCTGATGTCGTGGGCGTGTCTTGACGCCCTTTAGAGTCACTGCTCCGCACTCATCACCAACGTGATGTCTCCTCGTCCTATGAACTCGGACGTCTGCTTATTGCCCATACTGTTGAGCCGGTCCACGCATCCCTCAAACTCGTTTAAGTGGTCGGCAACAGAAGATCCGTCCTTGTACCGGATATGGACCAACCGCATCAAATGGTAAATTTTATTGTTACCAGATTTGGAGGCAAAGAGCTTCTCCAGCTTCTCCCAAAGGGCTTTGGCATTTGTCTCTCTATGAACATGGTTATACACGTTCTCGTCCACAAACTGCCTGATGAACCCGCACACCTGTTTGTGCTCCAACGCCCAGGCCTCGTCCGTTTTCGTCGACGGTTTTTCGGAGGAGAAGACCGGATCATGCATAGACTTGACGAAAAGCAAGTCAGACATTTTGCTCTGCCAGATGTCAAAGTTTGAACCATTCAAACAAACCATCTTACTGCCAAACTCCATTTCTGATAACAAGCAAAGATCACCGCGCAAACAACCTGTCTCTGATACCACTTGTTGGAGCAAAACGCGCGGAAGACCGAGCGGACACAACGCTCGGACAGGAAACGGAGAGCAAAGCTCTCGGACGGTCGGGAGAGGTAGAGAAAAATGTGAGAGGGAACACACGAATTTTAACGTGGAAAACCCTTCTTTAAACAAGGAAAAAACCACGAAAGAATACACTATAAAGGATTGCTTACAAGTATCAGCTACACAAGCTCAAACTAAAGTGAAACAATCACAAGTGTACAACTTTCTCTCTCTAAGGTGTTTCTCTCACAAATCTCACAAAGTGGTTGCTCACAAAGGCACACACCACAACTCACCAACCTCTCTCACGCACATTAAATGATCTCAGCACACCTATATATATACATGAATAAATATATATATTATTCACTACCCTAGGAGTCTACCCAGCCACCCTAGCGCCAGGGTGGCAGGGTAGGTTGCCTGCCAGGCCGCCTGCCAGACGCACGCCTGGCAGGCCTGCAACTGTCTTGGAAGTTGTGGCGGCCACCAACTTCCAATGCCCGCATTTATTGCAGCCGCAGATCATTAATGAGAGAATAAGTCAACGCACGCGTGGATGGAGTCCTCGTCCAAGTCCTCTCGGACATGACGCACCAAGCAAAAGTCCTCGTCCATTATTCCAATGGAGTCCGCGGACAAAGGCCACTCGGGAGTGACCCCAACAAACCTGAAACTGATCACCATTTGCATCTCGGTCATTATGCCGCTAAAGATAGAAGGGCCATATTTAAGTAGCCAATACAATTGTTTTCCATGTGTGCAGGTCCTAAATGAAACACATATTTGACAAGAAAACTAAGCAATAGTTGTCTAATGAGGTTAGCATACATGTCGAAATCAAATTGACTTGAAAAGAGTGTACACATAGGACATTGGTTAATGTCAAGTCATTAGATAATCTGACATTACCTATATGTGTGATAGGAGATATCATTCGATTTGGAAGCTTAATGGATGTGTAAATAGTAGTGAATGGAGAATTGAAACTAGAAGTGGAACAAACCATGGAACCAAGAACTGAAGAATTGAATGTATGGTCAGTAGCACCTGTATCTATAATCCATGGAGTGAATTTCTGGTTTTGACAAAATGAAACTGCTGCATTGTTAGAGATACCTATGAAAGACAAAGAGGATGGTTCAGATAACAGAGGGTTGGACATTTGAATGGCTTGTTCTTGGCTTACAGAGAGTGGTGCCAAGTCTGGACTGCAACAACAGCTTGTTTACTGTCCAGCTGCAATTTAAGAAACGAAATAAGTTGTTGGCATTGTTCTGGAGAGAAAAGGATACTTGCAAGTGAAGTTCCAATGGAATTCTGAACATTTTGAGAAAAATTTAAGTCTTTATTGGCTGATTTGTTTCCTTTTTTGTATCGAAATTCCAGTGGATAACCATGGAGTTCAGAGTATTTGTCTTTCACGTGACCAGTGATGCCACAGTATCACAAATTGGCCTTTCCCTTTTGTTTCCTTGGCCACACTTCTGTCTTGAGCCAGGTCTGCTCACAGAATGTTGGGATTGAGAATTCTGATGAAGGCTACCGTTGCCAACCAGGCCCTTTAATTGGAAATCTGTTGGGAGGCAGGAGTAATCTCCTTTGCCTTTCCTCTTGTAGTACGAGGGATAGCACTCTATCTACTGATGGCATGGGAGCCATCAACAAAATTTGATCTCTAATATGAGAGTATGTATGTCACAAATCCGGACCAAAGTAGGCCATAATAATAATTGACAATAATTAAAATCCTCAATTGATATAACTCAAAAACAATGATATCCAAATATCATACCAAAATCTCGGCGTGACCTAACGAAATATCCACATAATACCAACAATATTAATAATAATGGGCAATGATATCATTAATCATAGAATCACTCTAAATAACCCGAACGGACAAATTAATAGTCATGACCTACTTCTAAATCCGTAAGAAAAAAGTGACAAACTAACAAATACTAACCACATCAGCGATCCAATATAAATTGAATGCCATAATATCCAAACAAGAAATAATCCGGATCCTAACTCAATAACAATGATACATACTAATATCAACTTAATTGTCATTTAATAGATACAAAAATATATCCAATGCAAATATGACCCAACTACAAAACTGATATTCACAAAATATAAGCAAAACTTTATCCAACTACTGTGTTTGAGCTCCCTAAAAGATATCTGTAACCCTTTAATTTGAAAGAAATAATAAATAATAAAAATGTGTGTCGAATACTTAGCAAGTATCAATATATAATATATATAACAAACCTTATGTCCATAATCAGAGTGAAGGAGCAAATCGATAAAACAAAGTCCATAAAAGCCGAAATCTAAATATCTAGTATATCAAACCAACAAATTGTTGTGGTTTAACATCTGCATACACCCGATCTGGTGTAGTGGAAAAAACCCGAATTTCTCATCAACCGTTAGCCACCAAATTTGTAAGTACAAAAAATAAACAATGTATAATAATTTTTAATGTGAAAAATCTTTTTCAACCAAGAAAAAAAATTACATGACAAATTCTAAACAAATTTACTTTGTCAAGTCTAGAAGAGAAAAATGACAGACTGAGGGAGGAGAACATTAGGCTGAGAGAAGAAGATGACCGGGCAGTGATGCCTATTGACCAACTCGCGAGACAGATGATATCATTGGAGAATGAGTTGACTACTCGTATTCGTCCCCATGAGGCCTCCAATATGCTGGTGGCATGGTTGTGGGAGGGCATCAACCTTTGCCAGCGCATTGCACGGTTGCTTCACCCCAACTTTTCAGTGGAATATCTTAACCCATCAA
Organism: Nepenthes gracilis; assembly: GCA_033239525.1. Taxonomy (NCBI): domain Eukaryota; kingdom Viridiplantae; phylum Streptophyta; class Magnoliopsida; order Caryophyllales; family Nepenthaceae; genus Nepenthes; species Nepenthes gracilis. Next base: position 717,802 of record BSYO01000030.1, read on the forward strand.
ACCGTTCTACCCAGCGTCGCGAGAACCTCGTGGGACAGTTCCAGAGTGGTCAAGGGCTACCACTGCCTCCTCTGGGGAGCTCTGTACCTCCATAGTTTTTGTGCCTTTTTTTGTATGCTATTGTAAATATATAGACACAATCAATAAAACGGTCATTTTACTAATGTCCCGTGTCTTCGCCTTGATTGTCGTTTTCAAGTTATTTGCTATCATGTTGACCGGTTGATTTAGTGTGTTGCACGCAAGTTGACCGTCTGTCTTGTTTAAGACGTTTCTAACGCTCTCTGATGGACTTAAGTCCTGGAGGAGACATCGAGGTTGATCTTGATGTTGTGCCAAACCTATTCTATACTCTTGTGTGAGTATAGGTTTGGTCACGCTGTTCAGGTGTGAACTTAGGTGGCCAACTTTCAGAAGGAATACTTTGCTCCTGTTGACTGTCGTTGATTGACCACGCTATCTCCTTATGTAGGAAGTCGTCATGTGTGCTATTTAAGCCCCCTAAGATTTTGACTGCAAACGGGCCACTTAGATGACTAATATTTAATTCAATCGCTAATAGGTCGCTTGGATGACCAGGGCTTATAATATGACCCCTAATAGGCTGTATGGATGACCAAGGTTTAAATATAACCGCTAATGGATTGCTTGGATGACCAAGGTTTACATACGATTGCTTATGGGCCGCCTGGATGACCAAAATTTAATAATGAACGGGTGAAAATTCGTCCGACTTAGGGGCAGTCTAAGTCATTTATATAGTCCTACAAACATACGCACATGCATATGGAATAGAAAAGGAAATAAAAGATAACACAGTACAATGGAAAAAAATACTTCTTTTATTAATTGAGAACAATATATACATTTACAAGCATATGTACGGACGACCCCCTTGGACCCTTACTGGAAGTAGCGCTTGAGGTACATCGCGTTTCACGTCTGTGGAACCAACTTGCCATTCTGGGTCCGGAGTTTGTATGCTCCATTCCATAGAATGGTTGAGACTAGAAAAGGTCCCTCCAACTTCAAGGAAAGTTTATTCCAGTTGGTAATCTTGCTCGTAGCCTTAATGCTTTGCAAGACTAAGTTTCCAACGTTGAATTGCCACGCTTTTACCTTCTTATTATAATAGCGGTGACTCATTATTAGTAGGCTGTCGTCTGCATTTTGGCAGCGTCGCAGGCTTCTTCCAACAAGTCTAGGTGTCCCCTGATTCTCTGAGAATTATCTTGTAGGTTAAAAGACTCGACCACAAAATTTAGAAGCCTGATCTCAATCGAAATTACCACTTCAGTCCCATAGCAGAGACTAAAGAGTGTCTCGCGAGTTGGCTCCTTTGGAGTAGTCCGGTAAGACCATAGAACAGAGGGTAGCTCATCGAATCAGAAGCTCCCTGCGTCCTCTGGCTTGGTCTTAAGACCGTGGAGTAGCATGCGGTTTGTGACCTCCACCTATCTGTTCGTCTGAGGGTATGCCACCGAAGTGTGAACGAATCTGATGCCTAGATTGGTACAATACTTGGTGAAGTGTTTTCTTGAGAATTGGATTTCGTTGTCAGTCACGATGACCTCGGGAACGCTAAATCTGCTGACTATGCTCTGGAGGATGAACTCTAAGGCGTTGTGTTCGGTAATCTTGGCAAGTGGGGTGGCTTTAACCCGCTTGGTAAAATGGTCGATACCCTCGATGATGAACTTTCTTTGCCCAGTCACAATGAAAAATGGGTCAAGAATATCAAGCCCCCATTGCGCAAAAGACTAAGGAGCTTGAAGAGATCTCAGTTCCGTAGGTGGCTGGTGGTGCAGATTGCCGTGGAGCTAGCAATTCTCGCACTTTTTCACGAACTCGAGTGCATCCTTTTTCATTTTCGACCAATCATAACCCTGACACATGATCTTGAATGCTAAGTTCTTGCTACCAAAGTGTGATCCGCATATCCCAAGGTGGACTTTGCCCAATGTGTAGTAGACCTCCTCAGGAGTAAGGCACCGAAGGTACAAAGTTGAGTAATCATGGTAATATAGCCATCCATCGACCACGGTGTACCAGCCAGCCGTCTTCTTCATCCGCTTGGTTTTGTCCGCATCATCTGGTAGTGCTTCGTCTACTAGATACCTCTAGTAAGGTGTCATCCAATTCTTTACATTGAAGATTTGTATGGCTTCCTATTCCTTAGTTCTGGGAGTGCTTAGAATTTTCCGCATGTTCCTCGAGTACTGCTCTGGGTTCTTAGCCACCGCTGTTCTGACAAGTTGGTTAGCTTTCTAGTTCTCAATTCTGGGAACATGGACCAGGGTCACCTTGTCAAATCTCTGGGTGGCGTCCTTCACCTTGGCCAAGTATTTGGTTAAGTGAGTGTTGCATGCCTCAAAGTTTCCGTTAATCTGGTTGACGATCAATTCAGAGTTGTTGTAGACGGTCAGTTGTCTAGTTGAACACTCTTTTGCCAGGCTTAACCCGGCTAGTGGGGCCTAGTATTCTGCAACATTATTAGTGGCTGAGAAGTTGAGTCTAAGGGAGTACTTCACCTCAAACCTGTCAGGGGTCCTTATGACCATTTCGGCACTGCTGCTTGAGTCCATAGACAATCCGTCTATGTTGAAGATCCATTCCGGCTCTTTTCCGTGCTATTCTGCAACCTCAGTGGGCTATTTATCGGAGATTGGTGTCGTGGTCTCGACAGTAAAGGTCGGCAGACACTGTCTTTTGATGGCTTATCTGGGCCGAAATTCGATGTCAAAGTCTCTCAATTCGATAGCCCATTTTACCAACCATCTAGAAACTTTAGGCTTCTAGTGAATACTCTTCAAAGGCTGGTCGGTTAGAACAATCACGCGATGACCCTGAAAGTAAGGTCTCGGTTTTTTAGCAAAGAAGACAAGTGGCAAGGCTAACTTTTCTGCGTGTGGGTAGTGCGTCTCTATGCCGGTTGACGTCTTGCTCATGTAGTAGATCGACCGCTGAGAGTCAGAGTCTTGGCATATGAGGACAGAACTAAGAGCCACCTCCGACACTGCCAAGTAAAGATATAGCTCTTTTCCATTCTCGGGTGACGTCAACAACAGTAGACTGGTCAGGTACTACTTCAACTCGTCGAAGGTGGCCTAATACTCTACTATCCACTTGAATTTGTTCCCTTTTGTCGCCCTAAGAGCATTAAAGAAAGACTGGTACTTATCCATCGACTTAGCCAAGAAGCGGGATAAGGCTGCCAGTCATTCGGTTAGCCACTGGACGTCTTTGACATTCCGTGATGGAGTCATATTCGTGAGGGCCTTGATCTTCTCTAGGTTTGCCTCGATCCATCGTTGAGAGATGATGAACCCCAAGAACTTCCCTAAGGATACTCCGAAAACTCACTTAGAAGGATTCAGCTTCATTTGATGCGTGCGGAGCACCTCAAAAAAGTCAGCTAGATCACGAATATGGTCATTGGCGGTCTTAATTTTGACAAGCATGTCGTTGACGTACACCTCCATATTACGGTAGATCCATTTCTTAAACATCTTGTTCACGAGATGCTAGTAAGTAGCACTTGCGTTATTCAGACCAAAGGGCATCCCCTATAGCAAGTAGGTGCCTTGGTCCATCATGAATGACGTGTGTTCCTCGTCCTCCGAGCTCATCTGGATTTGGTTGTAACCTGAGTGCGCATCCATGAAACTTAGCAGCTCGTATCCAGATGTGGAGTTTACTAGCAGGTCAATCTTGGGTAAAGAGAAGCTGTCTTTTGGGCAGGTTTGATTAACGTCGGCAAAATCCGACGATATTTGCCATTTTTCATTACTTTTTTTTACCAAGACGATGTTGGAGAGCCAATCCTTGTATTGGACTTCTCTGATGAAGCCGGTATCAAGCAGCTTTTTTACTACCTCTTGGATGGCGATCAGCTTCTCCACGGAGTGGTTCCTCCGCTTTTGCCTGATGTGCTTGTGGTCGGGATTGAGGTCTAACTTGTGGACCATTACTCTGATTGGAATCCCAGACATGTCAGCGGGGGTCCACGTGAAGACGTCAGCGTTCTATCACAACAATGCGATTAGCTCGTCGCGTAGTGTCTCAGTGAGTGAGCCTCTGATTTGCACGCACCTCTCCGGGTCTTCTAAATTCAGTGGGATTAGATCAGTCGCCTCACTAGACTGTGCTTCCTACAGAGTTGCTTCGTCTCAATGGTTAAGTTCTCCTACAATCTTGGTATTGCCACACGGTGAGATCTGGGACATGTAATATGTTTGTCTAGTGACTTGGTCACCCAACACTTTACCTATACTGCAGGCTGTCAAAAACTTTATCTTGAGATGCGGTATCGAAGTAAGAACTCCGAATGCTGTTAGGCATGGGTGGCCTAGTATTGCATTGTAGAGGGTGGGCAGGTTAAAGACCAAGAAGGTGGGTGCGTGACTCGTCATTCTTGGGTATGTGCTCAGGGTGACCTCCAACTGGATCATCCCTTGGACGGACACTGACTCGTTGTTAAGGCCATGGAAGATCATCAAGGTAAAGCAAATTGCGGGAACTTTCTTTATTAATAAAAACTCATTTTAATTGATAGTTGACGCTACCGTCTAAAATGAGTACGGATGCAATAATGGGATCTGCATGGGGGAGATTACATGTTTCAAGTCATTACTAAATCTAATGATGTTGTCTTCACTGTGCTGCTTGTTCTGCCCAGTCTGTTATTCATTACAATCCGCTGGGGTCCTGGTCGACCGGATTGTGATCATATTGACCACTCCAACTACGACCTGGTTCCTCAGCTGAGAAGGCTCTGGTCCTTCCCCTCCTAAGGTGCCAAAGCTTTGCTAAAGGTTCGTGAAGAACCTAGTGAGGTGGCACCTCCTCATCAGCTCCTCGATCTCCCACTAAAGTATTTTGCAATCTTCCATGGAGTATCGAGGAGATCGATGAAAGTCGCATATCGGTTTCTTCTTCTTCTAGCCCCTCTCCTGGAAGCCAGAGCATGGACTACTGTGGGTGGAGCCCCCTGTTGCGTGCCCTTCTGGCAGGAGTAGAGCATTTGAAAAATTTTATTCGTGTTACTCATGTGCTCCGCCAGATTCTGAAAGAAGGGTGTGGGTACCCCCATTGACCACCCCGTTGACTAGGTTACTAGCAACGTGGTCCTAATCGAGTGAGGTTGCATCTCTAGTTGGTTCACTAGCCTGTGCTTTGGTGTTCACCATTCTGATTAATCGTTTTGGTCTGAAAGGTGAAACTGAGGGAAGTTGTGGAGAAAAGTCGTTGGCTTTTTGTAAGCTTCCCACAGACGGTGCCAATGATGCGTCCTGGATCCAAGTTTTGAACGAGTTTGGGTCAAGTCAATCGTCTAAATCTGGCATCGTCCACTGAGTTTGGATCCTACACATTACAACTATAAACAAGGGGTTAGGTGACGGTAGAATATTATCCCACCGAAAATATTCCGATACTTAAATCAATAGAAAGTGTTCGAATTAAGAATGTAAAAGTAAAGGATGCAATGAGAATGTAGAGAGTGTTTGTGAGGGAAGAGTGCTCTCATTGAGGAATACTTTGGAGGCTCGTGAGGAGCATAGGCTCTAAGCACTGTGTTTACTGGGAACGTAGTGGCAAAGAGAGAGAGCATTTTAATATAAAAAGTGTGAGAGCTTTTCCCGTAGAGAGCTTTTGTGGGCAGATGAGGCCGTGAGAGCTTTAGCAGGTCTAAGAGAGTTTTCCTTGGAGTGAGGACTCCGTGGCCTTCTATAGCCGTTGTATTGGGCTACCTTCCTTATGCATAAGGGTTAAATTCCCGTGCTTTACTGGGATCACTGCCTTTTTTGGCGGGGAAGCCTTCATAGTAGTAACGTTTGCTGGTTTGATTGCTTTCCTTTTGTGTTTTATAACCGTTCGGGTTTACTGCAGACAAGAAGAGGATTCTGGCCATTTCCTTCTGGGACGCGCATCGATCCTAGTAGCAACCGTTACATTGGAGGTTGCCTTCTGTGGAGAGCACAAAATCAAGGAAGAAGACCGTTGCTGGTCGAGAACGGATGTGTGGGCCAAATTAGGCTTAGCCCACTTATAGTCTGGTCTTCAAATGGTTAACTGGTCCTACTTTCAGTCAACGAAATCATTGACCGTCTGAAGAGCTAGTTGTTCGTCTTGCTCTTGGGCTTCTCTTGGTTGATTAGCCTTTCGTCCAATCAACGGCTGGCGTTGACCGTCGAAGCACAAAATGGATCATTACAAATTTGGGTCATTCCTCCTTTTTAGGCCAGTCCATTACTGGCGTACCTATTCGGATTCAATCAATAGAATGACATTGATTTCAAAGAGGTCTTTTCTCTTGCAGTGAAAATGTCTTCTATTAGAATTGTTATCAATCCGATGGCATGTCTTAAACTTAAAGTTCAACAATTTGATGTGCAAACAATGTTCTTCCATTGTGACTTAGAAAAATAAATTTAAATTAGAGTGATTTAAGGTTCATAGGAGGGAGCATATGTTGTGCCAGTTGAAGAAGGGCCTCTACAGCCCCAAGCAAACCTCTAGATAACGCTATAATAAATTTGAATTCATTATGGTAAAGTAAAGTTATTGGAAGATGACTTTAGACCTTTGCATGTTCATCCAATGTCTTGAGCCCAGATCAAAATAGATATAGACAGTAAATTAATAAATTCTAAAAAAATATAATAATAAATAGATTCCAAATCTAGGTGTGACATAAACAGATAGACCATAAAATCTCTTCATCCAAATAATAATAAATAGATCCAAAATCAATCACAGGACCTTATTAGACAACTGTCGAGACATATAACAAATGACTGGCTACCCAAACAGTTGTGACGGAACAAATCAAATATATATATCCATCATTCATTGACCCAAATGTCTCAATACATATCTAAAGGCCTACATCCGAAAGAACTCAAATATCCAGAGTACGTCCAATATATATCCAATGGAAAAATAAAACTAAACTCACCAATTAAATAATGTAGTATTAGATTTTGTCCAACTCTTGTAAAATATCTAAACCCTCTATTTTGAAGGAAGAAGAAATAGAAAATGTGAGTTTAGAGCTCTACAAATATCATAATATATATATAAAAACAAATATGTCCGACAAATGAAAGGGATGGTCCATTAATACATTAAAAATGGGTAACATATACAAATATGATATCAAAAAGTTAATGATAGTTTCGTACTCAAATCTTATATCAGATTAAAATAGAATCCTATCTGAATATATATTGAACAGGAGTGATTCAAAATGAAATCAGATAATCAAATCATATCATAATCCATATATTGAATAGAAGTTGATTGAAATAGAGTTCGGATCAAAATCATATAAATAAAATTAGAGTTAGGAATGAAATCATATAAGAATCAAATAGGTTTCGAAATAAAATCATATGTCAGATGTACGAGACTAGGCAAATCTCATAAGTGGGCAAACCTGTGAATTTCAAATCATAGTTCAAATATAAATTCATATAGAAATACAAAACATATATGAAATCGAAGTACCCAAGGTCAATAGACCAACTTGAAAAATGATTACACATATTCTCGATAACCTTAAATGAGAGTCATCTACTATTTAAACCCATAGGTAAGGCTATTTATGTTCTCAATCTCCCTTAAAATAAGGAACGCTCTCACTATATTTTTTCGCTCATGACTTTGAGTATAATCCCCAAACTTATTATATATCTTAGTTTTTCATTTAATTCACTTACGATAATTCACGTTAAAAACAGACAATGTGGGTCAACTATAAATTGAGCTTTTTCCTATCGGTAGAAAAGAAATTTACAAATTTTTTTGTCAGGAATGGAGCACTCCCTGATAGGAGAGGAACAGATGCAGATCAGACAACAGATAAGATAGGTAGTGATCTCGATCCTTAAACAACAATACATAAGTACTAATGCAACGTCCATACATATTTTATGCCCATTTTCATACAAATACACGGATACATGAATATGCAGCCTTAAATATTTATCCATTTTTTTATAAAACAATAAATCCCTCAAATATTTATAAATCTAGAATAAAACTCCCAAATAATTAGAAAAAATATATACATACACCAAAGGAAACAAATAGGCTTAATAAAAAGAACATGCATGAATATCAAACCTTTGAAACATACACAGAATTTTATCAGACATTGAAATAAATAAAAAATATAGCTTATAGATACACGCCTCAACCTTACACTAAACAAATTTGACAAAAAATACTTCGATCTACCTTATCTCTTCTTCCTCTCTCCTCTTTCTTCTCCTCTCTCACATCTCTTCCTTCTTCTGTGCGAAAATAACTTGCATAGTGTCCGTAGCCACTTTAATAAATTGATCAGCATTCGAGTGCTAACTCAAGCGTGCCTCGAGCGTTAGCCCATAGCTTTTAGGGCTCAGGTGCACCTTAAGCATAAGTCCACATCAATTGGCGCTCGTATGCCACTCGGGCATGCTTTTAGACACTAACCCGCTGATCCGATTTCTTTTAAAATTTTGCAAGATATAATTATTTTCTAAAGTATCTAGATAACCCAACATAACAATAATTATCAAAATAAATCAAATAAAAATTTAAGTATTACATACAAATGTTCTTAGAAGGACACTTTGCAATCCATTTTGCTCTATGTTGATACATGCTAATTATAGGGAGGAACGCATTCCAAATTGACAACAAATTGAAGAAGTAATTTAGTGGTCTAAAAACAAATTCTTGACATAAAGTTTTTTAATGATTGGAAGAAGAAGCTATGAATGTCTTACAACAGTTGTGACGAACCGGCCATATTCCACCACATATGGTCGCCGTCAAGCCTGACCTTTGCGTCTTATACAGCATAAATATTAATTAGGTGGACAAAAAATTTTTCTTTTCTTTTATGAGAATATGCCTTTCATTTATCACATAGGATCGCTTAAGGCTGAACTCATTGAGTTGGCCATCACAGTGTTAAAGTCTCACACTGGCCGGCCAACACCCAAGTTGGTCGACTATAAAAACCTTGACATGACATGAGATGCTATTAAAAAGATCAACTTCATTCATCCATATTATAATTACAGAAACATGCTAACATCATAATTTCTTTTATAGCGGAACTGTTTTACAAATCTGTCTCAAAACATCAAAAGAAATACATCAATTCCTTCATAGATCAGCTCCGGCCAGCTATGCCGTCTAGTTACTTCATATGACTTTATTCAATCTTGTCCTCCATAAGCTTCTCATCATCTGAAAAATGGCAAGAATGAGCTACAAAGTCCAGCAAGGTACCCACATGCAGAAAACATTAACATACATATAATCGAATCAAAGTAGAGGTTCATTTACGAAAAGTCATCATATCAATTCTTCTGAAGTTCCGAAATCCTTATTCTTCTTCTTATTATCTTGTCTTCAGAAAATCCATAAAAACTGATCGAAATACTTATCATCTTTAGGGACATGACGGGAGCGGACAACATCGAGGAAGGGTTGTGTGCTATCCCACAACCTAGAGTCATATCTTCTCATTACGCTCCCTGAGGCGGGAGGTAAGGCCTTTAACCCGGCATACGGGGCCGTAGTCCAAAAGCCTTGTGCCACCAAAAATCTCCCCCCGTGGCCCAGGGGTAGTCCTCGAGTGTCACTCCAATATCCTTAATCCATCTTTAACAGCAAGTTTAATGGAAACTCAATTCTTAGTTCATATCTTTTAGTGGCCATCCATCATAGTTCAAAAGTCAGAAGTTGTAGAGTTTCACTTACTGTCTGGATTATATATATTTTTCCTTGTTCTTATAGTCTTTGTTCTTAACTTCAAACAATTGAAGTCTGTAAAGTCTTTCCTTTAACGTATTAAAATCGAAGGTCTTGTATCAAAATATTAGAGGTCTTACTTATCAAAGCCAGAGGTCTTTTCTCAAAAGTCGGTTTCAAATCCTTGATCTTATACATCGCTTTACAAGCCGGTTTCAAATTCATGGGACAAATTCCGATTTCAAAATACATGCTCTAAGGCCGGTTCAACTTTCATGGGCAATTTTTCAGTTTCAAAATACTCTAAGGCCGGTTCAAATTTCATCATGCATAGGAGCCGAACTTGATTTCATCATGCAAAAGGTGGCCGAACTTGATTTCATGTTCAAAGGGCCGGTTTGGATTTCATCATGCAAAAGGTGGCCGAACTTGATTTCATGTTATAAGGGCCGGTTTGGATTTCATCATGCAAAAGGTGGTCAAACTTGATTTCATGTTCAAAGGGCCGGTCTGGATTTCATCATGCAAAAGGTGGCCGAACTTGATTTCATGTTCAAAGGGCCGGTTTGGATTTTATCATGCAAAAGGTGGCTGAATTTGATTTCATGTTATAAGGGCCGGTTTGGATTTCATCATGCAAAAGGTGGCCGAACTTGATTTCATGTTCAAAGGGCCGGTTTGGATTTCATCATGTAAAAGGTGGCCGAACTTGATTTCATGTTATAAGGGCCAGTTTGGATTTCATCATGCAAAAGGTGGCCGAACTTGATTTCATGTTATAAGGGCCGGTTTGGATTTCATCATGCAAAAGGTGGCCGAACTTGATTTCATATTATAAGGGCCGAACTCGATTTCATGTTATAAGGGCCGGTTTCCTTTCTTTTAACAAAGCCATAGGTCATTTATCAAAAGATAAAGGTCTTTTCTCAAAGGTCGGAGGTCTTTTTCTTAAAATCGAGTTCCTTTCCCTGAAAAGCCGGAAGTCTTTTTCTTAAACATGCAAATATTGAAGTTCATGAAGATCGACCAGTAATCATACTTCGTGCATAAAGAAACGAAACATCATGAATAACAGGGCTTCTTTTAAACATGCGGTTAACAAAGATTCTCCCTTAAATCAAACGATCAGAACAAATATCATACATACCATAACATGAGTTCATCAAAATCAGATATACTTGCGTTGCAAACATGCATATACTTGCATTAAACTTATGATCAAAAAAAAGGTGGGTACTCTTACGTTACAAACGCGATCTTAGAAGGGTGAGTACACTTGCCTGAATTCCTTTACTTTGCCTTGAAATTCTGGTTTTTCCTTCACTAGAAAATTATGTCGAGAGCCTCTTCCTAACCTCATTCCTTAAGCTCTCACCTCCTATTTATAGGACTTTGATCTCAAGGTAGTAGGTAGAACAGGTCAACCACTCGAGGGTGGTTTGTAGTTGGTGACCAATTCAGGTATGGTCATACTGACTCTACTTTTCGTATGCGCTTTCTTCACTTTCGGTCAATTGGTCTTGACCGGATTTAGGTTTCTCCTTCTTACACATTTTGGTCAACTGGCGTTGATCAGATTTTTCTTACCTTTAACATTTTCGGTCAACTAGTGTTGACCGGATTACTTTCCTCTTTCCCTTTCTTCCGGTCAACTAGCGTTGACCGGATAAGACTTCCTTTATGTTTTTCGGTCAACAGACGTTGATCGGATCACTTCTTTTCCTCACGCTTTCCAGTCAATACTTGTTGACTGGATTACTATCCTTATCTCATTTTTTGGTCAACTGGAGTTGACTGGATAGCCCTCGATTTTTCCTCAACTCCTTGATTATATTGACTCGATGTCGGGAATTTTCTATGTTTTAGAATTTGGGTCATTACAATCTCTCCCACTTATAGGAATTTCATCCTTGAAATTTTAAATGGAGTTACTAACCTCAAGAAAACAAGTAAGGATACTTGCTCCGAATTTCTTCCTCCCGTTCCCAAGTTGCTTCTTCAAGTGAATGATTCTTCCAGAGTACTTTTATTAACGAGATTGATTTTGTGCGTAGCCTTTGCTCCATTCGATCTAAAATCTGCATCGGTTCCTCCATGTAGGATAAGTCCTTATCAATTGCCAAAGGCTCGAACTCAATCACATGAGTAGGGTCATGGACATATTTTCTAAGCATTGATACATGAAACACATCATGTACTTTTGCCGAGCTTGGTGGTAGAGCAAGCCTGTAGGTCACTTCTCCGATCCTTTCTAAAACCTTGAAAGGGCCAATAAATCGTGGCTTCAGCTTTCCTTTCACCTCGAATTTGGTCATCCCTTTAGATGGTGGTACCTTTAGGAATACAAAGTCACTTTCATCAAACTTCAATGCAGATCTCCTTTGATCTGCGTAGCTCTTTTGTCTACTCCGGGAAACCATTAAATTCTCATGCACTAATTTTATCTTTTTCGTCGTCTCTTTAACAATTTTTGAACCCAAAATTCTTTTGTCTCCAGGCTCCTCCCAGTGAATCAGTAATCTACATCTTCTTCCATACAATGCTTCAAAAGGAGATATGCCTATGCTGACTTGATAACTGTTATTATATGTGAATTCTGCCAAGGTTAAGAAATTATCCCAAGTCCCTTTCATCTCTAAGACCGAGGCCCTTAACATATCCTCAACGATCTGAATCATCCGTTCTGACTGGCCGTCAGTTTGCGAATGATAAGTAGTGTTAAATTTTAATTCCGTCCCCAATTCCTTATGTAAACTCTTCCAGAACCTCAAAACAAAGCGAAGGTCTCTCTCTGATACAATAGAGGCAGGCACCCCATGAAGCCTGACGACCTCGTTTACATACAGCTGGGCCAGTTTATCACGGGAGTAAGTCGTTCGGATTGCTAGAAAATGGGCTGACTTTGTCAGCCGATCAACTATAACCCAAATAGCATCGTGTTTTCTTGGCATCCTTAGTAGGCCGGTCACAAAGTCCATGGCAATATCTTCCCATTTGCAGCCTGGAAGCGGCATTGGTTGCAATAACCCAGATGGTTTCCTCCTTTCCGCCTTCACTTGTTGGCACACCAGACATTTTTCTACGTAAGCTGCGATGTCCCTCTTCATATTCTTCCACCAGAATGTTTTCTTTAAGTCCTGGTACATCTTATTGACTCTTGGGTGGATCGTGTACTGTGATCTATGGGCTTCCTTAAAAATTTTTTCTTTTAACTCCTTGTTGTCCGGCACACATAATCGATCCCTAAATCTCAATGCTCCATTCGGCATAACATGAAAATCACTTTAGAAAACTCGGTTTAGATCACTCATGATATTCACAAGGAAGGGATCATTCGCCTGCCCTCCTTTGCCTCATCTATCACATCTGGCTGGACCTAAAGATAAGCTAGAATTATCCGCTTTCCCTGAACATATCGTTGGATGTCATAGTACATTAAGCAGTCCAACATTTCCATTTGCTTGACCTGCATCCTTGCCAAGATACTTGGTTGTCGGCTTAGAGCATCGGCGACCAATTGGCCTTACCTGGCTCGTACTGGATTTCACAATCATAATCCTTTAAAAACTCAATCCACCTTCGCTGCCGCATGTTCAGTTCCTTTTGAGAGAATAAATACTTTAAACTTTTATGAACGAAATAGACCAAGAATCTTTCACTATACAGGTGACGTTTCCAGATTTTCAGCTCAAACACTACTGCAGTCAATTCTAGATCGTGAGTTGGGTAATTCCTTTTATGATCCTTCAACTGTCACGACCCATAAGCAACTACCCTTCCGTGCTGCATTAAAATACAGCCCAACCCAATCTTTGAGGCATCACAATAGACAATCAATCCTCCTGATTCATCCAAAATGGTCAGGACCGGTGCAGAAATTAGCTGGTCTTTCAGTACCTGAAAGCTCCATTCACAGTCACTGGTCCACTCAAACTTGGCTGCTTTCTTTGTTAGTTGCGTGAGAAGTAAGGCGATTTGGGAGAAGTTTTCCACAAACCGTCTGTAATATCCGGCTATGCCTAAGAAGCTCCGTACTTTGGTCACAGAGGTTGGCCGGCTCCATTTCACCACTGTCTCCACCTTCTTAGGGTCAACAGAAATTCCCTCTTTGGAAACGATGTGCCCAAGGAATCCCACTTCCTCTAACCAAAATTCACACTAATTCAATTTGGCGAACAGCCGGTGCTCCCTAAGGATCAGGAGTGCAGTCCTTAAATGTTCCTCATGATCCTCATAACTCTTCGAATAAACGAGGATGTCATCAATAAAGACTATCACAAACTTGTCCAAATAGAGTTGAAAAACTCGGTTCATCAAGTCCATAAATACAGTTGGAGCGTTAGTTAACCCAAATGTCATCACTACAAACTCATAGTGCCCATATCTAGTTCTGAAAGCTGTCTTTGCTATATCATCCCTTCTAATTCGAAGTTGATGGTAACCGGATCTAAAGTCGATCTTTGAGAATACACAAGCCCCTTGTAACTGGTCAAGGAGGTCGTCTATCCTTGGTAAAGGATATTTATTCTTAGTGGTAATTTTGTTTAGTTCACGCATAACCTCAAAGTCTCGTCCGTCTTTCTTACAAATAGGACCGGTGTACCCCATGGAGACACACTCGCCGGATGAAACCCTTATCTAGTAACCCTTGCAATTGCTGCTTTAACTTCTTAAGTTCATCCGGTGCCATCCTATATGGCGCTTTAGATATTGGCGCTGTCCTGGTACCAATTCTATTCCAAATTCTACCTCTCGTTTGGGTGGAAGCCTAGGTAATTCATCAGGGAATAGGTCTTCGAACTCACATACCACAGGAATCTCTTTGGCCAGAGTTCCTTAACCCTCGATCACACTAGTAAAGGCTAGGTAAGCTTGGCACTCATTACCAATCAAGTGCCAGGCATGGAGGGTCGAAATGAAGTAAGATGCTTCCTTACGCCGGACTCCCTGAATATAGAAGGGCTTGTTTCTAGGGATGGCGAATTTCACTCTTTTTCGGAAACAATCAATACTGGCATGATGCCTTGCCAACCAATCCCTTCCCAGGATGGCATCAAAGTCCTTCATTTTTAGCAAAACTAGATTGATAGGCATCACGATTCCATTCAATTCAACCAAACTTTTTGGATACACAACATTTAAAATTATAGACGACCCTGTGGGAGAAGCGACCATCAATGAACAGCCGAGAACTTGGGGGAGGGTCGTAAGATATTTTGTAAAATTATAGGAGACAAATGAGTGGGTGGATCCTGAGTCAAAGAGCACATGACTAGAATTGCCACAGATAGAAAGTGTACCTTCCACCACCTCAGTAGAGGTTTCGGCCTCCTTTGTAGAAACAGCGAACACCCTAGCTGGAATGGGGGACCTAAGTTTTGGGACTTGTTTGGCAAGTGGACAGTTTTTGATTATGTGTCCACCCTGGCCACAGTTATAGCAGACTCCCAACTTCTTTATAGCACGGCTTTCCTCCATGCGACCTTCCGCAATGATCACATGTATTGCTTGATGCTTGGGAAGTCTGTACCGATTGGTCCTATTCCCTATCGGACTTCAATGGTTTTGCCTTCTTAGAAGGTCCTCCACTAGCACTGGCCCTTGAAGCCTGACTAAAATTCCTTTGCCTGAAAATTGCCCCTCTCTCCAGTTCCTTCTCATAAATGGTGGCCCTTTCTAACATCTCCCCATATGTAGCTAACTTCAAAGTGGAGAGATGTGTCCTAATGTCATCTCTTAATCTTTGAAAGAATCTTCTAACATTTCACTCCTGGTCTTCCACCATATAAGGAGTATAGCGGGATAGTTCTACAAACTTTACATTATACTCGGCCACAGTGTGAGTGCCATGCCTCAAGCGAAGGAATTCATCTTCCTTCTGTCTGCGGAGATTAGCAGGGAAGTATTTATCCAAGAATGCTACTTCAAACATTTCCCAAGTAATATCCCTTTCTGGCACCTCAAAAACTATCTTCTACAACTCCCACCAATGATGGGCCTCACCCGACAGCTTATGGGTGGCAAATAGAACCTTATCTCCAGCAGGACGCTTGATTACCGCGAACACCTTCTTTAGTCGTTGGATCCAGGTGTCCACCTTCAACGGGTCGGGTTCTCCAGAGAATTTAGGAACTCGCTCATTGGTAAAGCGGTCGTAGATCGATCTCTCCTGATGAACAGGAATTGGGACGGTTACCGGAGTTGGTGGAACCAAAGCTTCTATGACGTCAGTCATTCTATCTAGTAGGTTTTAGTACCTCGTCTCCGGGTCTGGAGGGTTGTTAATTCGGACGGCGCATTTTCGCTTAAGGCTGAACTCATTGAGTTGGCCATCACAATGTTAAGTCTCACACCTGGCCGGCCAACACTAAGGTTGGTCGACTATAAAAACCTTGGCATGACATGAGATGCTACTAAAAAGATCAACTTCATTCATCCATATTATAATTACAGAAACATGCTAACATCATAATTTCTTTTATAGCGGAACTGTTTTACAAATCTGTCTCAAAACATCAAAAGAAATACATCAATTCCTTCATAGATCAGCTCCGGCCAGTTATGCCGTCTAGTTACTTCATATGACTTTACTCAATCTCGTCCTCCATAAGCTTCTCATCATCTGAAAAATGGCAAGAATGAGCTACAAAGTCCCGCAAGGTACCCACATGCAGAAAACATTAACATACATATAATCGAATCAAAGTAGAGGTTCATATACGAAAAGTCATCATATCAATTCTTCTGAAGTTTCGAAATCCTTATTCTTCTTCTTATTATCTTGTCTTCAGAAAATCCATAAAAATTGATCGAAATACTTATCATCTTTAGGGACATGACGGGAGCGGACAACATCGAGGAAGGGTTGTGTGCTACCCTACAACCTAGAGTCATATCTTCTCATTACGCTCCCTGAGGCGGGAGGTAAGGCCTTTAACTCGGCATACGGGGCCGTAGTCCAAAAGCCTTGTGCCACCAAAAATCTCCCCTGTTGCCCAGGGGTAGTCCTTGAGTGTCACTCCAATGTCCTTCATCCATCTTTAACAGCAAGTTTAATGGAAACTCAGTTCTTAGTTCATATCGTTTAGTGGCCATCCATCATAGTTCAAAAGTCGAAAGTCGTAGAGTTTCACTTGCTGTCCGGATTACATATATTTTTTCTTGTTCTTATAGCCTTTGTACTTAACTTCAAACAATTGAAATCCGTAAATCCTTTCCTTTAACGTATTAAAACCGAATGTCTTTTATCAAAATATCAGAGGTCTTACTTATCAAAGCCAGAGGTCTTTTCTCAAAAGCCAGTTTCAAATCCTTGATCTTATACGTCGCTTTACAAGCCTGTTTCAAATTCATGGGACAAATTCCGATTTTAAAATACATGCTCTAAGGCCAGTTCAACTTTCATGGGCAATTTTCCGATTTCAAAATACTCTAAGGCGGTTCAAATTTCATCATGCACAAGAGCAGAACTTGATTTCATGCAAGGGGGGCCGAACTTGATTTCATGTTCAAATGGCCGGTTTGGATTTCATCATGCAAAAGGTGGCCGAACTTGATTTCATGTTCAAAAGGGCTAGTTTTGATTTCATCATGCAAAAGGTGGCCGAACTTGATTTCATGTTCAAAGGGCCAGTTTGGATTTTATCATGCAAAAGGTGGCTGAACTTGATTTCATGTTATAAGGGCCAGTTTGAATTTCATCATGCAAAAGGTGGTCAAACTTGATTTCATGTTCAAAGGGCCGGTCTGGATTTCATCATGCAAAAGGTGGCCGAACTTGATTTCATGTTCAAAGGGCCGGTCTGGATTTCATCATGTAAAAGGTGGCCGAACTTGATTTCATGTTATAAGGGCCAGTTTGGATTTCATCATGCAAAAGGTGGCTGAACTTGATTTCATGTTATAAGGGTCGGTTTGGATTTCATCATGCAAAAGGTGGCCGAACTTGATTTCATGTTATAAGAGCCGGTTTGTATTTCATCTTGCAAAAGGGGGTTGAACTCGATTTCATGTTATAAGGTCCGGTTTCCTTTCTTTTAACAAAGTCGGAGGTCATTTATCAAAAGCTAAAGGCCTTTTCTCAAAGGCCACCTTTTCTCAAAGTCGGATGTCTTTTTTTTAAAATCGGAGTTCCTTTCCTCAAAAGCCGGAAGTCTTTTTCTTAAACATGCAATTATCAAAATTCATGAAGATCGACAAGTAACCATACTTCATGCATAAAGAATCGAAACATCATGAATAACAGGGCTTCTTTTAAACATACGGTTAACAAAGATTCTCCCTTAAATCAAACGATCAAAACAAATATCATACATACCGTAACATGGGTTCATCAAAATCAGACATACTTGCGTCACAAACATGCATATACTTGCATTGAACTTATGATCATAGAAAAAAGGTGAGTACTCTTGTGTTACAAACGTGATCTTAGAAGGGTGAGTACACTTGCCTGAATTCCTTTACTTTGCCTTGAAATTCATGTTTTTCCTTCACTAGAAAATTCTGTCGAGAGCCTCTTCCTAACCTCATTCCTTAAGCTCTCACCTCCTATATATAGGACTTTGGTCTGAAGGTAGTAGGTAGGACAAGTCAACCACTCGGGGGTGGTTGGGAGTTGGTGACCAACTCAGGCATGGTCATGGTGACTCTACTTTTCGTAAGCGCTTCCTTCACTTCCTGTCAACTGGTCTTGACCGGATTTAGATTTCTCCTTTTTCACATTCCAATCAACTGGCGTTGATCGGATTTTTCTTACCTTTAACATTTTCGTCAACTGGTATTGACCGGATTACTTTCCTCTTTTCCTTTCTTCCGGTCAACGCTAGTTGACCGGATAAGACTTTCTTTATATTTTTCGATCAACAGACGTTGACCGGATCACTTCTTTTCCTCACGCTTTCTAGTCAACACTTTTGACCGGATTACTATCCTTATCTCATTTTTTGGTCAATTGGCGTTGACCGGATAGCCCTTGATTTTTCCTCGACTCGTTGATTATATCGACTCGATATCGGGGATTTTCTATGTTTTAGAATCTGGGCCATTACAACAGTTATATTGAAAAGATACTTCTATGTATCAATATAAAGAAGTCTTAACTAATTGGGAGTCCTTTCACTAAGCACTTCAAGTTATGTTCATGGAAAAGTCCTTCCATAGAGAAAGAGAAGGGATATATGAAAAGGGCTCCTCATACTCCAACGGCTAGTAGTTTGACGTGTGCCATAGTATAGATAATTGTTTCCGTTATAATCTCGAAAAGAAGTATTGTCCTGTAATAAAATGGAATCACAAATATATCTAGGGCACTTCTAGAGTGTGTTTTGTTTTGAAAGTGAAAGCATATTTTAGTTGAGTTTATGACATGGTAGGTGACTTTGATACTTGAAAGTCTACGTTGGAATATTTAATCAAGTTTGTAGGAAGAGTGGTGTATTGGCAATCCAGATTTTAAAAGTATGTTATACACTCTATTATCAAAGTTGAATTCATTGTGGTAATATAAATAATAATTATTATGGATGAAGAAGTTTATTCATGAAATTGGCTTTGAGCAAAAGCAATATGTGTTGCTTTATGAAGATCAAAGCATAATTGATCTATACAGAAACTCATCATTTCGTTCACAATAAAAAAACATTGATATAATATGTGATTTGATATGGAGTTGTTGATACTTGACAAAGTTAATAAAAACAATAATTGGTTAAACGTGATGACAAAGGCAATGTAAAGAGTAAAATTGAAGGTAGGTTGAGATATAGTCAAAATGGTAATAATCCCCATAAGGTCACGAGAAAAAGTACATTCTGATGGGTCAATCACTTATAATTTTTATACTTATTTTACATACAAATTTTTTAATTCATTGCCAACGTATGGAGCTTCAGAAGAGAATTACTCAAAAAATGCTCAACTGAAGGAGTTCTTCAGCGAGCAATGGAAATGACACCCGACTGATGCATCATGAGCTTATATGTGCACTTGGGGGCTATTTGAGCACATAACGGGCGTAGGTGTGTAGATTTAAGTGGAAATCTGTGATTCCT
Source organism: Nepenthes gracilis (assembly GCA_033239525.1). Taxonomy (NCBI): domain Eukaryota; kingdom Viridiplantae; phylum Streptophyta; class Magnoliopsida; order Caryophyllales; family Nepenthaceae; genus Nepenthes; species Nepenthes gracilis. The sequence goes on from BSYO01000030.1 coordinate 737,604, forward strand.
TGCACTTTAGTTGCGCACCTATTCAAAGCTCGTGTCATGGGACAAAATTTCCTCAAGGATTCAAACATCTACTTGATTTAAAACCCCGCAGTCCTGATTAGTGGATTTATTAGTACCAAAATTCATTTGGTTGCGAACTTATGAGAGAAAAAGATAAAATAAGAAGGTGATTCTAGCAAACCATTTATGCTCCCAATGTTATTTCAGTCTTTTCTATCATTACGTATGTCATTTTTGTTATTATTTAGAATATTTTACTAATAGTTTCTTATTTTATTTTCATCTTTCATTGATTTTACATTAGTTTACCAACATTGTAGTGAATCTGAAATTAGTATTGGGATTTATGTAACCATACTCGTATTTATGGTTGATATATTACAAGTTTAATGTCCTATGATTTCACCCTTTCATTTTTGATAAGTTTTCACATTAAACTTGAACATCTTTCTTTGCTTGTGATTATTACCATTATTATAATTGTCTGTAGATTATTATTTTATCGCCTTATGGATTCAAAATTGGGTTCGATATTTTGATCCTGGCACAAATTAGCTCTCAGCTTTGTGTCAACGAAGCTTGGCTAATTTACTTGACACTTGCATGTTTTTCTACTTTCTATGCAATTGTGAGATTTCTTCCTTTAAATTTCGCTTAAATTTTGCTAAATTCCCCCAATTGGATCGAGCTTTTGCTGCCAATGTTTTCTTTCTAGCGCTCCAAGACGATCTAGCACTCCAAGACCCGAAGCATTTATGCTCAGTTGAGATTGCCTTCTGCCTTAAAGACTTCCTTTCTGTTGAGACTGCCCTACCTACCATTATTTTGGATTTCCACTATGTTTTTGAAAGCCTTATGCATTTTTCTTTTTCAAAAAATAACAATAAAAATTGATAGGAAAAATAATAAAATATTATTTATATACTCATGCATAAATCTCCTTATATAAAAATTATTAGTTTTGAAAATTGAAGGTGATGCGTCATAGATCCAAACTTTGAACGAATTCGGGTCGAACTGTCCGTCGGATTTCGGTCTCCGTCTTCTCGGTTTCGGATCCTGCACATCACAATTTCAAATAAGAGGTCAAGTGACGGTGAGATTTAATCCCACCGAAAATACTCTAACGCTCAAGTCAATAAGTGACATTCTAAGAATAGAATGTGGATGTAGAGAACGTAGAAATGAATGTTTGGAGTGTGTATATGGATGTAGGTGGGGGGTACACTCGTGGAGGGAGTGGCTTTAGTCATGGTTGCTGGTGAAAAACAGTTTCTCTAAGTACTGAGTTCACATGAAACTAGTTACACAAAGAGAGAGCGTTACGATATTTGAGAGTTTAGAAAGCTTTTGTGAGCTTGAGTATGCTAGAGCACTTTTGTGGGTAAGAGAAAGCATGTCTCTGGAGTGAGTTTTTATGGCCTTTCATAACCATGGCCCTGGGCTACCATTCTTACGCAGCAAGGCTGGATGCCTATCTTCTGTAGGGAGATCGTTGCCTTTTCTGCGTAGGTGTGAGTGCCATTCCTAGTTTAACGGTCAAGGAGGTGGATCTCCTTCCATTTGCACATGGTAACCATTAGAGTTTCCTTACAGATTGCATATGGATTTTGGCATCTTTCTCCATGGATGTACTCTGATTTTGAGAGGTTACCGTTACAATAAAGATTGCCTTTCTTGGAGATGTGAAAAATTAGGACAGATGACCATTGTGGCTTGGAAAAGGACGCATGGGCCGCGTTCATCCTAGGCCTCTACCGGTCTACTTTGCCATTTCTCCGGTCAATGGTAGTGTTGACCGTCCTGTGCACAGAAGAGCCATCGTTGATCTTAGGCCACTGTCGGCTCACTTGCTACTCCGCCAACCAACGACAGTGTTGACCATCCCAGAAAGAAACGGACTGCTGTTGGATTTGGGCCTTTTTTTCTTCGTGAGCTAGCTTGCTACTGGCGTCCCCATCACTAGCCTCGCATGCTGGTGGCCTGGGACTCCAACCTCCAGCATGTTCACGATGGGACGCGTTTGGCTGTGTAACTTGTACGAGACAGTTTGATGAGGGAACTAACAATGACTCTTGGTCTTCATTTCTCGTATTCATGTGTTTTTTTATTTTTTGCTCCAGGTCTGTTGATCGTTGACCGCAACGTCAAAATCTGGAAGACTAAGCTAGATGGACCGTAAACTAGATTTGTCGACCGCAATCATCAAAATGCGGAGAGTTGAACCAAAGAGAATGTTGACCGGATTCATTGGCCGTCTTAATTAGAATCAGGAGGACTGAGCCGTAAAGAGAGAGTTGACCAAATTCGTTGACCGCCACATTAAGATCTAGAGAGTTATGCTAAAAAGAGCGTTGACCGGATTCGTTAACCACAACGTCAGAATCCGAAGAACTATACTGAAGGGAGCGTTGATCGGATTCATTGACCGCCACATCAGAATCTGGAGAACTGATCTTGGAAGAATGTTGACCAGATTCATTGACCGTCACATCAGAATCCGGAGAACTAGTGTGGATTGAATCAACGTGTTATTTCATTATGCCGCCGGACAAGCAATCAAAAGATTTACAGAACCTCTTCAGTACTCTAGCACGCGTCATCATGCAGTAAATTTGTAATCCTGATAATTAATTTACTAAAAGATCTGATTTGAAAGTGCCCTCTGCGGAATCGACACGTGTCCGATATGATTGCCTTGCCATTTTGATGCACTGCCTTACTCCAATAGCTACGAACTTTGTAAAAACCATGCGTCAGTTCAAACTTTCCATGCCTTTCTTCTTAAATATTCTGAGTCTTTGTCTCTCTTCCTACTTCTGATCTCATGGCTCCTTCCGTTTCAAAAATTGGCTCAGTTATTTCCACTTGTAAGGTGAGAGAGTTGTATGTCAAGTTTAACATCCCGTCGCATAGTGTGTTCTCGATGCCTAGAGAGCAGGATATGACCTGCTCTCCTCCTGCGGTCCACATTATGTGTACACGGCTCACCTGAGGAGTGGGCTTCATCTTCCTGTACCAGAGGAGCTACTCCTCATTTTTATGGCACTTGGTGTTCCTATCGTACGGCTTCATACTAATGTCGTGCGATATCTTTGTTTGCTATGTGTATTCCACCATCACCACTCATGACTGTTGTTGGTGGAGGCCGTAAGGGTGATGTTCCGGTTCACCCAGTGTGGGGATTGGATCTCCCTATCTCCACAGGAGCTCTGCATCAGTGGCGTAGTCTACGAATCACTCAAGAATTGGAAAGATCGTTTCTTCTTCAATCGTGTTGTAGACACCTGGCCCTTGTCCTGAGATTTGGACAAGGTTCCTGATAGCCACGCTGGGAGGCCCACAAAGAAAGGGGTGGAGGCAATGGAGCCATTATTGTAGCTGGTGAAGGGGTATCTTCCCAAGTTCAGGAGGGATTACCTGGTTTATAGGGAGGAAGTCAGAAAAGCTCGTTAGGATCCTCCTTCACTTGTTCAGAAGATCAGATCTCCACCACTGGCGGCGTCACACCGTAAGAGGAAGGCCAGTGCTCTCACCATCGATGAGGCCGGCACTTTGTCGATCGGTGATGCTCCTAGTAGTCCTGGGATGAAGAGGGCTGTATCAACTTAGCCTATTTCCTCATCTTCCACCAAGACAAATTACAGAATGTCCAGGCAACTTGCTAAGTTAGAGAGCGCTCCGAGGTTGAGGCTTCTGTGGAGGACTTCAAGGCCATCATGTGAGTCGTCACAGGAGCCACTGTTGTTCAGTAATCACTGCCGGGCGACTTGGTAGTGCCTGCCACCCCAGTGGTGCCGTTGCTCAAAGCCGCCGGGTTAGAGGAGTCAGCCACGAAGCTGTCTGTGGCTCCAAAAGAGCCAGCCGTGGGAGAACTTTCTGAGGCCGTTGGCATTATCGCGGAGCATGCATAGGAGGTCATTGCTCCTAGTCTCCTGGATGTCTTACCGCCAAAGCCCGCCGACAAAGTCTCTATGGAGTGGTCACAAGAGGATGCTGCTCCAAGTTCCACACTAGCAGGTCTTGAGTCACAAGACCGATTAGGAAGGAAGCAATGAAGAATCTTTCTGATAACTTTTCAAAACTCTCCCTCTCTTCTTCTTTTGCTATTATTGCTTAACTTCTTTTATTTCTTGCAGAAAGACAAGATATTGTGTGCTGTGTATAAGGGACTGCTCCAGAGGGATGCAGTGATTGGAGACCGAGAAGAAGAGATTCTCCAACTAGAGGAGCAAATGAGCCTGCTGAGTGCCCAAATCCAAAAGCACCAGGAGGAGAAAGTCGCCATTTAGTTTGAGTTGTCTGAACTAGGAGAGCAAACTGCAAGATTGGAAGAGAGGGCTGCCCAGACCGAGGGTCTCATGGGTGAGCTCCGAGGAGGGATAGCCTCGTTAGAGAACAAGCTATCCACGTGTCTATGTCCTCAAAAGGTCACTCAGGCGCTATGGGTCAGGCTCTGGGAAGGCATCAGCATTTATTGCCATATTGTCAAGGTTGCAGACCCTAATTTTTCTATTGGCATCCTTGACCCCTCGAACCATAGTGCCCAACAGCGTGAGGACTTGGTAGACTTTTCCTAGGTCGCACAGGGGCCTCTCCCGCATCCTCTTGGGAGCTCGGCTCCCTAGCTACAATTTTTTTATTTTTGTTCTTTGTTGTACTTTGTAAATGAATTGTCATCAATAAAACATCGATTTTACTGACATGTCGTGTTCCATGACTTTCCTCGGCTTTATCCTTAGTTATTTCTTTTGCGCCGGCCGGCTTTTTGCACTTTGCATGGAATGGATCGATTACCGTCGCAGCCTGGCTGCTTGGAAACATGTGTCATGCCCTTAGAGGGACCCTTAGTCCCTGAGGGGACATCTGGATGAGTTGTTATATCACGACATCTTCACATACGAGCACACTTTGTTTAACGAGTTGAGGCTTCGTATTGCGCGCTGCCCATGTATGATTCTGGGTGACCAGCTTTTAGTCGGAGCACTTTGCCCCTAATTTATCGATTGTTGTAGATAGACTGCACTATCTCCTGTTGAAAGAGGTTGTTACACGTGCTGTTTAAGCCCCTATTGTTTGGTATTAGACCGCGAATGGGCCATTTGGATGATCAAAGTTTTATTCGATTACTTTCGAGTCACTTGGATGACCAAGGTTTAATTCGACCACTCACAGGCCACTTTAATGATTAATGTTTAATTCAACTGCACATGGGCGCTTGGATGACCAAAGTTTAATTCGTCCACTCACGACCACTTGAATGACCAAAGTTTGATTCAACCGCTTATGGGCCGCTTAGATGGCTAAGGTTTAATTACAAATGAGTGAAAACCCGACTAACTTAGGGAAAGTTTAGGTCATTTATTTTGTACAATCTACAAGCAAGCATACTTATGGAAACAAAAATAAAGAGAAAAAAACATAGGACAATGCGTAGATGAAAAAGAGTATCTTTTATTAATAGCAATGTATGTTTCAAGCATACTTCATATCACACAAATGACCCACCTGAGTCTTCACTAGTAGTAATGTTTCAGGTGGATTGTGTTTCACGTCCGTGAGACCAACTTGCTATTCTGGGTTCGAAGTTTGTATACTCTATTCCACAGAACGGTTGAGACTAGGAATGGGCCTTTCCAATTTGGGAAAAGCTTGCTCCAATTGGCTGTTTTGTCCATAACCTCGATGCTTAGCAAAACTAGGTCTCCAATTTCAAATTACCATGCTTTTACTTTCTTATTGCAATAGCGAGCGATTCGTTGTTGATAGGTAGTCGTCTGCACCTTGGCCGTGTCACAGGCTTCGTCCAGCAGGTCTAGGTGTTCCCTGATCTTTTAGAATTGTCAAGTGGGTCAAATGCTTCAACTCTGAGGCTTGGAAGCTTGATCTTTACCGGTATTACAGCCTCAATCCCATAGCAGAGGTTGAATGGTGTCTCATGAGTTGGTTCCTTAGGAGTCGTCCGGTATGACCATAGCATGGAGGGCAGTTCGTTGACTCAAGAGCCCTCTGCATCCTTTAACTTGGTCTTTAGACTATGGAGTAGTGTACGGTTGGTGACTTTAACCTGTCCGTTTGCCTGGGGGTATGTTACCGATGTGTGGACCAATATGATGCTCAGACTGATGTAATACTTGTTGAAGTGCTTCCCTGAGAATTGGATTTCTATGTCAGTCATGATGACCTCAGGAATGCCAAATCTGCTCACTATACTCTGGCGGATGAATTTCAGGAGGTTGTGCTTGGTGATCTTGGCTAGCATGACGGCTTCAACCCACTTGGTGAAATAGTCTATACCCATGATGATGAACTTTCTTTACCCGATCGTGATGAAAAATGGGTCAAGAATATTGAGCCCCCATTACGCGAAAGGCTGAGGAGCTTGGAGGGATCTCAGCTCCGCAAGTGGCTGGTGGTGAAGATTTCCATAAAGTTAATAATTCTTGCACTTTTTCACAAACTCCAACGCCTCATTGTTGGCCAGTAATATGCGTAGCGCATGACTTTGAATACTAGGTTCTTGCCACCAATGTGTGATCCACATATCCTGAGGTAGATTTTGCTTATGGCGTAATAATCCTCTACAGAAATAAGACACTGGATGTACGAGTCGAGTATCCTCAGCGATATAGCCGTCCGTCGACTATGGTGTACTAAATGACCGTCTTTTTGATCCACTTGGCCCCGTCCACGTTCTCCGGCAGTATTCCATCCACTAGATACACTCCAGTACGGCGTCATCTAATTTTCATCGTCGAAGACTTACATCGCTTCCTACTCCTCTATGTTGGGATTACTCAAAACTTCCCTCATATCCCTTGAGTACTGCTCTAGATTTTCAACCACTGCCGCTCTAGTGAGTTAGTCTGCCTTCTAGTTCATAGTTTTGGGGAAGTGGATGTGGCTCAGCTTATCAAGTCTCTGGATCGCTTCATTCTCCTTAGCCAGGTATCTAGCCAAGAAAGGGTTGCAGGCCTCGAAACTTCGATTAATCTGGTTAATGACTAGCTCTGAGTCGCTATAGATGGTTAGTGACTTAGCACAGCACTCTTTGGCTAGTCATAATCTGGGCAATAGGGTTTTGTACTCAATAATGTTGTGGGTGGTTGAAAAATTGAATTTAATGGAGTATTTCATCTCAAACTCATCTGAGGTTTTTAGGATCACTCCAGCACCACTGCTTGAATTGGTAGACAAACCATCCACGTTAAGGACCCATTCTGGCTCTTCTGGGTGATGATCTATGTCCTCAGTGGGGTGCTCATCGACGATCGGGGTTGTGGTCTCGACGATAATGTCGGCCAGGGCCTACCCCTTGATAGCTGGCCTAGGCTGGAATTTGATGTCAAACTCTCCTATCTCGGTGGCTCACTTAACCAACCGTTTGAAAATATTAGGTTTTTGAAGGATGACATTCAGTGGCTAGTCGGTCAGAATGATCACGCAGTGAGCCTAAAAATATGGTCACAATTTTTCGGGCTAAGAAGACGAGTGTCAGAGCGAGCTTCTTAGCACACGGGCAACGTGTCTCTATACCGGTTAACATTTTACTCACATAGTAGACTGGCCACTGTGTGTCGAAATCCTGACACATAAAAATAGAGTTAAGAGCCACCTCTGATACTGTTAAGTAGAGGTACAGCTCTTCTCCGTCTATTAGTAACGCCAACAATGATGGATTGGCCAAGTACTACTTCAACTCATCGAAGGTAGCCTTGCACTCTGCCATCCACTGGGAACCGTTCGCTTTTGTCCCCCTCAAAGCCTTGAAGAAAGGTTCGTACTTGTCTCTCGACTTGGCCAAGAAGTAGGATAGCGCTGCAGTCTTCTGGTTAGCCTTTGGACTTCTTTGACGCTCCGTGGTGAAGGCATGTCCATGAGGGCCTTGATCTTCTCTCGGTTCACTTCGATCCCTTGCCAAGAGATGATGAAACCCAGAAACTTTCCTAAAGACACTCCGAAGACACACTTCGATGGATTTAATTTCATCTGGTGCGTATGGAGTACCTCGAAGGATTCAACCAGATCGCGTATATGGTCTCTGGTGGTCTTGCTCTTGATGAGCATGTTGACTACATATACCTTCATATTGCAGCTGATCTGGTTCTCGAACATCTTGTTCATGAGCCTTTGATGAATCACTCCCACATTCTTTAGATCGAAAGGTATGACCTTGTAGCAATAGGTGTCTTGATTGGTCATGAATGAGGTGTGCTCCTCGTCCTCTAGGCTTATCCTGATCTGATTGTAATTCGAGTATGCATCCATGAAACTCATCAGCTCGTGACTAGAAGTCGAGTCTACCTGTAAGTCAATCTTAAGAAAAGGAAAGTTATCCTTTGGGTAGGCTTTGTGATATCGGTGAAGTCGACGCATATCCGTCATTTTTCATTGCTTTTCTTGACCCAGATGATATTGAAGAGTCAATCCGGGTACTAGACTTTCCTGATAAATTAGGCATTTAGCAACTTCTTCACTTCTTTCCGGATGGCTTCGAGCTTCTCAACGGAGTGGTTCCTCCACTCCTGCCTAACGAGCGTACGGCTGGGATCGAGAACCAACTTGTGGGCCATTACTCCGGTCAGAATCTCCAACATATCAACAGGCACCCATGCGAAGATATATGCTTTCTGCCTTAAGAATGCTATCATCTCATCACGCGGGGTCCAGCCGAGTGAGCCCCTATTTGTACACACCTCTCCGAGTCATCCGGATTTAGTGGTACAAGGTCGGTGGATTCGTCGGACTATGCCTACTCTAAGGTCACTTCGTCTAGATGGTCCAACTCTCCTGTAGGCCTTCCGCCGCCGCTTAGGGCAATTTACAACATGTAGCATGTTTGTCCAATTATTTGGTCACCTAATACTTCACCAATATTGCATGCTGTTGAAAATTTTATTTTTAAGTGTGGTATTGAGATGACGGCTTTGAGTCTTACTAAGCACGATTGGCATAGGATAGTGTTGTATACGAAGGATAGGTCAACAGCCATAATGATGAGTGTATGACTCGTCATTTTGGGATACGTGCCTAGGGTGATCTCTAACTTTATTGTCCCTTAGACAACTACTAGTTTGTTATCTAGGCCATACAGTGGCCCTTTGATAGGTTTTAACTTTTTGTTTGAGACATAGTTTAAAGAACGCATCAAGGTAAGGTAAATCATTGAAACTTTCATTATCAACAAAAACTCGTTTCAGTTGGTATTCTATAGTACCATCTGAAACGAGTACAGATACAATGAGGGGATCAGTATGTGAAGAAATTACATGAGCCATGTCGCTATTACTAAAGTTAAGGACATTGTCCTCCACTCTCTGCTTCTTATGTCCAACTTGTCTCTCCTTGTGATCTGTTTGGATCTTGGACGGTTGGATCGTTATCACGTTAACCACTCCAACCGCGATAAGGTTTCATGGCTGAGATGGATCCGACCCTTATTTGCCCGTGGTGTCAGAACTCTGCCAAGGGTTCCTCAAGAATCTGGTGAGATGGTCCATCCGGATTAGCTCCTTAATCTCCCACTGTAACGTCTTGCATTCCTCCATGGTGTGTCCCGAAGAGTGATAGAAATCGCAGTATTTTACTGGATTTTCTCCCTTCGTGTTCTTCAGTGGCTTTGGCCACTTAACAAACTTTTTTTCTCGGATCCGCATGAGGATGTTAGCCCGTGTGTCGTTCAATGGAGTCAGACTAACAAGCCTGTAATCCTTCCGGTCCAGTGCTCCAGTCTTGTGATGCTTCCGGCGGGGATTATCGCTGCCACCATTCTTCCTCTTTCTCTCGGCCAGAAAAGAGTGAGACTGGTCGGTCCTCTCAGGATGCTTTGCCTCGTTTGCTTCTTCAGCGACTACGTATGCTCTAGTGATGACCTCCGCTTCCTAAAAAATCTATGAGTTCTTGTGGGCTAGGTGCTTAAAGAAGTCACCCGGCCCCAACGTAAAGATAAAACTGCCAAGTTTTATCTCTTCGGTGATTTTGGGGATTCTTCTAACTTTTTTCACAAACCACTCCAGAAACTTTCTTGGGTTCTCTCCCTATCTCTGCTTAATATGGGAGAGATGCCACAGCTATTTGTCTTCTCGACAGCTGGAAGTGTACTGGGCTAAGAAGAGATCGAAGAGTTCTTAAAAACTCTGGATTGAGTTCGATGGGAGCTGATGGAACCAAATCTGAGCATCCCACTTCAAGGTGAAAGAAAAATTTCGACACATTGCCGCATCCTCTATGCCCCGGAATCTCAGATGGGTACGAAATGATCTAGGTGGTCAATGGGATCAGTACTTCCATCATAAGAATCCAGTGCTGGCATCTTGAAGTTGATCATTAGTGGAGAATTTAGGATCTCATTGGTGAAGGAAGATATCTCCAGATCATAGGCATGCTCGTTGGCGTCCTTGAACACGCGGTTCCAAATCTTCTTGACCTTCGCCTCCACTCGAGAGGTGTTCCCAGATCTCTTAGAGTTAATGTATGACTTCAATTCTGTTCTTTCTACGGTGCGACGCATACCCAACCGGCTGCTACAACTGACGGATCGGATGATTCGGGAGGCTCCCTCCTGCGCTTGAGGTCTCAGCTCATTTCGGGAGTTTCGGGGTTTTTTTCTCTCAGGGCTCTCATCCAGAGTCTCATGGCCCAAGCGCCTTTCAAGCTTTGGACGGTTTTGGGCGTTGGAGGCCTCTGGAGCACGAGAGTTGTCCGATCTCGAAACCTTCTTGGTCAGCTTCTTCTTCCTCTAGCCTTCTCGCCTAGAGGCTGGAATAGGAATCGAGAAGGGTTGAGCCCCTTACTTCTTCTTGCCCTAGTAGGTGCAGAGATTTGGAGCAATTTGGACATATTGTTCATCTGCTTCGCTAGGTTTAGAAAAAATGGAGCCGGCTATCCTCCGACCAAATTACCAGTTGAGTGGTCATGGTCAAGGGAGGCAGCATCTCTAGCGGGGGCGCTAGCTTGAGCTTTATTGTTCACCATTTTACTTGATGACGCTAGTTTTAAGGATGCAAGTGGTTAGCTTTTTTGTTAGTGTTCCCATAGATGGTGCCAATGATTCATCCTAGATCTAAATTTTGAACTGATTCGGGTCAGGCTGTTCATCAGATTTCGGTCTCCGTCTTCTAAGTTTTGAATTTTATACACCATAATTTTAAATAAAAAGGTTAGGTTACAGCGGAATTTAGTCCCACCGAAAATACTCCGATATTCACGTTAGTAAGTCACCTTTTGATAATAGAAGGTGGATGTAGAGAATACAGAAATTGATGCTTGGAGTGTGTATATGGATGTAGGTGGGGGGTGCACTCGTTGAGAGAGTGGCTTTGGTAGTGGTTGCTCGTGAGGAGTAGTTTCTCTAAGTATTAAATTCGCAGGGAACTAGTTACACAAAGAGAGAGAATTAGGATGCTCAAAAGTTTAGAGAGTTTTTGTGAGCTTGAGTATGTTAGAGCACTTTAGTGGGCAAGAGAAAGCGTGTCTCTAGAGCGAGTTTTCATGACCTTTTATACCGATGGTCTTCTATGGGGGATTGTTGCCTTTCCTATGCGGGCGTGAGCACCATTCCTGGCTGTAATGGTCAAGGAGATAGATCTCCTTCGTCCTGTGCATGATAACCGTTAGGATTTTTTTACAAATTGCATGTGGATTCTGGCGCTTTCCTCCTTGGATGTGCTTTGATTTTGGGATGGTACTATTACAGATTACCTTTCTTGGAGATGCATAAAATTAGGACAGACGACCGTTGTTGCTTGGAAAGGAACGAGGGGCCGATCTAGGCATGGGCCACGTTCATCCTGGGCCTTTGCCGATCTACTTATCACTTCTTCGATCAACGGCAGCGTTGACTATCCTAGGCATAGAAGGGCCGTCGTTGATCTTGGGCTACTACCGGCCTACTTGCTACTCCGCTAGTGACTGTCCCAGATAGAAATAGATCACTGTTGGATTTCGGCTGTTTCCTCCTTTGTAGGCCAGCTTGCTACTAACGGCCCAATCAGAAGGCTAAGAAAGTAAAAATTAAAACCGAATAAGATATGTATTAATTTTTAATAAATTTAATATAAAATATATATATATATATATATATATATATATATATATATGAGCGAATTTATAAATAATATTTAAAAAACAATTTGTAATGTGACAAACATTGGGTGTAAAAAAAAGAAAAATAAAGAATTAAATTAAATTAAATTAAATTAAAAAAAGGAGAAAGAGAGAAATAATTTATCCGCGAATGGGAATATTAGGGTTAAAGGTATGCGATGATTGATGAAACCTGCCCACTTTCTTTCTTTTCTGATTATTAACTCCGTCCGCTACTGTAACGCCATCTCCAAGGACCGAAAGCTATTGCTTATTCTCGGATCTCCTTGTTCTTCTCAAACAGGAAAGAAGTTTCAGCTTTATCCTTTCAGATGTCTGATAGAAGTACCTACAAATTTACAATACAGAACAAGGATGTCAGAACGACTGTCGTTTCTACCGGATCGGAGCTCGATAAAAGCCTCGGCAAACTGCTCTCAACCATCGGCGCCGAACGGCACATGAAGCGCCTCGTCGGAATAAATATACAGAAGGTCTACACTCCGCTGGAAAGTGGAAAGCTCAGGGACAAAGTTGCGGTACTGACTCTTTGTTCCGGGCTCTCTTGCCTTGTTATTCATCTTCTGCACTTCCGGACGATTCCTTCCTCCATCGCCGCCTTTTTTGAGCTCCCTGATATATCGTTTGTCGGAGTGGGAATCAAACATTGCGTTGACGCGTTGGAGAGAGATTATGGAATTGGGTGCAGAAATGCTATTGATTTGGGTCAGCTCGTTTCAATTAATAAGGAAGAGCCGAAACTGAGTGCGCTTGGACTAGGAGATCTGGCCTACGAAGCAGGTCTTTTTAATGTGGGCGTGACGGCTCCTGGTGCGGCTTTTAGTGATTGGGGTGCTGACAGATTGAACTCGGAGCAGATTAAGTCTGCTACAACGACTGCTTTCATGGCTTTCCTCTCCGGTAATCGATTACTCGGAGGAATGCTGCCGTCATCTGTAAGTTAACAGAATTTGTGCTGCCCGATTGTAATTTTGTTGTTTGATTGCGAGATTTTGTTTCCTGGACTGGATTTTGTGTTACTTTGTGTTTTGATTTGGGTAGTGTGCATGCGCAGCTTCTATGGAATGAATATGGTGCTTGTGAAATTGCGCTCAAGAGAGGTGCATGGATTGCCCTCTGGCGTAATTCTGGATTGTGCCGTGTGCGTTAGTTTGTGTTATGAAATGGGTCGATCAAGGTTTTGATGAGTGTCGCTATTTTACTCTCTGTAAACGTAGGTGCTTATGAATTTGCCCAGGAAAGGATCGACTCTGGATATAGTTGTCATGCGTGTTCGCTTGTTTGAAATGCTATTTGGGCTGCCGGTGGACATTTATACTGACGTGAAAGTGAATGTTTTGGTAGATGCCGATAAGGCGGAAGCAACTAGTTAGGACGGCACAACGGAGGAATCGCAGCCAACGTTCGACGGATTCCATGTCCATTTACAATGATATCCGTCGAGAAGCTTCTTCTTCTTCGTCGGATTAATCCCATGATTTTCCTGTGTTCAGTGATCACTGGGCATTGGTAATAATTATCCGAGATTTAAAATTTAACTTCTAAGATCTTTATTCTCAAGTTCTCACTGATTCGATGTATAGAAGCATAAAATAATATACCTGAATACAAAATCTTCAGTTTGGGAAAATAACCTATAAAATTATCTATTGATTTGTCCTTATTTTCAAGAATAGAAAATAATTTTTGTCTCTTTTATTTCTTTTCTCAAAAAATGTTTTAATATGATGCCATATTGATGGGAATATTTTACCGTATATAATGAAAGAATCATTTTCAAATTATTAGAATATTTTTTCTTATCATTAAAGGATATCCCTTGAATAAATAAATTATTAGAAAATTTTACTTCTCTATTTAATAAATAAATGATCAATAAGTCTAAAATAGTATTGATGCGTCTCGAGATTCAAATTATTATACAGATAAGATACCGCCCGATCTCTCCTAAGAGGTTGAATTGGAGCGGGTTTGATCTCCATCACTAATAACTTAGATTTTACACACCATAGCAGATAAATAAGAAGTCAGATAATAACAGAGCTCGTTCTGCGATATATCTTCCAACGTTTAAATTAATAATCTTTCTGCAAATGGGAGAAAGATAGGGGGATGCTAAAAATACACGAATGCACGTTGGCGGGGAAATTAGGTATTTCGTGAAGGACTAGACTCTGGGAGATGCACTTAACGAGGAGCAACTTAAAAAGGGCGCTCGATGAGTGAGTGGTGTGGGTTGATGGTCACTCATAGGCAAAGTTGACAATGAGGAAGCGGTTTGATCCTGTTCTTGGGGATGCTTCTGAGTTTTTTATCCTTCGATTGATCTCTCTCTTATCCTGTTAGGTTGAAGTGGGTTTTATAAACCCCGAGTCAAGGTAGCCTTGTTGGGGCTTTTACGATTGACGATTACTCTTTTGGTGGTTCGATTGAGCTATTTACTCAAGCGTGCCTGAGGGTTTGCATAGCAATCATAGCCTTTCTTTGGGAAGTTGGAAGGTTGTGCATGGCTTCTTGGGAAGACACGCCGTGTGGATGGAGGCTTTATGGATTTTGGCTGTGCTGCTTGAACAATTACTGTGGCTGCGTGTGACTAGTTCTTTTCGACTGCGCTTACCGTGTGGATTGGACAATCATGGGCCTTGAGAGGCGTGTCATTGCAATCACTTATCCTCCCCAAGATAGCTCCAAATCAACCCAACTTGGGGCACTCACTCTGCAGTTTGGGTCTTCTCTTTGATGGACTGCACAGTGGGTTGCCACTACTTCGGCACTTCTCCTTCCTGTACTGTGCTTCTTAGCCTTTGGTCTTGAACATGGGCTTACTGGGCGACCCGGAGTCTAATGGACTCATCGCTAGCCTTCCATGCCAGGATGCCTGGCTTATTGAGTCCCAGTATGCTCATTAATGGGATGCTAGTTGCAGGTCTATGCACTCCTTCCCATGGTGCTTGCGAATTCATCACTAAGGGCGGCATGACTTGGTTCTCTTTCTTCAGCAAAATTTAGGGTAGTTCTTGCAACCTGGTCGACTTTCTGACATCAGCACATTCTTCTCAATTTAATGCCATTGATATCCCTTCCAGCTATAAATGAAGGGAGCTCTCTACGCTTTGCCCCATAAATTGTCCTTACCAGTCAAGTATTGTGAGAATTCGGAGCCAATACGGAACTGGCACAACCATGAGTCGGGATCAGTGGAGACTCTTATCCAGAGTTCGAACAAGGGGATGATGATGCATTAGAAGTCTTCCTTGGTTTCCCTCTTTTGAATGAATAGCTCCCTAAGTTATCCTCTTTTGCCTCTTGCCCTAACCTGAACTTGCCATGGGCAAGTGAAGGCTTGGGGTTAAGGCGACTACTGACAACGAAAAGTCCCTTTGGTATGGATCTAAAGGGGAGTTGGCTTATCCCCGTTGGGAGTTTTTGACACCGTTTTTCAATAGGTCCCTAGGGGGCTCTCTTGACGTTGGGCACCCCAAGGGAGAGCCTTTTCCTATCTATGTCCGCGCCAAACCCGAACTGCTGCAGCCGCACGATTTCTCACAAGGATGGACGTCCTTAAGGAACTTGGCGGCTACCAATGGCCAGCTTGGGAGCGATTGCCTCCTCCTCCGAGCAAGGGTTTCATGTGCCCTTTCTTACAAGAACAACCAGGGCTCCCCAATCGTAGTTTTAACCTTTCGATGGGGTGGTCAAGTAGGAGGCCCATCTCTTGCAGTTACCTATCCCAAAGACAAGCTAGAGGGTAGCAGCTGGATTGTTGCACCATGAACTCCTATTTCCTTTGTGTTGTACGTCTGTGGTCAAAAATTTGTATTTTGTAAAAGAAATTAATGAATGAAATTATTGAGCATTGTTTCCTCTTTTGTCATATGATTCCACTACTTTTGCTTACTTTGAATGGTTGGTGTACTTGAATGTTTCTTTTCGCCGCTCAATGCCTAACAATATGACAATTTGGGCATTTGGTGACTAGATCTTTTGGCGCTCTAGACTCGTGGCACTCCAATCCAATCGTTAGGTCTAGATGATAGCCAAGCGAATCAACATGTTGCTTGTCACCGGCCTGCAACCATGGGAAATGAGGTGTTAGGTCATCATCACCTATGTGGTGCTGCCGACTCACTTGCACAAGTGCTCGGGCTGCTAACTGCTCATGGGCTACACAGGGAGGCATTATGTTAGTCACCATAAATGTCTTGACGTGTCATGGTACTATGTCGTGTGTGCACGTATCGCAATCATTATGTGGATGCACCTCTTGGATTCCTTGTGCAAGACCATTTCAGGGTAAGGGTTTCGGCTATTTAAGCGATAGTCACCTCTTGGCTATCGTATTTTTATTTCTTCGAATCACTCTACTCCTTGCTCACCCTTCTTTGACTTTCATCCTTATGGCTATTTCAGGCATCGTCATGATTGCATCCATTCTTACTAGCTAGTATGTGTTGTCTCTGTTCAGAAAGTACAACATTTCTAGCGATATCCCGTATCTTATTCTCGAGGCGAACAATATAGCTCGTGATCCTCCCTTGGAATTCATTACCATTTATGAGGTGCACTGAAAGAACGGTCTCTACATCTAGTTCATGTCGGAGCTAATCAAGATTCTGAGAGTGTTGGAGATCCCTGTGGCCTAGTTTCATGCCAACGCCATTCGATACCATGTTTCCCTATGTGTCTTCTGTCACACCAAGGAGCTTTCTCTGGACATTCATGGCATGGAAGTGATTTTTCGCTTCAGCTAGGATCCTAAGCAGATCTCCTTCATCCCTCGCCCCAAGTACAAGATAAGTGGGGGTAACCATAATTCGGTAAAAAATTTGAAGGACTGCTTCTTTTACATGACGGTTAATTCCTAGTGGCATATTTTGATTGAGTGGAAAAGTGCCCATCGTGTTTACATAGGCGAGGGCTTGAAGGAGGGAGAACGAAGGGTTGTGTGGCTATTGAAACTAGTTGAGGACAATGCTGCCAACCTATCTTGACTGGATAGAAGAGAAATATTCGCCAGAGTCGATTGGGAGGTGAGGGTAGAAGGGAATGATAAGGAGGTCCTGAAAACACCACTTCGCCGCCGCAAAAGGAGGCGAAAAGAGCTGGTTGCATGTGGCTCTCCAGAAGGATCAGCCAGCATTACTACTCCATCCTCTCCTTTATCTATCGCGGAGGAGGTCCGGAAGATTGAAGAGGTTCATGCAAGGACATCCCAACCGTTTGCTGGGAAGTCTCCATGCCCGATGATCATTGGCAGGCTAGACCTTGTGAGAGCTGGTGTCAAGCATTCACCGGCACCTACCGTTGCTATAGAGGACTGTCCCGATGAGCCGGCCGCCCTTCCTAATGCGACTAAACAAAGGGCCGTGATTTTGGTTCCCTCATTGCTAGAGGAATAGCTCTCCACACCTCCCACCATTTTTTTCGAGGAGGCAGCGTAAGGTCATTGACCCGTGGAGGAGACAACTGCGCATGATCTGGAGGCTAAGGCTGATGAGCTAGGCGAGCCCTCCCCGGATCTAACCCTAGCCGAACGCAATGTTTATCTAACAATTGAGGAGCCGGGAGTCATCAAGGAGGCTGAGGCACCTATCAAGAGTGATTCTGGGGTTGACACTGATTAAGGGGTGTCTCAACTGGATGCAACCATGGAGGATTTAGGCATTATGCATTTGGCCCAGGACTCCAATGCAATGCCGTTGTCACGAGGTGGTTCTCCTCCGACTTCTCTACCCAACTCCTCTCTTGATCCCCTTGCAGAGTAGTGGCCTTTCACCAAGGTACGAATCTTGCTACCTTTCATTTTCCATTTCTGCTACTGTCTTCAACTTATCCGTTCACCGTTCGCTTGCAGCTAACAAGAGTGATGTGCCAAATGGACGCTCACCTTTGCCATTGGGATGTCATGACACGGCAACGGGAGGAGGGGGTCCGGCAATCTCTTCAGGCTTCCATAAAATTGTATGACTTAATTAAGAGGCAAACATGAGAGAAGTTAAAGTATATCAGTAGTGACAACGGTGAAAATTATCTTAGGCAATTGAATGCATATTGTCGTTCTCACTACATTCGATAGCAAAAGACTCTACCAAAGACACTTAAATTAAATGGAGTGAATGAAATGATAATTTGAACATTAATTGAGAGAATTCTATTTGTGTTATTGGAGGCAAAGCTTCCCAATTCCTTTTGAAGGAGTTTTGAATGTAGCGACTCATGTTATCAACCTTTTACCATGCATTTTGTTTAATGGATAGTTCCCAACAATAAGTGGCTTGTGAAGGAGGACTCCTATGACCATTGGCGAGTATTCGAATGCAAGATGTTTATCAAGTCCTAGAAAATGAGAGAACAAAGCTTAACATGAAGACGTATGAATTCACCTTCCTTGCTACAAGATCGATTAGTTTGCTACTTGTTATATGACCTAGTGGAGAAGAAGCTTGTAAAATCAAGAGATGTTATGTTTATAAAGGAAGGGACAATCGAAGTTATAGGCAAGGCAAGAAGATGGTTCCTTACAACAATAATCGCCTTTATAAAATCGACCCAACGCCCCCATTAATGTTGAAAATGGTGGAGATAATGATGTTCCTACCAATGATGAGGTAGAGTATGAGCACAATTATTCTAATGTTGATGCTATGGTGATGTCTCTTTGCCAACACCGGCCATTCTAACTCGACAATCTATGGGAGATTGATGTCCTTTCACATACCTATTAGTTTGATTAGTATCTGTACCTACCATTAGTAGAGAGCTAAAATGCTTTGAACAAGGTACAGAGGATATGTATAAGGACTGAATGGATGTTAGATAAGACAAAGTGTAGTCTTTGTATAAGAATCACATGTTTGAGATGGTGAAGTTGCCTAAGGGCAAACGAACACTCAAGAATAAGTAAGTATGTTGATTGAAGTCCAAGGAGAACAATGCACAAACTAGGTACACAGCTTGGTTGGTTGTAAAAGGATTCAATCAATAAAATGGCATTGATTTCAAAGAGATCTATTCTCTTGTAGTGAAAATGTTTTCTATTAGAATTGTTATCAATTCGATGACATGTCTTAAACTTAAAGTTCAACAATTTGATGGGCAAACAATGTTCTTGCATAGTGACTTAGAAAAATAAATTCAAATTAGAGTGATTTAAGGTTGAGGGAAAGGGGCATACATTGAGCCAGTTGAAGACGGGCCTCCACAGCCTCAAGCAAACCCCTAGATAATGATTTAAGAAATTTGAATTCATTATGGTAAAGTAAGGTTATTGGAAGATGACTTTAGACCTTTGCATGTTCATACAATGTCATGAACCCATATCAAAACAAATATAAACAACAAATTAATAAATTCTAAGATAAATATAGGAATAAATAGATCCCAAACCTAGGTGTGACATAAACAGATAGACCGTAGAATTTTTTCATCCAAATAATAATAATAAATAGACCCAAAATCTATCACAGAACCTTATTAGACAACCGACGAAACTATATAACAAATGACCTGCTACCTAAACAGTTGTAAGGAAGGAGCAAATCAAATATATATATATCCATCATACATTGACCCAAATGTCTCAATACATATCTAAAGACCTACATCCAACCGAACTCAAATAACCAGAGTACGTCCAATATAAATCCAATTGAAAAATAAAACTAAACTCACTAATTGAATGATGTCGCATTAGATTTTGTCCAACTCTTATAAGATATCTAAGCCATCTATTCTGAAGGGATAAGAAATAGAAAATACGAGTTTAGAACTTTACAAATATTATATCATATATATATAAAAACAAATATATCCAACAAATCAAAGGGATGATCCATTAATACATTAAAAATGGGCAATAGATACAAATCTGATATCAAAAAGTTAATAGTAGTCTCGTACTCAAATCGTTAATCAGATTAAAATATAGTCCCATTGAGACGTATACTGAACAGAAGTGATTCAAAATGAAATCAAACAATCAAATCATATCATAATCCATATATTGAAGTAGAAGTTGATCGAAATAGAGTTCGAATCAAAATCATATAAATAAAATTAGAGTTAGGAAAGAAATCATATAAGAATCAAATAGATTTTGGAACGAAATCATATGTCAGATATACAAGACTAGGCAAATCTCATAAGTGGGCAAACCTGTGAATTTCGAATCAGAGTTCGAATATAAATTCATTTAGAAATGCAAAGCACATATGAAATCGAAGAATCAAAGGTCAAAAGACTAACTTGAAAAATGGTTATACATATTCTCGATAATCTTAAATTAGAGACATCTACTATTTAGACCTATAGGTAGGGCCATTTATGTACTCAATTTCTCATAAATAAGGAACATTCTCACTATATTTTTTCGTTCGTAACTTTGAGTGTAATCCTTAAATTTAGTATATATATTAGGATGTCCAAATGTATTACTTTTCTATTTAATTCACTTATGATAATTCTCATTAAATACAGATGGGATGGGTTAACTATAAATCGAGCTTTTTCTACCAACAGAAAAGAAATTTACAGATTTTTTTTAAAAAAATAGAGCACTCACCGTTTGAAGAGGAACAAATGCAGATTAGAAAACAAATAATATAGGTAGTGATCTTGATCCCTAAGCAACAATATATAAGTACTAATATAATGTCAATGCAAATTTTATACCCATTTTCATATAAATATATGGATACATTAATATACAACCTCAAATATTTATCCATTTTTTATAAAATAATAAAATCCTTAAATATTTACAAATCTAAAATAAAACCCTTTAATAATTGGTAAAAATACATGCATACACAAAAGGAAACAAATAGGCTTAATAAAAAAAAACATGCATGAATATCAAACCATTGAAACATACACAAATTTAATCAGACACCGAAATAGATAAAAAAATATAACTTATAGATACATGTCTCAACCTTATACCAAACAAATTGACAAAAAGATATTTTGATCTATCTTATCTCTTCTTCCTCTTTCCTCTTCCTTCTCATCTCTCTCATCTCTTCCTTCTTCTGTGCGAAAATAACTTGCATATTGCCCGCAGCCACTTTAATAAATTGATTAGCATTTGAGTGCCAACTCAAGCGTGACTCGAGCGTTAGTCCATAGCTTTTGGCACTCATGTGTGCCTTAAGCATAAGCCCACATCAATTGGCGCCCATGTGCCACTTGGGCGTGCTTTTCGACACTAATCCACTAATCTGATTTTTTTTAAAAAAAATTCACAAGATATAATTATTTTTTAAAGTATCCAGATAACCCAACATAACAATTATTATCAAAATAAATCAAATAAAAATTCAGCTATTACATACAAAGGTTCTTAGAAGGACACTTTGCAATCCATTTTGCTCTATGTTGATACATGCTAATTATAGGGAGGAACACATCCCAAATTGACAACAAATTGAAGAAGTAATTTAGTGGTCTAGAAACAAATTCTGGACATAAATTTTTTTTAATGATTGGAAGACAAAGATAGGAATGTCTTATGACAGTTATATTGAAAAGATACTTCAATGTATTAATATAAAGAAGTCTAAACTAATTGGGAGTCCTTTCACTAATTACTTCAAATTATGTTCATGGAAAAGTCCTTCGATGGAGAAAGAGAAGGGATATATGAAAAGGGCTCCTCATACTCCAACGGCTAGTAGTTTCATGTGGGTCATAGTGTGTAGATGGCTACATATTGCTCACGCAGTGGGTGTAGATAATCATTTACTTTATAATCTTGAAAAGAAGTATCGGTCCACAATAAAATGGAATCACAAATATATCTAGGGCACTTCAAGAGTGTGTTTTACTTTGAAAGTGAAAGCATATTTTAGTTGAGTTTATGACATGGTAGGTGACTTTGATACTTGAAAGTCTATGTTGGAATATTTAATCAAGTTTGGAGGAAGAGTGGTATATTGGCAATCCAGATTTTAAAAGTACGTTGTACGCTATATTATCAAAGTTGAATTCATTGTGGTAATAGAAATAATAACTATTATGGATGAAGTAGTTTATTTATGAAATTGGCTTTAAGTAAAAGTAATATGTGTTGCTTTATGATGATCAAGGCATAATTTATCTATACAAAAACTCATCATTTTGTTCACAATCAAAAAACATTGATAAAATATGTCATTTGATATGGAGATGTTGATACTTGACAAAGTTAATAACGACAATAATTGGTTAAACGTGATGACAATAGCGATGTAAAGAGTGAAACCGAAGATAGGTTGAGATATAGTCAAAATGGTGATAACTCCCACAAGATTATGAGGAAAAGTTTATTCTGATGGGTCAATTATTTATAATTTTTATATTTATTTTACATATAATTTTTTTATTTCATTGCCAAACGTATGGAGCTTAAGAAGAGAATTACTCAAAAAACGCTCAAGTGAAGGAGTTCTTCAGCAAGCGGTAGAAATGACAACCGACTCATGCATCATGGGCTTATATGTGCACTTGGGGCTGTTTGTGCACTTAACAAGCGTAGGTGTGTAGATTTAAGTGAAAATTTGTGATTCCTTGCACTTCAGCTACGCACCTACTCAAAGCTCGTGTCATGGGGAAAAATTTCCTCAAGCATTCAAATATCTGACTGATTTAAAAACCTACAGCCCTGATTAATGCATTTATTATGAGTACCAAAATTCATTTGGTTGCCAACTTAAGAGAGAAAAAGTTAAAATAAGGAGGTGATTGTAGCAAACCATTTATGCTCCCAATATTGTTTCAGTCTTTTCTATCACTACGAACGTCATATTAGTTGTTATCTAGAATATTCTACTAACAGTTTCTTGTTTTATTTTCATCTCTCATTGATTTTACATTAGTTTACCATCATTGTAGTGAATCTAAAATTAGTATTGGGATTTATGTAACCATATTCGTATTTATGGTTGATATATTATAAATTTAATGTCCAATGATTTTACCCTTTTATTTTTAATAAATTTTCACGTAAAATTTGCACATCTTACTTTGCTTGTAATCATTACTGTTATTATAATTGCCTGTAGATTATTATTTTATCTCCTTGTGGATTCAAAAGTGGGTTTGATATTTTGATTCGGGCACAAATTAGCTCTCAGCTTTGCGTCAACGAAGCTTGGCTAAATTACTTGACACTCGCATATTTTTCTACTTTCCATGCGATTGTGAGAATTCTTCCTTCAAATTTAGCTTAAATTTTGCTAAATTCCCCCAACTGAATCGAGCTTTTGCTGCCGATTTTTTCTATCTAGCGCCCCGAGACCACCTAGCGCTCCAAGGCCCGAAGCGTTTATGCTCGGTTGAGACAGCCTTCTGCCTTTACGACTTCCTTTCCGTTGAGACTGCCCTATTTACCATTATTTTTTATGCCCACTGCGTTTTTGAAAGCCTTAGGCATTTTTTTTTCAAAAAAATAAAAATAAATTGCTAGGAAAAATAATAAAATATTATTTATATACTCATGCGTAAATCTCCTCATATAAAAATTATTAGTTTTGAAAATAGAAGGATAAGAACGTAAAAATTAAAACCGAATGAGATATGTATTATTTCTTAATAAATTTAACATAAATAAAATATATAAGAGCGAATATACAAATAATATTTATAAAACAAATTGTTATATGACAAACATTTGGGTGTAAAAAAAAAAAACAAAAATAAAATAAAATAAAAAAAGAAGGGAGAAAGAGAGAGGAATAATTTATCCGTGTATGGGAATATTAAGGTTAAAGGTATACGATGGTTGATGAAACCTGCCCACTTTCTTTCCTTTTGGATTATTAACTCCGTCCGCTACTTTAACTCCATCTCCAAGGACCGAAAGCTATTGCTTATTCTCGGATCTCCTTGTTCTTCTCAAACAGGGAAGAAGTTTCAGCTTTATCCTTTCAGATGTCTGATAGAAGTACCTACAGATTTACAATACAGAACAAGGATGTCAGAACGACTGTCGTTTCTACCGGATCGGAGCTCGATAACAGCCTCGGTAAACTGCTCTCAACCATCGGCGCCGAACGGCAGATGAAGCGCCTCGTCGGAATAAATATACAGAAGGTCCACACTCCGCTGGAAAGTGGAAAGCTCAGGGACAAAGTTGCGGTACTGACTCTTTGTTCCGGGCTCTCTTGCCTTGTTATTCATCTTCTGCACTTCCGGACGATTCCTTCCTCCATCGCCGCCTTTTTTGAGCTCCCTGAGATATCGTTTGTCGGAGTCGGAATCAAACATTGCGTTGACGCGTTGGAGAGAGATTATGGAATTGGGTGCAGAAATGCTTTTGATTTGGGTCAGCTCTTTTCAATTAATAAGGAAGAGCCCAAACTGAGTGCGCTTGGACTTGGAGATCTGGCCTACAAATCAGGTATGTTTGATGTGGGCGTGACGGCTCCTAGTGCGGTTTTTAGTGATTGGGGTGCTGACAGATTGAACTCGGAGCAGATTAAGTATGCTACTACTACTGCTTTCATGGCTTTCTTTGTCGGTAATCGATTGCTCGGAGGACTACCGCCGTAATCGATAAGTTAATAGATTTTGTGCTGCCCGATTGTAATTTTGTTGTTTGATTGCGAGATTTTGTTTCCTGGACTGGATTTTGTGTTGCTTTGTGTTTTGATTTGGGTAGTGTGCATGCGCAGCTTCTATGGAATGAATATGGTGCTTGTGAAATTGCGCTCAAGAGAGGTGCATGGATTGCCCTCTGGCGTAGTTCTGGATTGTGCCGTGTGCGTTAGTTTGTATTATGAAATGGTTCGATCTAGGTTTTGATGAGTGTCGCTATTATACTCTCCGTAAGCGTTGGTGTTTATGAATTTGAGCCGGGAAGGATCGACTTTGTGTTGGGGAAAAAGACCGGTCAGACAGAACGATACAAAGTCACACACAGTGAAAGAAATTGAAAAAGAGAAAGCACACACAAGCTTTACATGAAAAATCCTTCACAAACTGAAGGAAAAAATCACGGGACACAAAGTCCGCTGCAAATCTACTACGTGGAAATTGGTTACAAACTTCTGAGATGAAGTATCTACTACACACCCGAGAATAACAAAGAAAAACCTCTCCAGAGTTAAACAAGAAAATACTCATTCGTTTTCACTCTCTGTTTTTCCTCTCTTTTTCCTCACTGGTGGTACACTCTTCTCTTTTTCACCCTTGGATCTCACTCTCACGCACACCACCGTTTACAGTATGCATATATATATTATTGATCCACCGAATATTCTATTCTAAACAAAATTTGTCCCTACTAACAATACAAAGATGCTCTACATAAACGGCGCCCAGAGATCGTGCTGCATATCTTCTTGAGATCATGCATACTTAGAAAATCTTCTGAGTTGACACTCATGGACCCAATTGGATTTCAAACAGGA
This sequence comes from Nepenthes gracilis, assembly GCA_033239525.1. Lineage (NCBI taxonomy): Eukaryota > Viridiplantae > Streptophyta > Magnoliopsida > Caryophyllales > Nepenthaceae > Nepenthes > Nepenthes gracilis. The sequence continues at coordinate 763,097 of BSYO01000030.1, forward strand.
AATCCATTCTTGCCAAACAGGTACTCCTGCCAAAATGCATTCCGGCAAAATAGTCATCCTGCCATTTTGCCAAATCCTGCCAACCTGGCAAATTGGGCATTTTATTTTTTTTCAAAATGGAAAAATCTTTTATTTTGGCTAATTGGTAAATCCTACGCATACTAGTCATTTTGCCTTCGTAGTCGGTCAACCCTTTGACCAAAATTTCAACTGGGCAAAATCTGCACTTGTCATTTGCCTTCTTGGCCGGCCACTTTGTCTCAAGGTAAATCTGTGTCTGCCAATGGGCATCCTTGGCCGTCCAGCTCCGTAGCTGCTGGCCTCCATCAGCCGGTCAACAGAGTTGACCAGCTTCTGCTCTCCGGAAAGGTACTCAAGTATTTTTCACTCCAAAAATACTCTCCACCAGTCAACCTCTGCATTGACTGCTGATCAACCTTGTTGATGGTCATCAATTCTCCTCCGGTCAATGTCCCGTTGATCGGAATCAGTTCTCCTCCAGATTTACTCTCCATAAATCCTCCGATGACAAAACTTATTTGTTGAATCACCCATAATGGAGTGACTAACCCCAACAAACTTTCCCTCACGACATTGTGGGAGACTTTCGCTGTTACTCGGCGACCGTCATCTTCTAACTTTCGGCAGTTTTCCCTCAATTGGGACTTCAGCGTTAACCTCCGCAAGCCTGAATGATACCTTCTTCCGTTCCATTGGGTTTGGAGTAATCCCACTCCCCTTCAACTCCTTTACCGCGGTCTTACCATTCTCTCTTACACTCCACCTTGGCCGTCCCCTCCTGCCACGTTGACCAATGCCCCACTTGATCATCTTGGCATTTTCTTTGACAACGCAGGCCTTCATCAGATACCGCCCTGATGTCCTACTTCCCCTTGCCATTACTATGGCGCCTTTGGTGGGCTTCCACTGGCCGTCATCAAACACCGTCCTAAAGCCTTCATTATCAAACTTTCCGATTGAAATCACATTCAACCTCAAATTTGGGGCATGTCATACGCCTTCCAGCACCTAGCTTGTTCCGTTGCTTGTCCTTAAGCAAATATCCCCGATACTAACAACCCTAGATGAGCCACCGTTACCCATCTTCAACACCCCGTGGCCAACGGGCGTATAACTAGTGAAGTGGGACTTCCTCGGTATCGCATGGTGTGAAGCCCCACTGTCCATCACCCAACTCGTCTCCTGGCATGGTCGGCTCCGTGCTTTCCCAGCATGGACGACCAGGAGGTCTCCACAGAATGCCATAGTCTCCTGACCATTAACATGATCCATTTTCTCCTGACAATCGCTTCTGCCCTTCTTGTCATGCTTTCTTTATGTGATATTTCTTGCCACAAAAGAAGCAACTCCTCCCTTCAAGCTTGTTCCAGTTGTTGCTCCTCTCCACTTTACCACCTCTGCCTCGTTTCCTCAATTTTCCTCGTCCCCGACTGCTGGTCGCCACAAGCAGATTTTGCTGAGAGTTTGAGGCCTCATCACTTTTCTTCTGCCTTGATTTGTTCATAAGTAGGGAAACTATAACCTCGTCCAGTCTCAGCGTGTCCTTCTCGAACAGCAACGTCGTGACAATATGATCGTATGAGGCCGGTAGGGATGCCAACAACACTAACGCTTTGTCTTCCTCCTTGATCTCCTCATCAAGGGTCAACATCTACGTCACAAGCCGGTTAAATTTGTCCAAGTACTTTTCAAAACACTCACCTTCAAACAACCGAAGGCTATAAAACTACTTGTTCACATGTAATCTGGTTGTCAAGGATTTGGATTTATACCAGCTCTCAAACTTTCCCCAGACCTCCGCCGGTCCGACAGGACCAAGAACCTCTTGGAGAGTGTTGTCCGCTAGGCACAACTTAATAGTGCAGTTGACAAGATCCCTCTTGTCTTGCCACTCGTCCTCGGTCAAGTTCTCCGGTTTGTCCTCCCTTTTTCGAAGAGCTTTTACAGTTCATTCCCGGGTTAAAATATTTCTCACCCTTTCCTGCCAAAGGATGAAATTATTTTGCCCATTGAACTGCTCTACACTGAACGGTACATTCTTCACCGACGACGCCATCCAACCGACGGTTGACAAACCTCTCTATGATACTACTTGTTGGGAAAAAAACCGGTCGGACAGAACGATACAAAATCACACACAGTGAAAGAAAATGAGGAAGAAGAAGCACACGCATGTTTTACGTAAAAAATTCTTCACAAATCGATGAAAAAATCACGGGACACAAAGTCCGCTGCAAATCCACTATGTGAAAATTAGTTAAAAACCTTCGAGATGGAATATCTGTTTCACACCCGAAAATAATAAAGAAAAACCTCTCTAGAGATAAACAAGAAAATACTCCTTCGTTTTCACTCTCTATTTTTCCTCTCTTATTCCTCACTGGTGGTGCACTCTTCTCTTTTTCACCCTTGGATCTCACTCTCACTCATACCACCGTTTACAGTATGCATATATATATATTGTTAATTCACTGAATATTCTATTTCAGACAAAATCTGTCCCTACTAACAATATAAATATGCTCTACATAAATGGCGCCCAGAGATCGTGCTACATAACTTCTTGAGATCACGCACACTCAGAAAATATTCTGAGTTGGCACCCATGAACCCAACTGAATTCCAAATAGGAAATCCATTCTTGCTAAATATTCCTGCCAAAATGCATTCTGACAAAATGGTCATCCTGCCATTTTGCCAAATCCTGCCAACCTGACAAATTTGGCATTTTATTTTTTTTTTAAAATGGCAAAATCTTTTATTTTGGCCAACCGGTAAATCCCACGCATACCTGTCATTTTGCCTTCACAGTTGGTCAACCCTTTGACCAGAATTTCAACTGGACAAAATCTGCACTTGCCATTTTTCTTCTTGGCCGGTCAACAAGTTGATCGGCTATTTTGCTTTAAGGCAAATCTGCGCCTGCCAAGTTGACCGGCCATTTTACTTTAAGGCAAATCTACGCCTGCCAATGGGCATCCTTGGCCGTCCAGCTTCTTTGCTGCTGACCTCCATCAGTCGGTTAATGGAGTTGATCGGCTTCTGCTCTCCGGAAAAGTGCTACAGTATTTTTCACTCCGAAAATGCTCTCCGCCAGTCAACCTCTGCATTGACAGCCGGTCAACGTTGTTGACCGTCATCAATTCTCCTCCGGTCAACGTTCCATTGATCAAAATCAATTCTCCTCCAGATTTGCTTTCCACAAATCCTCCGATGATAAAATTTATTTGTTAAATTATCCACAATGAAGTGACTAACCCTAACACTCTGGATATATTTGTGCGTGTTCGTTTGTTTGAAATGCTATTTGGGCTGCTGGTGGATTTTTATAATGATGTGAAGCTGAATGTTTTGGTAGAAGCCGATAAGGCGGAAGCAACTTGTTAGGACGGCACAACGGAGGAATCGCAGCCAACGTTCGACGGGATTCTATGTCCATTTACGATGATATCCGCCGAAAAGCTGCTTCTTCTTCGTCGCATTAATCCCATTATTTTCCAGTGTTCAGTGATTACTGGGCAGAGAGGTAGGCGAATTGGTAATAATTATACAAAGAGATTTAAAATTTAACTTTTAATATCTTTATTATCGTGTTCTCACTAATTTGATATATAGAAGCATAAAATAATATACCTAAATTTATGAATACAATATCTTTAGTTTGCCAAAATAACCTATAAAATTATCTATCGATTTCTTCTCGAAGAATTGAAACTGATTTCTAAAATAATGTTTTGATATGATGTGATATTGATGGAAATACACTATTGTTTACAAAGAAAGCATTATTTCTAAATTATTAGAATATCTCTCTTTACCACCAAATGATATCTCTTGAATAAATAAATCATTAGAAAATTTAACTTTTCTGTTCAATAAATAAATAATTAATAAGTCTAAAATAGTATACAAGATTATAACCTTAATTAACTCAATAAAATATGTACCATATCATATGAGATATTCTTATATTTTTCTATTTGGCTCATATAACAATAATATATTTATTAAAATAGTTTTAGTTGGATTTGAAGTATACAACATTCCAATCCTTAATAATTTGGACAACATAAAACTATGATCAAGTAACAGACAAATACAAGTTATGGTCGTTACACATCATCATACGATATAATTTCTTCCATGTAATATAACATTTACAAATCGATAACTTTAATGATAAGTATTTAGTATATCTAATTATAATGTCTTTGTCCAAGATAATTTTTATTATCAATAATAATCCAAATCTTTAATTTGGAACAAATGTGTCCTTCAAATCAGATGGGGCATTTATAAGAGCTGTGAGAGACTTCTTGGAAGCTTTTTGGGCAAAGAGTCGTTCTTTTATAGGCCTACAAGTGTGCATATTCCCAATCCATAGGAGCAACGGGGTATTTATAACGCTTGAGCCATCTCAGTTTTGCTTAGGCACTAAGGCTGGCTGAGAGTTGTCCGCGTAGATTTGACAAGTTATCACGAGAATTGCAGGTGCCTATTATGGTTACCGTGGCCTGTTGAGAAGATTTCTTTCTTTTTTGCAGCGATGTTGGAGGTGGCAAGTACAACAATTGCCATTGGAAGAGATCTGCTAGATCACCGTTGTCGTTTTGGAAGAGGTTGTGCGATCGTAGGCAATATACGGAGGATATCCGTTGAGCTATCTCGAGGTAATTTTGGCAAGTTCTTCCCACATGCAGGTGCTGTGAGGCGGCCCTCACTGCCTGTTTTCAGTTGGTTGGTCCTGAGTTGACCCACCTTGGTTGACCACTCTACTGCTAGGTCTTGGGCCTTCGCGAGAGCGAGCCATTGGGTGCAATCCTCTGGGCCCTCCACTCAACCGCGGGCCTTGCCTCTGGCCGGTCCATTTACAACCATATTCATCACTAGATCCCCTGTCAAGAGGTTTGAATTTTCAACCCTTGGGATGTTCATTGATGGGATGCTGTTTGTCATTTTTCCCGTTCTCTCCTTCCCCAGGTGGCTTTCTGATTCACTGTCCAGTCAGTTTTGGCTTGATTCTCTACACCTGACGATTCTCTGTAGATTACATTGGCGTGGGAATTATTTGACATTTAATGGCTAGTTGGTCCTTCTACGTGCTATAAATAAATGGAGGGGCTCATTGTGCTTGCATCACGCGTTGCTTTCATCGGTCGAGTGGCGTGAGGGTTTGAAGTCAATGTGGAACCTGCGTTATCTGTGGTTGGGATCGGAGGAAGCTCATCTCCGCTATTTGAGGCGATATCTTGGGATGCACAGGAGGTCTGCTGTGGCTACTCCTTTTCACATGGAGAACCGTTTTGGTTACCCCTTTTGACGTCCGTCCTGGTGCCGATCCGATCTTTCGGTCGTGGTAGGCCAAGGCTTTCCTTTCATTGTTGCCTCCCCATGGGCGAAGACATGTTTCCAAGACAGATGGTCTTCTGCAGTGGCTCTTCAAGACCGACAGTGCATAGGAGCCACACCTCGCTGTTTGTAAGGTGCACGTCAGACTCTTGTTCAAGCATTCTTTCCAAGGGTAAGCATACTAGCTTACCTTTGGGAGTTTGTTACAGTGGAGCAGAGTTTTTATAGTTAGATCATCGTTCCATGTACATTTACTATTTATTTTCTTTTTATTGTTGTAGGATTTTATACTTTGTGAAAAGAATTAGTGAATGAAACTATCGAGTACTTTTATTTTTATCACTTGGCTCTTTTTCTTTTTTCTCATTTTGTGATGTGAGCAGGTGAAGCGTTCAAATGTTACCCTCTTTGTTATTGGGCATTTGTTAAATAGAGCGCTAGGGCTATTGACGGCCCTGGTTTTTTGGCGGTCTTCACCCACTGTGGACCATCTTGAGCGCTGGATCTAGACATGGGCTAGTCAGATAGGCCTCCTGTCCATTTGGACCATGCAGCGCTAGTCTGTCATTTCAGAGAGCAGAGCGTCTTGTTCTTGGAACCTATGTTACTTCTCCGCTCGGCCCGTCCAATCTTGCCAGGGGTCAGCCGTCTGTGCAGGAAGGCACAGCATCAAGCCATCATGTCTAACACTGGGTGACTGATGTGCCTCAACACCTCACGGTGTGGGCACGTGTTGTGGCCATCATGGCGTGCGTTCTTTCAATATTTTCGTAGCGATGCCATTTCAGTGTCTAGGCACTCACTATATAAGCATTGAACCTTCACCATTTTCTCGCATTCTGTCTTTACGATTTGAATCACTTTCCCCCAGGTTGAGCTCCATGGCTCCTAGTGTTGGCACGATTCGGTTGGTACTTACTGTAACCAACATTGTCGCCTTGTATGTGCAGTATGGAATCCCGAGCACAATTCTGTTCAGGGTGCTGGCAAAGGCCAATAGAGCCTGCTTTCCTCCAAGTGGGTTCATTACCATCTATGAGGCCCACCTAAAGGGTGGCCTTCGCGTTCCCTTTGTGCAAGAATTGTACGAGGTTCTGGTGTCCCTGGGCATCTCGATCGTGTAGTTCCATATCGATGCCATGCGGTAGCTATGCTATCTTTGCATCTTATTTCGCCACTACGGGTTGACCTTGGATGATATGACTGTGAAAGTGATATTCTGGTTTTGCCAGAATACATATTGGATTTTGTTGTCCTTCCACTCAACTTTCCAGATAAGCAGAAAGATCCCTAACTCCGTGAAGAACTGGAAGGATCAATTCTTCTATTTGGAGGTCCCCTCTAATTGGGCCCCTTCCGATGAGTGGGGCAATGTGTGAGCGTCCTTCATTAGTAAAGTTTTGAGCCAGGAGGAGGACTTGAAAAGGCTATTGATGAAGTTAGTCTAGGCAAATGTTAACTCATTCAATAAGAGAAACCACCTACTATTCGCTGAGGCTCTTGAGTGAGCCAAATGGGAGTCGCTCTTGGAGGGGGCGAGTGTGACTACTAAACCGCACATTCGGCCCAAAAAGAAGTCTGGATCGCTGTACATTTGTGGCTTCCCTGAGAGTGCATCCTAGCGGCAGGCAATTTTGCCAAGCTCTTCTTCTTCTTCCTCTACCAAGCTGGGCTTAACCATGGTGGAGAGGATGCAAGGGATCGGCAAGTCGTCTAAGGGTTGGCTTCTGCCCTACTGCTTCAGCCAACCGTGTCTTGGAGGAGGGTGTCGATGTGGGCGGTGAGCCCCCAACCCTTCCTGTCAAAGCCCTACCTACTTGGGTCTGGCGTGAAGTTGTTGGTAATATCTCTTGAGGTGGATGAAGTTCCACGTCATTGGGACCAATTTGCCGTTTTAGGTGCGCCGCTTGTACGCGCTATTCCAAAGAATCATTGAGACAAGGAATGTGCCTTTCGAATTCAATGAGAGCTTGGTGGACTTTCACCATCTTGTTATAGCATCGGGTGACCCGTTATCGATGGGCTATCATGCATATTTTGGCCACATCTCAGGCTTCTTCGAACAGGTTGAGATGCTCTCTGAGTCACTGAGAGTTACTGAGCAGATCGAAACCCTCAATCTAGAGGCTGGGAAGTCTGATTTCCACTGACACGATCGCTTCAGTCCCATAGTATAGTCTGAAGGACGTCTCACAAGTTGGCTCCTTTGGCATCGTCTGGTATGATCATAACACGAAAGGTAGCTCATCTGCTCAGTAGCCCCCAGTGTCTTTCAACTTGGTTTTCAGCCCGTGCAGTAGAGCTCAATTAGTGACCTCTATTTACCCATTTGCTTGTAGATAGGCGATGGAGGTATGAACCAACAAGATGCCCAATCTTGTATAATATTTGGTGAAGCATTTATTGGTAAATTGGGTTCCATTATCAATCATGATGACCTCAGGAATCCCAAATCTGCAAATGATAATTTGCCAAATAAATTTTATTGCATTTTTTTCGATGATCTTAGCTAGCGAAAAGCTTTCGACCCACTTTATAAAGTAGTCAATGCCAACTATGACGAACTTTCTCTATCTAGATGCGATGGGGAGGGGCCGAGTATGTCGAGCCCCCATTGTGTGAACAACTAAGGGGCCTGAAGGGTTCTTAGCTCCATGGGCGGTCGATGGGACATGTTACCGTGGAGCTAGTAGTTATCGCACTTTTTCATGAAGTCCACGGCGTCTTTCTTCAACATTGGTCAATAGTAGTCCAGCCACATTATCTTGAAGGCGAGGTTTTTACCTTTAATGTGTGACCCACAGATTCTGAGATGCACTTTACTTAGTGTGTAGTTGATTTCTTTCAATGTGAGACACCGCATATACAGGGTGAAGTACCCTCAACAGTACCACCTCTCGTCCATGATAGTGTACCAACCAGCCATCTTTTTCATGTGTTTGGCATCCTCAAGGTTTTCCAGCAGGGTGCCTTTAGTGATATATTTCCATTAGGGAGATATCCAACCTTCATTGTTGGAAACTTATAGCACTTCTTACTTGGACTCTTCTATACTTGGAGAGGTCAAGACTTTCCGACATATCTCTTGAGTATTGCTTTGGGTTTCTTATCATCACGGCCTTCGTCAGCTAATCGGCCTTCTAGTTGTCTGTCATTGGGATGCGCACTATCTTAACTTTGTCAAACTTCTCGGTCATGCCCCCTACTCTAGCGAGGTACTTCGCAATTAGATGGCTCGACACCTCAAAACTTTCGCGGACCTGATTAACGATCAGTTCCGAGTTGCTATAAATGGTCAAATGCCTTGCCAAGCATTCCCTTGCCAATCGGAATCCAGCGAGCAAGGCCTCGTATTCAGTGATCTCATTGATGGTCGAGAATCCGAGTTTCAACAAGTACCTTATCTCCAACCCATCAAGGGTCCTCAGGACCACTTTGGCTCTGCTACCAGTTTGTGTTGATGACCCGTCCATGTATAAAGTCCAGACTAGAGCCTCCTCCAACTGGTGGGAAGCCTCACTGGGACTAAGGGTGTCCAAAATTGGGGTCATGGTTTCAACAATGAAGTCTATCAGGGCTTGCCTCTTAATGGCCGGCCTCGGCTTGAAATTTTTATCAAACTCACCCAATTTGATGGCGAATTTGATGAGCTATCTAGACATATCAAGTTTCTACAGATTCCCTTCAAGGGTTGATCAGTCAAGATGACGATTTTGTGTGTCTGAAAGTAGGGCCGGAGTATTTTGGCTGATAGACGAGTGCCTGTGCGATCCTTTTAGTATGTGTGTAATGGGTCTCAATATTCGCCAAAGCCTTACTAATGTAATAGACCAGTCGTTGTACATTTGATTGCTGCCGAATTAGGACCGAGCTTAGTGCCACATTCGAAATTGCCAGTACAAACACAACTTGTCGCTTTCTTTCTGTAACGTCAAGAGATGGGGACTAGCCAAATATTCCTTCAACTATTGGAAGGCGACCTGATAGTCAGTCATCCATTGAAAGCCATTTGCCTTCGACTCTCTCAAGGCCTTGAAGAAGGGGAGGCAATTTTTTACGGATTTTGATAGGAATCGGGAGAACATTGCAAGTCTCTCAGAGAGCTTCTAGACATCCTTCATGGTCAACGGCAGCTTATATCTAGCATTGCCTTTATCTTATTGGGGTTTGTCTCAATTCCCGTTGAGAGACGATAAAATCCAAGAACTTCCTAAAGGATACTCTAAAAATGACTTGGCTGAGTTTAACTTTATTTAGTACACTCGGAACACTCCAAAGGCCTCCTCAAGGTCGTGGATATGGCTGTCAGTGATTTTGTTTTTGATGAACATGTTGTCTACATATACCTCCATATCTCAACTAATTTAGGCCTCAAATATTTTATTCAGGAGCCGCTGGTATGTGGCGCCTGTATTCTTCAAGTCAAATGGTGTAACCTTGTTACAATACTCCCTTGTTCTATTATAAAAGAAGTGTGTTCTTCATCCTTGGGACTTATTCAGATATGATTGTATCCCAAGTAGGCATCCATGAGGCTTATTAACTCGTGTCTAGATGTGAAGTCCACTAATAGGTTGATCCTAGGCAATGAGAAGTTATCCTTCGGGCACGCATTGTTCACATTAGTAAAATCGACGTACATCCGCTACTTTCTATTACCCTTCTTGATGAAGACCACATTAGAGAACCAATCCGGGTACTTGACACCCTGGTGAAGCCAGCGTCGAGCAATTTCTTCACTTCCTCGTGCATGGCGATGAGCTTTTCGATGGAGCCGTTCCTCCACTTCTTCTTGATGGGCTTGTGACCAGAATTAAAATACAACTTGTAGACCATTATTTCAGTCAAAATTTTCAGCATGTTAGCAGGGGTCCATGCAAAAATGTTAGAGTTTCACCGGAGGAACATGATCGATTAGTCACGTAGGGTCCGACAAGTTAATACTCAATCTGTATGCATCTCTCCGGGTCACTGGGGTCTAGTGGGATGCGGTCCGTTGTCTTGTTGAACTAGGTTTACTACAAAGTCACCTCGTCTCACTGATTAAAGTCATCAGTTGATTGGACCAGAGTAGTTTGAGTAACTCGGGATGGGTAACATGTCCGGCCGGTCACTTAATCACCCAGAACTTCTTCAACGTTGCATGCCATAGAGAATTTTATCTTCAGGTATGAGATTAATATTATGACACCAAATGTAATTAGGCAAGGTCATCTCAGGATGGCGTTGTAAACTGAAGGGAGGCCAACCATTAGGAATGTGGGCGTGTGGGATATTGTGATGAGATACGTTCCAAAGGTAACCTCCAATTGGATGGTTCTTTGGACAAGTATTGGCTCACTATCTCGTCCGTAGAGAGGTCCATTGACTAATTTCAATCGACACTTTTTTAGTTCCAACATGAAATATGTGTCAAGGTAAAGTAAACCACGGGAACTTCCAATGTCAATAAAGACCCATTTCAGCTAGTAGTCGACTGTCCCATCTGAAACGAGTACGAATACAACCAGATGGTCAAAATAAGTTATTACATGTGCCATATTGTCGTTGCTAAATTTAATGACATCATTTTTAACTCCTACCCTCGGCTTCTTATTGCCAACAATTGTCTCATGGCGGTCCGGGAGGTGGTTCTTGGATGGCCGGATGGCCACCATGTTAACTACCTTGATTGTGGGTTGTTTGGGATGCTGCTCTGGCCCTTCTTTGCCAATTCCTCCAGGGGTTTACCCTAGGTTTAGCAAGAATTTCGTGAGGTGCCCCCTCTGGATGAGGTCCTCAATTTCTCTTTGTAGTGTTCGGTAATCCTTAGTGTTGTGACACGGTGATCAATAGTAGTGACAGTATTTTGTCTGATCTCCTCCTTTTGGATTCTCGGTCAGCTTTGACTACCTCAGGAATTTTTTTATCTCGGATCTACATGATAATGTTGGTCTAGTGGTCATTCAAGGGGGTCAAGTTTAAAGGTCTGAACTCCCTTCAAGCTATCGACTCCATTATGGGTTACTTTTTGGAGCCGCAGGAGTTAATGTTGTCCCCGTTCCTAGCGGAAGCGATCTACATGCTCTGGCTGCTTTACTTCATTGGTTTCCTCGGCAGCTATATAGGCATGGGCAATGGCCTCGATTTCATGAAAAGTCTGGGGGTCTTTGTGGGCTAGATGCTTGAAGAACTCACACAACTTCGCTTCGTCGGTGAGGCTGGAAATCTGCTGGGCCTCTGTAGTGAACCAGGCCAAAAAACCCTTAAAATTTTCATTCGACCCCTACTTGATGCGGGCGAGGCACTAAGGCTGCTTCTCCTCCCTTCAGCTAGAGGCAAACTATGATAAGAAATTGTTTGCCAGCTTTTGAAATGTCCGGATCGAATTTGGCTATAGACGGTAAAATCAGATCCAGGCATCTCCCTTAAAATTAAGAGGGAAGTAGAGGCATATGGCAACCTCGTCCATGCCCTAGAAGCTCAAAGGGGTGTAGAAGTGGTTCAAATAATCCATGGGATCAGTGCTCCTGTCGTAGGGTTTCAGAGCTAGCATCTTGAACTTGTGAGGGAAAGGTCATGTCCGAATTTCCATTGTAAATGGTGATCTCCTTAAATTAGGGGAGTGCCTCTTGACACTTTCTCTGAACATGTGCTGCCATATATTTTTTATTTTTTTCTCCATCCGAGGAGGGGCAGTAGTCATTTTCATATTGAAATAGGTCTTCAACTATGAGTTCTTTGTTAAGTAGTACTAGGCTAAGCGGCTGCTGGCGCTCGCCAGCTTGATGTTGCACGAATTTTCCTCCTAGACTATAGGACTTCGGTCATTGTGGGACTAGCGAGGATTTCGCTGCTCCACGCTCTCATCTTACGTCCCATGACCCAGCCGACCCTATAGCTGTGATCAGGCCTTGTTGCTCGGGCTTTGAGGTCATTAGGCCGCTACGTCTTCTTGGATGGGTGTTTCTTCTTCTGGCTCTTTCTTTTTGAAGTCGAGTTGTGAACGATGGAGGGTGGAGCCCCCAGCCTCTCCTAACCTTGGCATGCGCAGAGGGTTTGGAGCATTTGGGAGATGTTGTCCATTCGGACAATGAGCGCTCGGATGAAGAGCGTTGAGCACTCGTTCGCATGACTACCTGCGGAGTGTTCGTCACCATGGGAGGTGGCATCCTTTATCAGAGTGCTAGTTTGAGCCCAAATATTGACCATATTTGATTCTACGATGATGGTGGTTAGGCATTTTGGTTGGTTCCCACAATGGTGCCAATGTTACGTTTTCCGGATCCAAGTTATTGAATGGGTTAGCAAGCCGCTTGGTGTTCCTTAACGGGTCAAATTAAAGTAGGTTCGATTTCCATTTCTACTAACCTGCATATATAATTAAATAAACGAGAGGTTAGAGAATTGGCAAGAATCGTTCCCCGATATATCCTCCGATACTTAAGTCAGAAATATTTTTTAAAATGATAGAAAAATGCGAGGATGCAAGAATGTGTGTGTGGATGATATGTGGGTTTAAAAATTGAGTGTTTCGGTGCATCCGATTGAGAGACGGCTTCGGGAGAAGGCGATGTGCTCGACAAAGAGTGGCCTGGAGATGGTGGTGTACTTGACGAGGAGCGGCTTGGAAACAATGGTGCGTTTGACAAGGAGTAGCTTATGAGGGAGAGAAAGTGTGTGAGAGCAATGAGACTTTTTGGAGGCTTTTTGGGCAGAGAGTCATTCTTTTGTAGGCGAGCAAGTGCTCATATCCTCTACCCAAGAGAGCGAGGGGGTATTTATAGTGCATGAGCTAGCTTAGTCATACTTGGGTGTTAAGGCTGGCTAACGGCTATCCGTATAAATTTGGAGAGCTGTCATGGGGATTGTGAGTTCCCATTATGGTAACCATAGCCAGTTGAGAAGAATCCTTCCTTCTTCATGACGATGCTAGGGGTAGCAGTTACAGCAATTGCTATTGGAAGAGATTCGCGGGATCGCTATTACCATTTTGGGAGAGATTGCACAATCGTAGGTAATATTCAGGGGATATCTATTGAGCTATCCCACGACAATTTTGGCAAGTTCTTCCCATGTGTAAGGTGCTGTGAGGTGGCATTCATTGCCCGTTTTCAGCTGGTCGGTCCTAGGTCAACCCACATAGGTTGACCGCTCTACAGCTTGGTCCTAGGCCTTCGCAGGAGCTAGTTGTGGACTATAATCCTCTAAGCCCTCTGCTTGCCCACATGCCTTGTCTTTGGGCCGACCTATTTACAGCCATACCCATCAGGAACAATACAAAAAAATAGAAAATATGTTAGAAATATAGCAATTGAGATTTATAGCGTCACTAGCAGCAAAACACAATTTCATTCATAACTACATTACTGGCAGTAACAAAGTCTTTATTTTAAACATGCTCCTTAATAGTTGTTGATGATAAACCTTACATTAGTGGATTACTTGATGTTATTATGATTGATTGACACCATTTATTTTTAAACCTTTTTTTAATGGTAATGCATTGTTTAGCACCATTTGAACATTTTTTTTATTATTATTAGAAAATATGACTACAATAAAATTATCATAATAATTTCATTAATTTAGTTATGAAGTTAACAATCCGAAGCCCTGAAACAAAATTTCACAATCATAATGCATAGATTGTGACTTCAAAACATGGCACAATTTATGCCTACATAGCAATCATAGATTGCTTCGTAATATGTTATAACGGCTCCTTTAGTTAGTAAAAACAATTAGATATATGTTTTCTATCATTTTGTTATCCAGTAAAATATAATTCGAATAAGTACCTCTAAATAACTATTTTTTCTTTTAATAAATAAGCATGTATTCCTAATTTATTTATAAGTTTATCATACATTCTACTTTTATTAGCTAAAATGTAAAAAAATTTCTTTAATTTACATTGCTTTTCTATTTATTTTGAGATACTCGGTAACACTAAGTGTTTTTATTCAAATTTATTGGACTCCTAATTAGTTGATATTATTAGTGAAGATAATTAATGAGTAAATGATAACTTCTTGAGATACTAGTTTGTAGGTGAGTATAAAATAACTTTATAAATAGGCCAGATGAGTTAGATTCCCCAAAATTTTATAATAATAATTTGATAATTTTTATTAATAGGCATTAATTGTTTTTGGTTCTTTAGAATAGTAAGTATCATGTACTTATTTGGTCCATAAGTTACAAGGAAAAGTCAATCACATCCTACCAATCATATGATGTTGTTGTCATGCTTTATGTTTTGTTCCTTGATTACCGTTTTATTGCTTGCAGTCCTGAATATGATACCTTCCTCATATATAAGCTCGCACAATGTATATATACTTCTCACATATTCTCAGATTGGCTAAATGTGGGCAATTAACTGTATTTTATTGGATTATGGGTCACTATCATATGGGCTCGCATCAATTTGATGTGTTAATCGATAGTACAAACAAGAAGTTTTTCACATGTACGACCAAAGCCTTAAGTGCCAAATCCAGTAACAATGCACTCGAATTGCACTTCGGGGACACTTGAAGCACCAATTCTAGAAAGGACATGCTCGAGGGGCGACAGAGGCGCTGTTTCCAAAAGTATCAAGGCACGAGGCACACTTGACGGGTATTAAAGTGTGACTTGCAGTATAAAAATACACCGATACAATTTTAAGGTTAACAACTTGCATTCTTTAGATTAGAGGACACCGTTAGTAAGAAAAAAAGAATAGAAAGTGAGACAAAAGGGAGATGAAAAATATTCAAGTATCTGGATGAGTTCTGAATCGAATTTTAATCTTCGTCAACCTTGGGTTTGCTGTTCTTGAAATTGAGAAAAATATTTTACCGGTTATTTTTCTATTATTTCGTCTTATACTTATTGTTGCACGGTTTGGTTGATACAATATATTGAGTCTGTGTATTATTGGAATTTATGTAATTAAAATATTGTATAGTGAATATATTTTTAGATGAATTGTCCTATGATTTTTCTCCCTCATTCTAAAGGGAATTTTCAACGTAAAATTTATGTCTTACCTGATTATTTGTGATTGTTATTTGCTCATAGTGTGTTATTGAATATTTTTTTGTAGTTCAAATAAGCGGCTCGTATCCCAACAAATCTACTGATTTGAGCATATAGATTCAGCAACAGTTCATTTCAACATATTCTATTTTGGTTGCTAGTGCGATTCTGTTTTTATTGAAGCTTATCACTTCATATTAAGCCTTTACGTCATTCACGAGCCTACACTTTGATGCTACACAACCTTCAAGTTATGATAGACGTGAAAGATGATTGGTTGCCTTCACACGGATTGACTACTTGATCAAGTATAGAAGAAGCTGGTTTTTTACTCAGCAAACTAACACATCTAGTTTGCTTCGATTTATTGATCAAGATTTCATTTCATTGGATGGCTTAGATTAATTATGTGTTTTGTACATACATTCTCTTTACAACTCGTGCAACTGAGTTGATTCACTTTGAATGCAACATATAAAAGAGAAGAACAAATTGTTTTCTCACAAAACCCAATCCTTCATCCTTCAAATGTCAGATTCAAAAACTTGATATAGAACGGTAATTAGGGTTTACCAAGACTTAAATTTATGCTTTTGTTTGTAACTAAAAATGAAGACTAATTAGTTAAGGTGTTAAATTTAAGATAAAATCCTAAACCTTAATTCCACTTGATATGCTTTAATCACCCTCACACCTTCCATAAATCTTACCCTTTATTCATCGCTCAGGAGCCTCTGGCCACGCATGCATCGAATTTATTATAAATCATGTAATCAAAACATTATCTTAACGTTAATCTCACTTTTAAAAAGGAATAGAGGAATGAAATAGGAAGCCTTGGTTCAAACTCCCCCTACCCGCACCCATTATTGCCTTCACACCATCAACTTTATATTCCCTCATTTATGTGTTAGTCGCCCCCTCTTCTGTGCATGTATCTTATGATCCTAACAATTAGCTAGGAGGAAAAGTATTTTATGAGAAGAACTTGGTTCACTCCCCTTCCCCTCACCCCCTCTTTAAATGCATTCCCAACCACCAATATTTTTTTCCCACTTCATTTTGTAAGTGTTGTGGCCAAATCCCTCTTCATCTTTCTGGGACCTTATTTTGTCACTTGAGAGCGGCACTTAGAAGAAGAAAGAGAGAGAGAGAGAGAGGTGTTGGATCACCAGAAAATAAGAGTGAGAGAGAAGTATTCACCGATTGCAAGCCTTCTTCTGATTAAATTGCTGCCGATCATTGTAGGTCTTGAGATTCAAGCGTTGAGAAGTAGTTGGTGGCCATCCGTGTTTTTGATCTCCTATTTTCATACATCTTAAGACAAGTGAACGTATCATTTTCTTGGAAAATCCTATATCTTCTCTTGTTTGTCAAGATTTGTGTATTCCACCTTGTCATTAATCGGTTAGAGCAATCAAATCGTGTAGAAATCAGTAATGGTCATTGTTAAATGAAGATATCTTGCATTTGAGAGAGATTAAGTACTATAAATTCTAACTGAATAGAAATAGGCGAAGGAAGAATATGATGAACAGTAGATAAGGGGGGAAAATAAGTTTTCTGACCATTCTCGGGCCAACTATTTATACATTTAATCAATACATTCATATCTTTAAAATTTTCATTCCTCCCATAAGATATGTTATGTTTAATATTACACCAATGAAATATGATTTTTATTGCCCAAAATTATAAAAATCAAGTGACACAGACACTATAATAAATACTGAAATCCACTTAGCTTGCCTCTAGCTGAGGCTATGGTCGATTTTCAGGCTAAACATTCATATGATAAATTAATATGTTCATGAAATAATTTTGTCGTTCTTATAATAAGATATGATAAGCTTAATATTATGTTGATGAAATGTGAATTTAATTACCGAAAGATATAGAAATTTGTTAAAAAAAAAGAGACGACATTAGATGCTGAAAGTTTAGAAAATCAGGCCTGAATTTGGAGACTGGTCTGCTCGAGCCTTTCTTCTCTTAGAAATCATGCAAATTGCTCATACGTCTCACTTAAGCCTTCCTTTGTGCGCGCCTCATGGGTTGCCTGTTGGGGTTAGTCACTCCCTTATGAGCAACTCAATAAATAAGTCTTGTTATCAGAAGTTTTGTGAAGAGCAAATGACGGAGTTCATTTGACGGAGAGCAAAACCAGAAAGCAGTTTTCGGTCAACGGGAGGTTAACCGGCGGTGAACTAAAGACGATCAATGTAGAGGTTGACTGGCAGAGAGCATTTTCGAAGTGAAAAATATTGGAGCATCTTTTCAAAAAGTAGAAGCCGGTCAACGGAATTGACCGGCTGATGGAGGCTAGCGGCCAAGGAGAGGGACAGCCAAGGATGCCCACTGGCAGGCACAAATTAACCTTGAAGTAAAATGGCCGGTCAACAAGTTGACTGGCAAGAAGGTAAATGGCAAGTGCAAATTTTGCCAAGTTGAAATTCTAGTCAAATGGTTGACCGACTGTGAAGGTAAAATGACTAGTATGCCTGGGATTTACCGGTTGACCAAAATGAAAGATTTAACCACTTTGGAAGAAAGCAAAATGCCCAATTTTTCAGGTTCGCAGGATTTGACAGGAATACTGGTTTAGCATGAATGGATTTCCTATTTGAAACTAGTTGGGTCTATGGGTGCCAGCACAGAAGATTTTCTGAGTGTGCATGATTTCAGAGTACCGTTTATGCAGAGTATCTTTATATTGTTGGCAGGAACAGATTTTGTCTGGAATAGAATATTCGATAGATCAACAATATATATGCATACTGTAAGCGGTGAAAAAAGGGTGTGGTGAAAAAAGAGATGAGTGTACCACCAGTGAGAAAGAAGAGAGAAAAAATATAGAGTGAAAACGAAGCAGTATTTTTTGTTTAACTCTGGAGAGTTTTTTCTTTGTTATTCTCCAGTGTGTTGCGAATACTCCATCTCTGACGTTTGTAACCAATTTTTCACATAGTGGACTTGTAGTGGATTTTGTGTCCCGTAATTTTTTTTCGGTTTGTGAAGGGTTTTCCATGTAAAATTTGTATATGCTTCTTCTTTCTCTTTTCCTTTCACTGTGTGACTTTATGTCATTTTATCTAACCGACCTT
Source organism: Nepenthes gracilis (assembly GCA_033239525.1). Classification (NCBI taxonomy): domain Eukaryota; kingdom Viridiplantae; phylum Streptophyta; class Magnoliopsida; order Caryophyllales; family Nepenthaceae; genus Nepenthes; species Nepenthes gracilis. The sequence goes on from BSYO01000030.1 coordinate 781,579, forward strand.
TTGCCCCAACAAGTGGCATCAGAGAGAGGTTGTGAACCGTCGGCTGAATGACGTCGTCGACAAAGAATGTGTAGTTCAGTATGGAGTAATTCAATAGGCAAAATAATTTCATCCTTTGGCAAAAAAGAGTAAGGAATATTTTGACCCGAGAAAGGATAGTAAAAGTTCTTCAGAAAAAAGAAGAGAAGCCGGAGAACCTGACGGAGGAGGAGTGGCAAGACAAGAGGGATCTTGCCAACTACACTATTAAGTTGTATTTGGTGGACAACACACTTCAGGAGGTCCTCAACCTGTCAGACCCAACGAGGTCTGGGAGAAGCTTGAGAACCGGTATAAGTCCAAGTCCTTGACAACCATGCTTTATATGAAGAAGTAATTTTATAGCCTGCGGTTGTTTGAATGTGAGTGCTTCAAAAATCACTTGGACGAGTTTAACCAGCTGGTGATGCAGATGTCGGCCCTTGATGAGGAGATCAAGGAAGAAGACAAAGCGTTGGTGTTGCTGGCATTCCTGTCGGCCTCATACGATCATATTGTCACAACGTTGCTGTTTGATAAGGACACGCTGAGACTGGACGAGATTATAGCTTTCCTGCTTATGAACAAAGCAAGGCGGAGGGAAAGCGGTGAGGCCTCAAACTCTTAGCCAAATCTGCTTGTGGCGACCAGCAGTTGGGGACGAGAAAAATCGAGGGAATGAGGCGGAGACAACAAAATGGTGAGGAGCAACAGCCGGAGTAAGCTTGAAGAGAGGAGTTACTTCTTTTGTGACAAGAAAGGTTACATAAAGAAGGACTGCCTGCAGAGAAAGCAAGACAAGGAGGGCAGAAGCGATTGTCAGGAGAAATGGGATCATGCTAATGATCAGGAGACTTTGCTTTTCCTTGGAGACCTCCTGGTCGTCCATGCTAGGAGATGAGTTGGATGATGAACAATGGGGCCTCATACCATGCAACACCGAGAAAGTCCCACTTCATGAGTTATATGCCTGTTGGCCACGGAGTGTTAAAGATGGGTAATGGTAGCTCGTCTAGGGTTGTTGGCGTCTGGGATGTTTGCTTGAGGACAAGCAACGAGAACAAGCTCGTGCTGGAAGGCGTACAACATGCCCCAAATCTAAGGTTCAATGTGATTTCAATCGGAAAACTTGATGAAAAAGGTTTCAAGACGGCATTTGGTAATGGCCAGTAGAAGCTCACCAAAGACGCCTCAGTGATGGCAAGGGGAAGCAGGATATCAGGGCGGTATTTGATGAAGGCCTGCATTGCCAAAGGAAATACTAAGGTGACCAAAAGGAGCATTAGTCAATGTGGCAGGAGAGGACGGCCAATGTGGAGTGTAATGGAGAATGATAAGTCCGCGGTAAAAGAGTTAAAGGGGAGTGGGATTACTCTAAACTCAGTGGAGCGGAGGAAAGTATCATTCAGGTTTGCGGAGGTTAACACCGAAGTTCCAATTGAGGGGAAGCTGCTAGAAGGTAGGAGATGACGGTCGCCCGGCAACGGCGAAGGTTCCCCACAAGGTCGTGAGGGAAAATTTGTTGGGGTTAGTCACTTACTTGTGGGCGACTCAACAAACAAGTCTTGTCATCGCAGGTTTTGTGAAAAGCAAATGATGGAGTTCATTTGGCGGAGAGCAAAACCAGAAAGCAGTTTCTGGTCAACGAGAGGTTAACCGACGGAAAACTAAAGATGGTCAATGCAGAGGTTCACTGGCGGAGAGCATTTTTGGAATGAAAAATGTTGGAGCACCTTTTTAGAGAGTAGAAGCCGGTTAACTCAGTTGACCGGCTGATGGAGGCCAGCGACCAAGGAGCGGGATGGCCAAGGGTGCCGATTGGCAGGCACAGATTTACCTTGAGACAAAACGGCCGGTCAACTTGTTGACCGGCCAAGAAGGTAAATGGCAAGTGTAAATTTTGCCCAGTTGGAATTTCGGTCAAAGGGTTGACCGGCTGTGAAGGTAAAATGACCGGTATGCCGGGGATTTACCGGTTGACCAAAATGGAAGATTTAACCATTTTGGAAGAAAGCAAAATGTCCAATTTGCCAAGTTGGCAGGATTTGGCAAGAACACCGGTTTGGCATAAATGGATTTCCTATTTGGAATCCAGTTGGGTTCATGGGTGCCATCTCAGAAGATTTTCTAAGTGTGCGTGATCTTAGGGTACCGTTTATGTAGAGTACCTTCAGATTATTGGCAGAAATAGATTTTGTCTAAAATAAAATATTCAACAGATCAACAATATATATGCACACTGTAAACGGTGAAAAAAGTATGTGAGATATTCAATGGTGAAAAAAAAGAAGAGTGCACCACCAGTGAGAAAAAAGAGTGAAAATGAATGAGTATTTTTTTGTTTAACTCTGGAGAGTTTTTTCTTTATTATTCTCAGATGTGTTGCGGATACTTCATCTCGGGTATTTGTAACCAATTTTTCACACAGTGGACTTGTAGTGGATTTTGTGTCCCGTAGTTTTTCCCTTCGGTTTGTGAAGGATTTTTCACGTAAAATTTGTATATGCTTCATCTTCCTCTTTTCCTTTCACTGTGTGTGATTTTACGTCATTTTGTCCAACAGACTTTTTGCCCCAACATTGCCTAGTTTGCTTAAGCCTTTTTCTCACAGCCCTCCTGCAAATACCAACCATCATGCTCGAGCAGAAGTTCACATGAGTTTCACATGAACCTTGATCGGTGAAGTGAAGTGGGTGTTGGTAAGTTGTAAATCAATTGTAATTTGATGTATATGTTGTTTAATCCTTTATTATTTGATTATACTGTACAAATTTTAATTTCTTAATCTAATTGTACAGTCTTAGACCGACACTTGAGCACAGGGTCAGTATCGGTTATAACCGGTAATACATGAATTTTGTTTAGCAATTATAAAATAAGATATAGTTTTATTGCCTTAAAATGAGGTTAATAAACTAATGAGTTTAGTAATGATAGGATAAAATTTTTTGAGTCAACGTGTGAGGTGACATGTGGGCAGGCACTTGAATGCCCAGAGATCTAAATGACTATCAGTTCAGTTTTAGACTTGATGCCTAAGTGGGATCATGTTTGGGGCGGATGATTTAGTGGGCCGTGGTAGGCCAAGTGGAATGATAAAAGTCAAAATTTTAATATATTTATGGATTTTTCTTATTCTTACCAACAATTATTTCTTTACATTATCTTTGATTATGTTGGGTAAAGAAAACTATGCAAAAATAATATAATTTTAAGAAATATAAAATCTATAAAATTATGTACATGCCCTGTGGATTAAGGTATATGTTCTTGGAGGGATGCTATAACCCTATAAATAGTACATGATAAGATATCAAATAGTATCACAATGGGAGATAATAGGTTTATCATGTTGTTATCATTTCCTAGACCTTGTATAGGCATGGATTCTTTGTAGGCCTCAAGGATACAAGCATAGTGTATCCTATACCCTGTGTGTTTACGCTGTGTCAGTATAAGGGACACGAGTGTAGTGTGACTTATTTTCTATGTGGGCTCAACTTGTGTGGTTGTAAAGGATATAAATACAAAGACTCATATTCCCTATGTGGGAAAAGCGAGTAGGTTGGAGTATATCCTATATCCTGTGTGGATAGAGATTTATGCACATACATGTTATTTGCTCACTTGCAATGTCAATTCTCAAGAGACCAATCTTGGATATATGTTAAATTTACGATTATCAGTTACTTAGTGGTAAATCTTATATTATTATTGATATTTGAATTCCGTGGAAATTTGATTGGATTCATGGAATTTGAGTTCGGTAGAAACCCCTTGATCGTCATTCCTTGTAGCATTCCTGAGTCATAGTTATAACTTGGTGTAAAGTCTCAGATAGAGTATAGCCAATTACTATAATATTGATGTTACTTTTACTTATACTGATATTATTTATCCTATATGGTTATTACTTCTTGTTATTATTGATCATATCACTTCATAGGTTTTTGGTTCACTCTTTTGTATATTTAGTTTAAGAGTAAAGCAGATCGATAGAGCTAGTTGAGATTGCACCTTTGATGAATAATTAATGCGTATAACCAATTGCAAAGTCTAACTATTTTTTATGTTGAGTAATAACAGGTTTTTACTTTCTTAGAAAGTAGTTGGATATTATTTCGAGTCTATATTCCCATAAGTTTTAGATTATATATAGACATCTATGTTATCTTGTAATTTGAGGAATTTGACATTAATGATTGATATTTTATTTATGAAAATATTTATGATATTAATTTTCCCGTGGTTGGTTTAAACAAGTTTGGGTATTCCAAGTATAAGTCACCTAGAGTCTTATCAATCCACATGATCAATGTGAAATATTTATATTTCTATCACAAACGTTGTCTCATCCATGTCATTTAAGTCAAAGTTCTTAGGAGAAAATTCCAAGCTCAAACATTATGCCAAAATTAACAATAATTGCTAATAAATCAACATATAGAATCAATATATAGGCTAGCTCCTACTGACCTTCAATTGATACAATAAATAATGATATATATACATAAAAAATCAAAGGATATAATAGTATCATCAAATTTTAAGATAGCAATCTCGGGGTTTTATTTATGTTTGTATACAGATTTCTTAATCTATAACAAAAAAATAATAATTTTTCAAACTAATCTATATAAATCTCATTATCTAAATTACTATTTGAAAAAAACAGCTTTCACATTTATTAGTGCAATTCTATTTTCTCATTTTCTTTTTTTTCTCTCTCTTTTTCTTTTCTTTTTCTCTGTTTTCTCAAAAATCCACTATAATGAGCCAAAATTGGCCAAGAAACCTATTTAAAAAAAAAAAAAAAAAACGCATAAGCGTTAGGAGGCATGAATCAAATACCAAGAGTTAATCCGTATGCCGCACAAGTACCTTCATGTGCACATCAGATGACATTTTAATCACACACACACGTATGCCGTATGAGTATACTTCAAACGTAAATATTCTGTCTAAAATATACTCATATTTAAGTTAGATATATATCAAACGCCACTCAACAAATATATTTCAATCTGGAACTTAATTTTTAACCAAAAATATTAAATAATCTTAAAAATTTATCTATTTGATTAAATTAATTATTATTAAAATATTTTTTTAAAATTTATACCTTACAGTTAGTCATTATCCAACATTCCCTCATGATACAAGATGAGCGGTGTGGTTGCTAGCCTAAGTAGCCAGTAACCAACTACTACTTGGATCATGGAGGAAAAGTGCTCAAGAGAAGAACCATCTCTAGGGCACAAACCACTATAAATAACAACCCCCTTTGCCCTAAAATGGGGATCAAAACCGAATCCAATTTGATTTGAGAGCAAGAAAGTGATAGATAACACCTCTTCACAAAAGAATATATGATTCAGTGCCTAATCCTCCTCTCTCTCTCTCTCTCATTTTCCTACTATGCTTGTCAAGTATCCAAAACTAATTTAAGCATCAAAATATAATCGAAGGAGCAAGTCTTTGTTCCTTTGGGGCATTTGTCTTATTTTTGGTTTGTAAGAACTAGGTTAAAAGATACAATGGTCCGATCCAAAGAACCTCAAGCTGAATCCAAATTCTAAGTAGCATCACATGGATATCCTTTATGATCATTGTTCATACATCTAGAGTTAATAAGAACATATTATAATATACCTTGGTATATTATAGTGGTGATCGAAATTCGAACATATCATCAGCATATGAAAGCAGCATTTGGCTCCGTTTACAGTATTATATATATAACGACCCACTAACGAGTCTTGAATAATAGTGTAAAACCTTTGATTGTATGAAAATAAATATAACTCAAGTTTTGATTATTCGCTCCTTTAGTGGGTAAAGCCCTATTGACCCTTGGTCCATAAGAAATAATCATATTTAAACAAAATTTATATAGCATGTTTGGTCTTGATTTGTTGGAAAGCTATGCATATTTGTTCTGAATATTTACGTAATTACATCTGAATTTGATTTATTATTATTTTTGATATATTTTAATATAAATTGTATATTAAATTATATAATTATATATATTGTTGAGTTTTTGACTCACTCTTAATTTTATTTTTCGTTAACCTCTTTAGATTAGTGGGCTTGGGTACTTGTAAGTGAGAATTTTGTTCGAGTAGTTGATTCAAGAAAATTTAAACTAGGACCTCAATGGAACCAACCATTGTATTTTATTTTAGAACAGTAGTTGTAGAACACTTTATTTTACCTTGGCTAAAAGGTTTGTATCAATTTAATTATTGTGATATTATAGTCAGTGGTGTAGTGGAATGTTTGATTGTCTAGCAGCAGTTAATCACGGTTGTTGAGCCACCTTTAGATATGGTAATTTCAGATCCTATATATTGGCTAATAATTATATATATATGTTTAGATCAATTGTTATTATTGACTTATAGTTCATGTCCAAGGTCGATTTGGAATTATGGAACAACCTAATAACATAAGCAGTTAAGATAAGATGGATTAATTACGTTAATTATTGTTAGGATTGGATTTTTTGACGTGACACCTCGATCCATAAATATAAATATTTAGTTTGTTGAGATAACCTATAGAATTAATCCATCGATTTATTCTTATCTTGAAGAACAAAAAATGATTTCTGTCGCTTATCTTTCTTTTCTCAAAATATGTTTTGTTTAATGTCATATTGATGAGAATGCAGTGACTTTTATAGAAAGAAAAGATGATTCTCAAAGCACTAGAATGCCCTGTTTTTCAATAAAATGTATGTCATGGATAGATATTTCTTAACTTCTTTATTTAACTAATAAGTCTAAATTGATATGTAGGATTGTATCATTTATTATAATATTTTAGATTCTCATTTGAATTATTTTAATATTATAATTTTAAAAAATATGAACATGATGTAAATTAATTAAATATTATAAAATTGTGAAAGATATTTGGATCAGTTGATCTTTCACTCGATGTGCGTCCGTACTATTATCCAAGTATCGATTTAGATTATGAAATAAAAGAAAAAATATATAATAATAATAATAATAATAATAATAATAATAATAATAATAATAATAGAAAAAGAAAAGGCGGTGGCATCAATAAGAGAGAAGAGAAAAGAAGAAGTAAAAAAAAAAGACGAGAGGGAGGAAAGAAGAGAAAAGAGAAGGAGATGAGAGTTTTAGCAAGGGAGGGTTTTGCCGCGGATGAAGAAGGGAGGAGATGAAGCAACAGCTCGAGGCCAAGGCGGCGTGATTAAGCAGCGCACTAGTAGAGAGAGAAAGGCGTGCTGGCAAGGAGAGAGAGAGAAGGTTTGTAGTGGCGCGCAGAAAAGGGGGTGACGTCGAGAAGGTCGGTGATGGTTGTAGGAGGCAGAGGAGGTAGCCATGGGAGGCAGTAGAGGCGGCAACGTACAAGAGAGAGAAGTTGCGCAAAGGAGAGAAAAAGGGGCGTGTGTGGGTGACGTGTTGGGGAGAAAGAAGGCCCGATTCAGTTACCTCGAGCATTCTTTCTTCAGATCTGCGAAGTATAATAGCAAAAAAAATATCTGTAACCCTTATTTTTTGTTTGATTTTATATTTGATATGTTTTGGATATTATTTAAAATTTTTTACTAACATGTATGTACTTTTATGTATCCAATCTGTTTATTTTGGACATGCATATATGACTCATTGGCTATTTTGGGGGTTTTTGGGTCAAGCTTTATGATTTTGGAAGACTTACAATTTTTTTAAGTGCTTGAAAAATTTATAAGACACAGTGGTATTTTTATACTTATATATTATATAAAAATAAGTATGAAACTTTGTATTGGCCATACATCTTAACATGGATGTGTCGGGTTATGGTTATTATATTTGGATTTATTATTGGATATTTTAGCAATCTCCCACGAGAAGATTTATTAGTTGAAAATTTCTTTCCGCCGGCAGGAAAAGCTTAAAGTAGTAACCTTTTTCATTTTAATGATTTAATTTGACTTTATAATATATTTGAGTGTTCTAATATATCTGACAAGCTTGATAATTATACTCAAAAATATGTGTAAAAAAACATATTGAACAACCTTACCTGTAGGAGACAAAGTACATAAGTGGTCAAATATGTTGGCCTAATTTGCATTTGACATGGTCTAAGATTATCAGAAGTATGTGTAACCCTTTATTAAGTTAGTCTTTCAATAATGGGAACTCGAATTTAGTACATGGTTTATATTTTTACATTGATTCGTATTGAACTTTAATTAGAATTTGGATTTTGGATTTGGATTTGAGATTTACCGATTTTGTCAACAGATAGGTTTTGACATGTCTCATATAAATAATTTTAATTATATATTTTGATTCAGACCTTTGAACTATACTTTGCGATGCTTCTTCTGCTTCAATGTACGTTTTTAGTTCATCCAACTATTGGATGATATATATATATATATATATCCATGTCCTAGTGAGGACTATTTTCTGAATGGACTTTTATTTTAAATTTAAATATTTGATTTGAGTATGAGATTACCATTAGATTTTGGATATTATATTTTTATTGGATTTATTATCTCGGTGATTTATATTTATTCTGTTATTTGATTGAATATTTATTCATTTGACCATTTCTTTGGTTTATTGGACCTATTTGCTCATATATGATACTTGTTGGATTTGGGGCTTATATTTTATATTTTGTTCCTTCAAAGTAGAAGGCTCAAATGCATTATAGGAGTATGGATGTGATCTATCAGTTATTCGTCCGATTTGGTGAGTTTTAGTTTTGTTATGGCTCAAATTATTATTTATTGTAATTGGATTTCGGAGTTAGTCGGATATAGGCTCATGGTTATATTTTGAGAATAATTCAGATATTATATTATGTCTGATTATAACTTTGATTGAATTATTGCCTCCCTTACGAGATTATAAGCAAGTCATATTTATATTATTCGAATAGTTATCTGATGAGATCTTGTGCGGACTTTAATTTGTCGGATTCTGTATATTTAGTTTGTCACACTCGAATTTTAAAATTTGACATTATTTGTTAAATTTATTTAAGATTTTAAATTTTAAGAATAATAATTAATTAAATTTACTAATTTTCAGATCGTAATATTTATCAATTTAATAAAATAATGATACGTCATTTAGGACATTTTTTTCCATAAAGATGATAAAAAAAAAAAAAGCATCTATTTAAGTGTTCCTAACTTAATATGTTTCATGCCTACTACTAAGCTCCTCGTCTCTCCTACTTGCTGCTCCTCTTCACTCTATCCTATGAAATTTATTTGTCCGAAGAAGTACATCAATTAGATGTGCGAGTAAAGATCATGGTAGTCAAATAGTGCCATGAGGACAACAGCTTTCACTGAGGGCATTTCATAACAACTTGTATGAATAAGTGATTAAATACAATTCTAATATGCCTAGAGACCCACAAGAGTAGAATACATTGAAAGAACAAGCTAAAAATTGGTGATACGTCCAACAATCAATACTATAACAAATTATTTGAGCTTGGTGAATGATAGAACCTAAATCAAACTATAACCACATATTGTAAATCTTCCCCTTCTCTCTTTTCTTACTTCTCTCTAATCATACGATTGTCTTGCCTTTTTCTCTCTCCCCGGATGCAACACTAAGATCATATCAAGTATTCATAGCCGTATAATTTCTTAAGCGGTCATCTCATGGCTTACTTGTGGTTTGCCATTGGAAATCTTGTAAGGCTTAGGGCTTCAGTTGTAAGCTCATAGTCTTTTTGCAAAACCCCCAAACTTTTTTAGTGGAGCAAAAATTATGTAAACCTCACATAGAACTCTTCCAAGTTTTTCATTCAAATGAAATATCACATGAAAATCTTTGACAACTTAAAAAGTAAAAAATAATACTTCCAATAGTTATTAAACCTATATGAAGTGACCTAAAACCTAAGAAACCTTTCTTAAAATCTTGGGGGATCCTCGCCTCTTCGATGAGCAATGATCATCTCTTGCCCAATGGCAAATTTTCCTCTACGAGGATGGCAACATTAGGCTCTTCAAGCTTGAATAATTCTCTCTTTTGCTCTATCGACATACTTAGAATATTACCACTCCCATTCAATACCTTCACATCTATAGGATCGCTCTTCTTGACACAACTCCTCAACCTCCTCATGTCATCTTAGCCAAAACTCTCATTAGTCACTTGAACATTGCCCTTGACATTGAGGCTTCCATCAAGTACCAGATTAAATAATTGCTTCCCCTTACTACAACTAAGGAGCCTTTGGTGATCTTCTATTATCCTTTGTCAATTGTCATGTAAAAGTTACTCTCGTTATTCTTACCTATTAAAATCAAATTCACCTAGATATTCGATGCATGTAACACCCCTCACAGAATGAGATACATCTTGTTGCCTGTTTATAAGCAAATATCCCTAATACTAGCAATCCTTAATAAGCTATTGTTCCTCATCTTTAACACACCATAGTCTCGAGCCGTGTAGGAGGTGAAGAAAAACTTTCTCGATATCACTAGGAGTGAGTATCCGCTATCCACACCCAACTTAACTCCTAGCCTATAAATCTTCACATCTTCACAATGACTAGAACATCACCCTAAGTAGTAACAGAGACTCGATCATCATAGTTATAATCCCTCCTCTATTTTTAGTCACTATGTCCCTCCTCCTACTTTCTCTTGAAGTAATGCCACTTCATGCTACCCTTCTTTCTAAAATGATAGCACTCGATGTCTTTTAGCTTCGGTCAATTATTACTCCTCTTCACCTTGTTGCCTCTCTCTCTCCTTTGATTTCCCATTCCTGTAATTGTTGGTGGACATCAAGGCTCTCGACTAGACAAAAACCTCATCACTTGTTTACTGCCAAAACTTATTTATAAGTAAAACAGTGATGACCTCCTCAAAACTAAACATATCCTTTCCAAATAATAGTATCATCACAATACGATCTTAGGAGCTTGACATGAAAGCCAACAACACTAATCACTTGCTTTCTCCTTGATCTTCTCATCAAGCATGGAATTTGCGTCACAATTTGATTGAACTCATATAAATGCTTCTCAAAAAATTCCTCTTTGGACAACAAATGGTTATAAAATTTCTTTGACACAAGCAACCTTATTTGAAAAACTTAGATTTATACTGACCCACAAATCTCGTCCATATCTTTGCTGGATCTAATAAACTAATAACTTTCTAAAGAGTGTATAAATTGATCATACAATTGACACAAGTCCTTCATACATTGCCACGCTCCATCCTTCATTCACTGTGACTTGTCCTTCTTCTTTCTCAAGGTTTTACCATTCCTTATGAGGCAAAAATGTTCTTCACTTTTTTTCTTACCAATAAAAAAACCTATTTTACCCATTAAATTACTCAATGAAAAATGGCAAATTCTTTGACTTGATACCATCAAAATATAGTTCATACTGAAAAAACATATACTCTTATGGTATTTGTTGGGATTCAAAACACGCACATAATTGCTCAATGAAACAAAACCTAACGCCCTGTTAAACAACAACCACCATTCTCTTTGGTTGAACGCAAGGAACAAATTGTCACCAAGCGTACGAAAGTACACAATAAAATAAATGTGAAAAACCATTTTTATCCAAAAAAAAAAATTATGAAATATTGGGTTTCAAATAACCCCACTAAGATATCTTCCCAATAACTCACGTAAATAATTCATTAAATATAATTGTAACATACCTAGTAATCCCTAAAAGTAAAATACAATAAAAAAATAAGCTACCAGTCAATAATACGTCTCATAACCTAGACTAGAACAATATACCAAGATTGTTAAAGGGAAAAACTCAAATTGCACTTCAGTCAAATATCAAAAATCTTCTCCTTGTTTATTTTCTCCTTTCTCTTTTCATGTGATGCCCTAATATTTTTATCTCTAGTCGAATGCAACCCTAAAATCAAGTTAGGTATTTATAGCCCCAGTAGCTTCCTTACTAGCTATCTCGTTGCTTACTATTTGTTATTGAAGATCCTCTCAAATTTGGTACTTTATCTACCAGCTCACAGAACTTCATGAGTTTTTTTTTTTTTTTTTTTGCTTGAGCAAAAATTACATGAATCTTGCACAAACCTCTTCTAATATTTTTGTTTGAAAGAAATGCCTCATGAATCTCTGGTAAAAATCTATGACAAATCTACAGTTAAAAAATAACACTTTTAATGCATGTGAAGCCACAAGAAAGTGACCCATATCCTTTTAGATATGGTAATGGTGGGGAAACAAAATTGTATAGAAAAAACTAAATGCAAGAAAAAGGATTAGAAGAATATTGTTCCTTCTTGGCAGGAGCTCCTTACAAGTTTCTTTTAATCTCGAATTATATTGTATTAAATTGAATAAAATACAATTATTATAGAGCATGTTGTATGTTTGACCATCTGGCTAGTTAATTATTTGAAAATTTCACTTGATGGGTTTGAAATATCCTAGGCCGACCCAAAGCGCAGCTTGAAGATGGAACAACGACCCAGCAAGTGCCCGCTTGAGACCAAGTCTTAGGAAGTGCAGCGTTAGTAGGAGGAAAGCCCAAACCATAGCGACCCATCACACGATCAATTAAGATGAAGGCCGAGGAAATAGTGAGGGTGGTTTAGATGAGTAGACTCGAAACCGCTTAGTGGAGAATAGGCGATTAGGGTTGTATGCAGTGCGGTGCCCATGATTGTCCCTCCCACATGGTCGTCTACAGCCTTGTCAGTATAGCATGCGCAGGTAAGGAGATCTTACCACATGCAGCCATGATAGTTATCCTAAAAGCCGAGTAAATATCTACAAAGTATCTACCCACGTAGTGTATTACTCCAAAAAGGCAAACGTAGCCCTCCAACGTTTCCAAAAAAAGCCATGATTGCCATGCTTGCCCCGCAGCACACTCAAGGAAAGAGCTTAATCAATCCTTTTTGGGGCGACGAATGTCAGCTAAGAGGTCTAAGGAAGGCTACATCAGCTCCAATTTCATAAATCCCTCTTCTTCCCAGTGGAAAAGGGAATGAAGAATTCTTGTCTTCAAGCATTCTGAAACATCAAACTACTTTCTCTCAAGCCACTCTACCCTTGAGTGCATCACTTCTCAAGCCACTTAACCTATGAGTGCCTGCTATCTCCAAAGCCACTCCCCAGTTGAGCGCATCTCTTGGAGCTTAGTCCTCCACAGCACACTCTATCCTCTACCTACATGCATCCGCATCTTCTCTTTACATCCTCCTATCTTTCTACCCTGCTAAGAAAAATTTCTACATTGACCATCGAAGGATATACTGTAGAGTGAGATCTACCATCCTCTGACATCTCATTAATCTATTGTGGTATATAGGATCCAAGTTATCGGGGATGGAAATTGGACCAACTCCAATTCGATCCATAGAAAAAAATTGAGCGGCTCTCTAATCTGTACAACAATTAGAATCTAAGGACACATCATTAGCACTATCTCTGGTAAACAATTGAAAAAATCTAAGCACCTCACTTGTAAAGGAAAACATGGTCAACATCAAGGTACTAGCTAGCATGCCGACCTGAGATGTTACCTCCAGTGGTGACAACATCTCCGTAGGTAGCCATGCGAATGAACAATTGGCCCCTAACATGCATGCACTCGCTGCCAAGATGGAGAACATGTCTAAAATGCTCTAGATCATCTACAAGTGTCTGGATGGATAACAGTTGGGGGCTCCCACCTCCATCACCAAACTTCAGCTTAAGAATGAAGAACCTGGAGGAAGAGGCACCTAGCCAAGAAGACCCAGAGGTGTGATGACCTTGAGGCCCGAGTGGCCATGAGCAACAAGGCCCCGTCACACATGGAGGGCCAACTGAGCCCCAGGACATAAGAGGATAGCCCAGAGCAATGGAATCCATGTTGTTCATATGATGACAGGAGGCCCTCAGCCCAAGGAGAAGCCTCTTGCAGCATAAAAGCACTAATGGCCAATAACCACCCTGACTGGCACATCTCTCCGAACCATTTAGAGTTTAGGACCTTCATCAATGCCAAGCAGATTACATCCTCCTCCCGGATGGAGGAGAGGATGAGGAAAGTCAAGTAGCACTGATTGACACACCACTGATCTGAGAAGATCACCGTTTACGAGGGAGATCCAAATGAAATCACTCCCTCATAAGTTCAAGATGCCTATCCTAGAGCCCTACAACAAGAGTGTGGATCTGATGGACCATTTGGATCACATTTGCACCCAACTAGGTTTCCAGGGCCTAGACAACACCGCCATGTGCCTCTACTTCCCTTTGACCCTCAAGGGAGACACTCGGATTTGCTTTTACCACTTACAGCTGAACTCAATCCGGTCATTCAAGGAATTGGTTGACTACTTCTTATCACAGTTCACCTCTAACCGATGGGAGGAAAAATAGCCTTGGCATCTTGTCCACCTCCAGTAAAAGCAAAATGAAAGTCTGAAGCATTTTCTAACCCGATTCACTGTCGAAGCCCAGAAAATATCCAAGCTAACTAATAAAGTGAAGCTGAGTGACTTTATAGCGACTTTAGAGTCGGGCAATTTCTTCAAACATCTAGCTCATCGGGAACCTTAGGCCTTCCAGAAGGCTGAGGCTATCACCCGCACTTACATAGTCACTGAGGAGGCCAACAAAGTGAAACTGCCAGAGCACACAAGCCAGATTCCCTTGGGACTGACAAACAGGAAAAAGAGAAATGGATATAACACTAACTCTTGAGATCCCAGGAAGCAGTTTAGGGTACAGGTGGAAGCTCAAATGGAGTTCAGACGCCTAAACTTGACCTCTTTGAATGACACTTGGATCAATATTTTCAAACAAATCCACGATAAGAAGTTCTTGAAGTGGCCCAAACCATCCAAGAACCTGAAGGAAGGAGATCAGTCAAAGTATTACTTCTACCATCGATCTTTGGGTCATAGTATTGAAAACTGTCAGACCCTATAGAGAGAGATCAAGGCTCTTATCTGGAAAGGATATCTCACCAGATTTCTGCGAGACCTGGGGCAGGCCCCAAGTTGAGCAGAAGAAGAGGAGTAGGAACAACAGTAGTCGAGGAACCAAGTCATGACCGCGGTAGTCAGCATGGTGACTGCAAAACTACCTAAGAGTGCTACCTCAAACCATCCAGAGAAAGCTTCCAATAGCAAAAAGTCAAGGGTAGAAGTTAAGAATGATGTCATTAGTTTTAACAATGACGATATAACATATGTAATAATTCTCCATTCTGACCATCTAGTTGTATCTGCATTCATTTCGGATGGTACAATTGACTATCAGCTAAAATGAGTCTTTATCGATAATAAAAGCCCTCGTAACTTCCCGTATCTTGATGCATACTTCAAACTTGGATTTAAAAAGAGTTAGATGATGTCAGCCAAGGGACTCCTATATAGATTAGACAATGAGCTAGTGTCGGTTTAGAGAGCCATCCAACTGGTGGTCACATTAGGATCGTATCCAAAGATAGCATCCCGAATGCTTACGTTCCTAGTGGTCGACCTACCATCAGTCTACAATGCCATCTTGGGATAACCTTGCCTAAGCACCTTTGGGGCAATGATATCGATCTCGCACTTGAAGATGAAGTTCCCAACAACATGTGGCATCAGAGAGGTCTTGAGAGACCAAGTGACTAGTTAGACGTGCTACCTATTCCAAGTTATTCAGACGACCCTAGACCAACTAGCCAAAGATTTCAACCAACGAGCCGAGGCTACTCTGTAACAAACTCAGTCTGGCGAGGCAACTGATAAAATCCCATTGGACCACAATGATCTCAAGAAATGTATACAAGTCAAGAGCTCAATGGCAAGTCCCCTACGTGACCAATTGATCACCTTCCTTCGATAAAATTGTGATATCTTAACATGGACTCCCGCTGACATGTTTGGGATACCGACTGGAGTAATGACCCATAAGTTGGATCTTGATCCCGGTCATAAGCCTATCCGACGAAAGCAAAAGAATCACTCTATAGATTAGTTGGTTGCCATTTGGGAAGAGGTGAAGAAGTTGCTCGACGCAGGTTTCACCAGGGAGGTTGAGTACCCGGATTGGGTATCGAACGTGGTCCTCATCAAGAAAAGCAATTAGAGAAGGTAGATGTGCATCAATTTTATGAATGTGAATAAGGCATGTCCCAATGATAGTTTCCCTTTGTTAAGGATCAATCTATTGGTAGACTCCATATTTGGGCACAAAATACGAAGTTTCATGAATGCATACTCGGGTTACAATTAGATCTGGATGAGTTCCTAGGACAAGAAGCACACTTTTTTTATGACAGATCAGGGAATGTATTGCTACAAGGTCATACCTTTTAGCTTGAAGAATGCAGGTGCCACATACCAACGGCTCGTGAACAAGATGTTCAATGCCCAAATCGGTCAGAATATGGAAGAATATGTCGATAGCATGCTCGTTAAAAACAAAACCACTGATAACCATATTTGTGACCTCAATGAGAGCTTCAAAGTACTTCGAGCATATCAGATAAAACTAAATCCAGCCAAGTACGCTTTCAGATAATCATCTAGAAAATTTTTAGACTTTATCGTCTCATAACGGGAGATCGAGGCAAACCCTGAGAAGATAAAGGCCATTATTGATGTGGCCCATTTCATACTGTAAAGAAAGTCTAGAGGCTCACCGGGAGACTCACAGTGCTTTCTCACTTTCTAACAAAATCATTAGAAAAGTATATCCCCTACTTCAAGGCATTGAGAGAAATAAAGGCAAATGACTTCTAGTGGATGGCTGACTGTCAAGCAACCTTCCAAGAGCAGAAAGAAAATCTCGCCAATCCTCCACTCTTGAAGCCACCATAAGAAGGTGAGAATCTGTACCTATACCTAGCGGTTTCAGACATAGTGCTACGCTCAGTCCTGGTTCGACAGCAATCTAATGTACAACGGCCGGTCGATTATGTTAGCAAAATCATGACGGACACCGAAACCAATTACTCATGCTCTAAAAGGATCACCTTAGTGCTTGTTTACTCTACCCAAAAACTATAACCGTATTTTCAGGCATATAAGATTGTCATCCTAACTGATTAACCCTTGAAGGAAATCCTACAGAAACTTGACACCTTTGAACAACTGGTCAAATGGGCCATTGAATTGGATAAGTTTGACGTAGAATTCAAACTGGGGCTGGCCATAAAGGGTCAGGCCCTCATGGACTTCATAGTTAAAATGACAATCCCAATTCTGGATGCCCATGGTCCCAACGAAGATGCCCACCAGCAAGGGGAAACTCTAACTTGGATTCTATATGTAGACGGGTAAGGGACAAAATTGGGCAGTGGAGTAGGCATGGTTCTAAAGACCCCAAACGGGTCAAAGATGAAATACTCAATGACCTTCAGGTTTCCCACCACTAATAATATCGTTGAGTATGAAGCTTTGCTCGCCAGGCTCCAGCTGGCCAAGGAATGCTTGATGAAAAGCTTGATCATTTACAGTGATTCAAAGCTAGTCGTCAATCAAATCCTCAGAAATTTTGAGGCATCTAGCTTGATGCTCGTGAAATATCTCCCTAGAGCAAAAGGCATAAAGCAAATGTTCGATAAGGTCGAGATAATGCACATCCTGAGAGAGGATAACTAGAAGGTAGACCAGCTAGCGAAGGTAGTAGTGACCAAGAATCCATAGTGATATTCTCAAGACATGTGAGAGGTTCTAGCCACCCTGAGCATAGAGGAGCCTGAGCAAGACTTGTTGTAAATATCAAACGATGAAAATTGGGAATGACCCTATACCGAAGATATATCCCTGATGGTATTCTATTAGAAAACCCGAGGACGCCAAGTGCGTGAAAAATATGGCAGGCTAGTACACCACCATAAACAAGAAATTATACTGCCATGGGTACTCCACCCCGTACATGAGGTGTCTGGCACCAGAAGAAGCCGACTACTCACTGAGCGAGGTGCATCTTGGCATCTATGGGTCACACATCAGTATTAAGAACATTGCCTTTAAGATAATGTGGCAGGGCTATTATTTGCCGATGATGAAGTGAGACACTGTGAAATTCGTGAAAAAGTATAAAAATTGTCAAGTCCACGGCAACATTTCTATTAGACTCCCACGGAGCTGCAAGCCCTACAGGCACCATGGTAGTTCGCACAATGGGGGTTTAACATACTCGACCCATTTCCCATTGTATCCGGCTAGAGGAAATTCATTAAAGTCAGCATTGACTATTTCACAAAATGGGTCGAAGCCTCCCCATTGCCTTAGATAACCAAACAAAATGCAACAGAGTATGTTAAGCAGAGTATAGTTTGTTAATTCTGAATTCTCGAGGTCATAGTAACCAACAATGGAACTAATTCACCAAAAAGTACTTCACCAAGTACTGTTTAAGTTTAGAAATAAGGTTAGTTTATGATTTCGTTGCTTATCCGCTAGCAAATGGACAAGTGACAGTCACGAATCGGACCCTGTTGCGTGGGCTAAAGATGAAGCTAGAAGATGCCAATGGCTCTTGGGCGGACGAGCTACCTTCCATGTTGTGGTCTTAATGAACAACACCGAAGGAACATACCCACGAGACACCATTTAGTCTATACTATAGGACTTAAGCAGTGATCCCAATAAAAATCGAACTACCCAACCTCAGGGTCGAGAGTTTCAATTCGCTCAGTAACTTCCAAAAACTCAGAGAGTATCTCAACCTGCTTAAAGAAGCCAGGGACGCAGCTAGAATATGCACGGTGGCTTGTCAGCAGTTAATTGCTCGGTACTACAATAAGAGGGTAAAAGTACACCAATTTGATGTGGAGAACCTTGTTCTGTAGAGCATAGAGGCCACTGACAAGAAGGCCAATAGGAACAAGTTCTCCCAAAACTAGGAGGAACCATTCCTCATCTGACCGATTCTCTGAAGCGTACATATAAGGTACACACCTAGGAGGGAAAACTGGTTGCAATGATATGAAATGCCATCCACCTCAAGAAATATTACCAATGACTCATCTCTGAATCCAGGTAAGTCCACATGTATCATTAGGAATGCTTGTAAAAGGTACCACATTTCAATTAATAAAATAATTATTTGTTTAATTTTTGTTTGTCCATATGAGTGCTTGCCTATTATTGCAAAAAATCAGATGGCCTAGATTGCCCCTAGGTCGGGTAAAAACACTTCACCTGCTAAATACCCCGTTAAGGTAAGATCCAAACATTGGCTCCTATAGTCGAGCGGTCCAAGCATGGTCGAATATCATGGCTGAGGGGCTCATGGACGAGAGTCTGACCTTCCCATGTAGGCGGCCATAACAAACTCTAGGGGGATTTCTCAGCATGCGTACGACAACTCCCTTTGATAAAGACAAGTACCATCAGTAAACAATGGTCAGTAGATTAGGATCGAACGTCCAAAAGTGATGATGTCCCCCGGCAGGATCAAACACTAGTGGTTTTATGTGAACAACGACCTCGACTTTGTTAGAGCTCAGTAACTGCGGCCATAAAACCAAGTCGGCCTAGTGTGGCTCACCAATAGATGTTCGACGATATCCACTCACAAAAAAGAGAACCACCCCATAAATTCAAGGTGCTACCACTTTCTCTCATAGGAACGAGCACAACTGGACCCCTGCATCCTCGCCAAGCCCAGCAATGATAACAATAGCGCTTAGTTAGCAAATAGAACCAGTGATGGGACAATAATAAATCAGCGTATAACCAAAGACTTCCACAACAATGGCTAAGAAATAATCTAGCTATTTATTAAAGTGTTGATATATACAAAGAAGGTGTGTCAACCAGTAATCAAGAACAATAGTCTGCCTACATATAGTCATTTTCCTAAGAGGCGGGCCCTCCAATGGACATGGCGAAGGCTACGTGATTGACCACGAGAAATCAGTCAAATAGACCTGCACAACACTTTAGCATTCCTAGGGTCAAGGTACCCCAAGGGAAAGTTAGGAGCAAGTAGAGACATGATCCACCTGCTGAGGAAAAAGCCGTCCCAAAACCTACCACTTAGTAGAGTTCCAACCTCTCTAGGCCTAATCCAGCCCCTTTGCTCATCCGTGAGTTGTGCACACTAGCCCTGAAGAGCAACGAGGCACTTCTTGCCCCCACAAAGCTCGGTCCGCGAGAAAGGCGATCCAATCTAGAGCCCAAGACTTCTCATCTGTGCCCTCTTGGGATCTTGCCTTCAGTTCGGATAGTTCGAGGTTGAGGCAAGCCACTTGCTCTTCCATCTCTCTGAGTGTGGCCGAATCAATGTACATCTATAACAAGTGCAAGATCTTGGCTTCCCGCTGATGCATCATGGCATCCCACTGGCGGAGATAAGCCTCCATCAGATGGAGTACCTCTTGTGGCTGCAAGCAAAAAGCAGGCGGTCAGATGAAGACAATAACAAGGGTGAGAAAGGAGAGGCAGCAAGATCCATACCTCACTAAAAGCCCATTCCTCCATAGGATGTTCCGGAGGAGAATCGGGTAGGGAAGCCGAAGGCGAAGCACCCAAGTTCCCCTGGGCTGCAAATGCCACCACCTCCGATTGGGGCGTCTCTCGAGTAGTGCAGCCCTTAGGATCACTCTCGACACATGCTTTGGCCACTGGGACAGTACTTAGCTCCTCACCAGCTGAAGGGATGACATACAAGTCAGGGTTGGAGCCCGAGCGAGCTCACCCAAATAACCAACCTCGATGTCATTCGCTCCTGTAGCAAAAGCAATAGGAAGCTCCACTAGATCCAAGTAGGGAAGCGAAGAAGGGATAGGGTCCGCTCTCCCAAGAGACTCACCATCCCCTTGCCTGATGTCCTCAACAGCCTCGACCTCTGACTCGTTCACAATCATCTCCTCCATGGCTTGATCACCTTGTGCCGCCTCCCCAACAAAATCAGCGGGAGACAAAGAGACATATTCCTCAAGTGATGAGGGGACAGAGATTTGGACATCGTGCTCAGTTGCCGCCAGGGTGTCGATCTGATTGATCAGTCCACCCTCCGTAGGACTATTGGTATCCCTGACAGGGATGAACGGAGGCTCACCGTCCACAACAGGCAAACTTGGCTCATTAGCAATGGCCGAATGTGAATATTGTCCCACACAAAGGCGAGATGCCTTCACAATGATGGCCCTAATTTTCCTAACTTGCCCCAAAATAGGCAAAGAAGGAGATGATAACAGATGGCTCGGCTCCGCCAGACAGCCCTTTAGGGGAGACGTGGATGACCAGATCTTTCCGCCTTCTTTTGTTGCGGTGAAGAGGCGTTTCAGGGACCTCTTCATCTTCTCCTTCTTGCCTTGCCTCCCACTATCTTGAATGCCTCTTTGGTGAGCCAATCGCCAGTGCAGCACAAATTAATGGCGTTGTCCTCAATTGGCTTCACCGCCCGAGAGCCATCAGTTCTCCTTCCATCAAAACGTTACTGGTGTAGACGCAGTTAGCTTTGCTCCACCTATTCGAGACGCGCCACTCAGAGCCAACCGCCAAATAGAAGAAACGGTCCTTCTAGTTCTTCATCAAATCAAGGTTTCCCTCGCTTATTTTGTACCTAAGGCGGGAATGAAGGAGATCTAGTCACAATCCTAATTGAGGCGAAAGTTTACTTCCATGCCCTGAGTATCGAGAGAAAGTCTTTTGGTGCAACAAAAAATGCACAGAGAAACAAGATATCGAAGAGCGTTAAGATGGAAGCGAGCCACAAGGATCTCCAACACCCTCAAGATCTCGCTTAGCTCCTTCACAAAAGAGATGCGAAGACCAGCCTTCAAGTGCTTCTCATAAATGGTGATAAACCCTGAGGGAGGGTTGCAAGTAGTATCATCGACCTTAGGGAGAACATAAGGAATGCTATCAGGGATGCTATACCTCTTATACGGAGACACTAGATCCTTACCAGTCAAGACAAACAAAATTACAACGACATCCCAAGAAGCCATGAAGACAAAAGGCAAAAAAGGACAAATTGGAACAGAGTGATTTAAAAAGTGAAAAGGTACAGAAGCAGCAGGGGCGAGCGCTTAAATAGCAAAAGACCTAGCCCTAAGACAGTGCAGCATGAGAAATCCAAGAGGCGCATCCCCATGATGACCGCAACTCGTGCCTGCACTATGGAGTGCTGTGGCACGTCAATCCACCAAGTCAATTATGACAACTAATGCAATGTCTCTCTATGTAGCTCTTGAACAGCTGACAACTCAAGCACTTATGTAAGAAGGCCGGTGATGCCACACAAGTAATGATACCCTGACATGCCATCTCTCAAGAAATGGTGGACTAACGGCCTTGACGGACCCAAGACCAATCGAAATGATGTGCATCCCAACTGAGCGCTTGGGACTGATCATGACATATTGGGTTATTAGTATTTCAGAATGTCGGTTTATTAGAAACCATGCAACAAGAAACAACAGTCAAGCACACCAACTATTTGAAATATACAAGAATATTAGAGCCACACTAAGTAACGATAAGTAATGCTCGGGTAGTTTCATTCATTAATTTATTTTACAAAGTACATACTTTCAACAGTAGACGTATAGTATAAAAGGAAGATAAAAATACATGGAATAGCGACCTGACTAAGACCCTCCAACCAGTCTTCAAGTTGGGTTATTGTAAAGACAAACCTCCTTGCTGACCCCCTTGCTGAGAGAATAAAATTGTGATTCGAGCATGCAAAAAGTCCCTATTGATCTGGAAAGGAAGGGCATACAAAAGCCCTCGCTCGGAGGCAACCATTTCAAAGTCATCCACCAAAACCCATCAAAGTTTCCGAGGGTGTGAGCCTTCGTGAAACCTAGTGCGACGACAACGACTTAGGTTCAACATGGACGAAAAGAAGAAGAAGTTCCCATCACATGCTACCAACTATCGAACGATCCTCCCAAGAGCCACAGAAGAACAATATCTCCATGAAACAATCTAGGGAGCTAGCATCTCCCCTCCAAGGCCTAAGACACCTCTCCTTCAGATCAGTACTATAGAGGACTACCCAGCATTGGTAGTCACTCGAACCTAGGCTTTCACTCGTCCAATGCAAGTTCAGGCCTAGGTCAGATGCAAAAGAGGGGAACCAAGGTGGCATCCATTCGAAAGAGGAAAACCGTGGTAGACTTCAAAGGTATCCTCAACTTCAAACATCAGGGAAGAACTCCCTCCAACTCCGACCAATGGCTATGTAGACTCCATGCCAACTCCGAACTCTCACACCGCTTGGTTAGTGAAGATAATTCCTGAGGCAAGACATAGGGGTCCCCTCCGTTTATAGCTGAAATGGGGTTGACAAGCATTACATCGAGAAGATAACGCTGACATCAAAAAGTCGCCAGGTTTCGAGAATCATCATAAATCATGTCGAAGACAGTGAATCAAATCCTATAGCCCTGAGCAGCAAATCCGCAGCACACCTAGGGAAGGAGCACGCGGACAAACCTACAGTTGATGTCCCATCAATGAACATGTTAGGAGTTGACAAGTTAAGCCTCCCAGCATGAGAGGCTAGTGATGAGTTGAGCAGATCCTAGGCCAGCCTAAAGCGTAGCCCAAAAAGGGAGCAACAGCCCAACAGGTGCCCACTGAAAACCAAGTCTTGGGAAGTGCGGCGTCAGTAGGAGGAAAGTCCAAATCACAGTGGTTCATCATATGATCTGTTAAGACAAAGGCCTAGGCAATGGTGTGGGTGGTCCAGACGGGTAGACCCGGAACCATTCAGCAGCGAGTGGGTGATTAGAGTTGCCTACAATGCGGCACCCATGATTGCCCCTCCCACACGGCCGTCTACAACCCTGACTATATAGCATGCACAGGTGAGGAGAACCTACCACATGTGCCCATGAAAACTATCCTAACAGCCAAGTAAATTTCCGCAGAGTATCTACCCATGCAGCATATCACTCTGAGAAGGCAAATGCAGCCATCCAATGTTTCCAAGAAAAGTCATGATTGTCATACTTGCCCAATAATACGCTCAAGGAAAGGGCTCAGTCGATCCTTCGGGGCAACGAATGTCAGCTGAGAGGCCCAAGAAAGGCTAAATCGGCTCCAATTCTATAAATTTTTCTTCTCCTCTACAGGGAAGGGGAGGAAAATTTCGTACTTTCAAGCATCTTTGAAGTATAAAACTGCTTCCTCTTTGAAAAAGCACGTTTTTGGTGCTTACGTGTTTCGACCCCGTTACAAGTATAGCGGATGCAATAAAATAAATTAATTAAATTAAATATCCGATACACGTAAGGGATATTTAACTCTAGATGTATAAGCATGCACAATATATATAAATTAATGAACACCAATAATAAAGACCCGATTTTTTGTGACGAAGTGAAAACTCGATACCCACGGTATCGAGAAAAACACTCCGGGCTTCAACGGCCAAGGAAGCAATGCACTATGAAAATCAACTTACAGCCCGGGTGGTAACGACGCGCTAACCTAGCCGACTTACTCCCGACACGTGATCCCTACCAAGGAACTCCTTGGATTTGCCCGCGGCAACGGAACCGGACACCTTCCGGTCTTCAAGCCACTCTTCCCTCTCGTGCCACTTGAATTGCCAATCACGAACGGATCTCCTTCTTCATGAACGGATCTCCAACAATGGTAGAAAGCAAAGTTTTAATGATTAAAGAAGGTGGGTGAGAAAACTTCTATGAACATGTAGAAACTCTTGTAGTAGTTAGATTTCTCAACAGAAGAAACAATGATCTTGAAGCATGAAGGCTTTCTTCTCAAATGGGGGCTCAAAATAATCTGACAGAGAGCATATGGCGTCCTTAGGGTTTCAAAAACATAAGCCAATATTTATAGAGGAGCCAAAAATCACGTTTGAAATTCTGCCCGTTGGGCCGCCGCTCGAGCGGGTGGAGGGCGAGCAGCGAGCGGCCCCCATTCTGGATTACATGCTCGAGCGGACATCGAGCATGAAGCGAGCGGGCGGTCCTTGGACGGGCCCGAGCGCGTGGAGGGCGGACCGAATGAATTTTAATGAATTTTAAACCGACAACCCACAACCCGACATCAATAAAATAATACATATGGTCACGGAATATACCAATTAGACAAAAGTCTCTAACAATCTCCCCCTTTGGCAATTCCGTGACAAAACTCATAAACTAAAGAAATACAAGAGAATCACGGGTTCAGACACCACCGAGATAAAACCCGTATACATGAAAACCTACGCCTAGGGAAACAAAAGAGATACATAAAAAAAATTAAATAGCTAAAACACGAGCTGCTGAGGCGATGTGATGAAAACTTGCTTGACTGCCTGTGACACTCAAGTTTCCTGATCAAGTAAGGTTAGTACCAACAAGGCAAAAAAAATAATAACACATAACAATTTAATGGCATACATGGTACATAAGCATGAGAAGCTACAACAATAGGACATACACCAATTCTCCCCCTAATGAAATACTCCCCCTAACAGTAATCTCCCCCTATCAAACTCCCCCTATCAAAGAGATCAAGTCTCCCCCTTTTTGTCACGAATAGCCAAGGGGTAATTTAGCTCACTTTTCTTAATCCAGATTTGTCTCACCGACGCTACTTTTTGATTCAACATTTTAACTTGTTCATTCAACTGTGAAATGTGATCAACAAGTTGATTCATGTTTAGCCCTTTTCGTTGGTTGTACCAATGATTTATAGTGTAGCATTGAGGACGAATGTGGCCAACTTTTCCACACGCATGACAAGTAGGAACAAATTTAGGAATGGTGGAACGGTCCATAGATCTTTGATTTATGATGATAGAAGACTTGACCGATTTTGATGATTTGTTCACCCCCTTTTGATTAGGTAAATTTGGCAAAGGAGTTGAGTCAAATTGAGAAGCCACACGTCGAGCTGGTTGCTTAGTGAATTTTGATGTGTTAATGTGTTGGTGTGGCATTTTCTTGGTGTGAACAAAAATTGTTTTAGGCTTCACGTCATTTGGGGACATATTCTCAACATATCCCAACCCATGTTTATTGTCTCCAATTTTACCCAACCCAAGCATATGATCAAGTTTAGTTGACCCATCTAAGAATTATTTTAAATCTTTTCTCGTGGCCTCCAATTCCGATTCCAAGGTCGTGATTTGTTTAGAATAGGAGATTTTCAAATTCTCAAATTCTTGGCGTTTAGAATCAACCTTGGATTGAAGAGATATTTTTTCTTGTTCCAAATCAATGATCCTATTATTTAGGGTTCTATTTAATTTCTTAACTTTCAAACATTCCCTAAATAATTTATCGTAAGCTTCTTGAAGGCCATCAAATTCAGCTTCTGACTCGGCCTCAGAGTCATCAGATTGATCAATATTATCTACTGAATTTTCACACATTGAGGTCATAAAAGCCATGTACTTGACAGGGCCATTTGCAGAACAATTTTCACCCTCTTCTTCTTCGTCATCACTAAGGGTCACATTAGCTTTAAAGGCTTGACCTTGTTGGCGTTTAAGATTTGGGCATTCAGCCCGATAGTGGCCAAAGCCTTTACATTCATGACATTGAACGTCCTGAGTTGATTTTGATTTGGATTCCTTAAGATCACGACGGTTTTTCTTTTCAAATTTAAGTGAACGTTTTAAGTCCACATCCAATTTCTCTGATGATGAGTTATTTTTCTTTAAGAATTTTTTAAAATTCTTAACAAATAGTGCAAACTCATCATCGCTACAAGATTCTTCATCGGAGTCCCGATTTCGCTCTTCCCTACTAGATTTTAAGGCAATTGATTTTTGTTTCCTTGATTGAGGCAATGTGAGCTCATACGTTTGTAAGGATCCTACAAGTTCTTCAATTTTTAATTTATCTAAATCTTTGCTCTCTTCAATTGCCGTCACTTTGGGTCTAAATCGTTCAGGAAGCGATCTAAGAACTTTTCTCACAATCCTATTTTCCGGGATTCGTTCTCCTAGATTAAACGTGGAATTGACAATATCATTCAATTTTGCATAGAACTCATCAAAGGTTTC
Source organism: Nepenthes gracilis (assembly GCA_033239525.1). Lineage (NCBI taxonomy): Eukaryota > Viridiplantae > Streptophyta > Magnoliopsida > Caryophyllales > Nepenthaceae > Nepenthes > Nepenthes gracilis. The sequence goes on from BSYO01000030.1 coordinate 808,545, forward strand.
ATCATCTTGCATTTTTAGTTCTTCGAATCTAGTTGTGAGCATTTGCAATTTTGAATTTTTAACTAGCTTCGTGCCTTCATGAGTAATTTCCAAAATGTCCCATGCATCTTTAGAAGTCTCACACATTGAAATACGTTTAAATTCATCGGGAGACACAGCCATAAAAATAGCATGCAACCCCTTACTATTCCAATTACATACATCAAGTTCCTCTTTGGTCCACGAAGATAGGGCTTTTGGTTCGTTGCCCGAGGAACTAGTGGGTGGAGTCCACCCATCTTGGGTACGTGCCCAAACTCGCTCATCTAAAGATTTTAGGAAGGCTCTCATCCGGACCTTCCAATAGGCATAGTTACTCCCATCAAAAAAGGGAGGAACGGAGAGTGATCCACTCGTATACATCTAGATCGGGGATCGCGGATCGGGGTAAGTCTCTGATACCAATTGAAAAAGCACGTTTTTGGTGCTTACGTGTTTCGACCCCGTTACAAGTATAGCGGAAGCAATAAAATAAATTAATTAAATTAAATATCCGATACACGTAAGGGATATTTAACTCTAGATGTATAAGCATGCACAATATATATAAATTAATGAACACCAATAATAAAGACCCGATTTTTTGTGACGAAGTGAAAACTCGATACCCACGGTATCGAGAAAAATACTCCGGGCTTCAACGGCCAGGGAAGCAATGCACTATGAAAATCAACTTACAGCCCGGGTGGTAACGACGTGCTAACCTAGCCGACTTACTCCCGACACGTGATCCCTACCAAGGAACTCCTTGGATTTGCCCGCGGCAACGAAACCGGACACCTTCCGGTCTTCAAGCCACTCTTCCCTCTCGTGCCACTTGAATTGCCAATCACGAACGGATCTCCTTCTTCACGAACGGATCTCCAACAATGGTAGAAAGCAAAGTTTCAATGATTAAAGAATGTGTGTGAGAAAACTTCTATGAACATGTAGAAACTCTTGTAGTAGTTAGTTTTCTCAAGAGAAGAAACAATGATCTTGAAGCATGAAGGCTTTCTTCTCAAATGGGGGCTCAAAATAATCTGACAGAGAGCATATGGCGTCCTTAGGGTTTCAAAAACATAGCCAATATTTATAGATGAGCCAAAAATCGTGTGAGGTTCCGGGTTAATGAGAAAAGTAATTAAGGATAAATCATTGTCTTAGTAATTAATTGTAGATCAATTGATTTATGTAGAGATGTGAATAAGGTAAAATGGTGAAAAATATACGAATTTCCTCTTCTAAGGTTCGGGAGCAAGCCCAAGAATGCCGGCCACTGCCGAGCTCGAGCCTGCCTCGGTTGAGCGGAAAACCAGGGGCGTGTTTGGGCCGCTCGCTTCCGCCGAGCTCCGCTCGAGCGGGCGGCGCATATAAAACGCGCCGTTTCTCTCTCCCGACATTTTTTCGTCCAGCAAGGGTTTCTAGAGAGAGAGGGGCCGCGTTTTAGAGTGAGAAAGAGGGAGAACGAGGCTTGAGAGTCCGATTTGATCCGAGAGCCGCTTATCAAAGTTAAAGCACGCGCGTCGAGGCAAGTGTTTTCATACCCACTAACTTTCCTCTCTCGTTGATTTTCGTTGTTCATCGATTATTTTCGTGTTTATACCCACCCATGGCTTCGAAAATACAATACCTAAGACTCAAGACTAAGTATTGTATAATTTGTCCACCGATTTGTGCACCGACTCGTTCGTTGGAAATTCGCCCAAACCCTACCCACGGGATTTTGGGGGTTTTCCATTTCCCACCGTTAGATTGTTAAATTGACCTCATATTATGAATCCCCATGCTCTTCTTGTGCATATATGTTGGCCGCGGGAAAAATCTCAAAGCTGCGTTCGACCTGTTCGTGGTCTTCGAGTCCTCTAAATCACTGTTCATCCGTGAATAAATTGGTAAAATTGATCTCAAGTACTTCTATATAATTTTGATGGAGCTTATGTGATGTGTTGATGTGGAAATATAAGCTTGAATTACATAAATTGTGCATTGAAACATGGAAACGAGTCCCAGAACTTTTAAGGTGGTGGCTGTCCACCGGAGGTAAGAATTCCAACTCCTTGTGCATATTGTGCAAAATTGTGATAAAAGATAATCTCAAAGAAGAAATTAAGTCCAAAGAGTAACGGGGAAGACCCACTTGGTTGTTTATTGAAACCGTGATCTCCTGGATGGAGACGTGTGGCGGGAATGAGAATTCCCATTGGTGTTTGATTGTGTTGTGTAGTGGGTCCTCCTCCCGAAGAGTCAAACCTGAAACTAGGACCGTGGTTGATAGGAGTGGTGTCCTCTAACCTGCCACGTACTTCATGGTGGAAACCCGGGAATACCCAGCCGCTCTTGTGAGTGGGTGACGTACATGGCAAGTTCTAGGACACTACAGTGAAAGAACGAGGATTGCCCTGGTCCCCGGGGTGTGGGCGTGTCGTTGAACACTACATATTGAGATGTAGTTGTTCCGTGGACTCGTTGCATGGATGCAACCGAGGGTCGTGTGCTACCGACCAAAGTAGTAGCCGTGGCTTTAGAATGTGTAGCTAACACATTACTTTCCTCGTTCTCTTACTTCGTTGGCTAGTACGATCTACTAGCTCCGTGGTCCGCTAAGATAATTATTTAAATAAAGACGAATGAAATGAATCAAATAATTCCAAGTTCTCTTCTATCTTTTATGCTTATTATCTGCTTTCCTTACTCTTTCTTTCATACCATTGAATGTTGCTAGTTAGTGGGATATGATTTCATTTGCTTGGGCTTTATGCTCACCCTTGCTTTATGTTTTTCGATGAGAATGCATTGATGCAGTGAGTCAAAGATAGATCATAGAAGCTTGGTAGCTAGTTGTCTTGCGTGCTTGGCTCGAGACTTGGACTTGGATTGGCTTGATGTATGCCAAGAATATTTTGGGTTTTTAGCTTTTGTATCGATTAAAACTTGTATGGAGTTGACCTATGATAGTAGATGATGAATATGTATTAGTCTCATATATTTTGTGGTTTACATGCTTCCGCAGTTTTATTTTATGGTGACGTCGGATCCTAGTTGGCATCCTTCTTGGCCGGTGTCTTTGATTTTCATCGCGGTGCCACCTTGGTTTTGTGGCTTTAGGTCCTGTGTAGTTGATGTTGGATTTTATTTGAAAATTATTTGTGGATTATTGTGCGGGGTTGTGTTTTTTAGGTGTTTGTATTTTGGAAATGTCCGATTTACAAACGGAACTCTGCCCAATTTTCTGTAGAATTTATAATAATTATATTCTCAATTGTCCTTAGATTATTGACGAGGGTTATTCGATGGGAATAACTTTGTTACGTCACGATTGGTATCGAGAAAGGGATGCCTTAGGATGGATCTGAAATTATACGGAAGCCTAGGGTGTCGTAGGTTGGGAACGAATGAGTGGTCATAGGATAGCCTACTTGAGTATAGGTTTTCTTGATTGTGTACATGTTTAGCATGTCAAAAGATATTGTTATAAGGAACTAACCTCGGCTCCATTTGTTATTACTTCCTTTTCGGTGAGGACTTCCACGATTGACCATGCCGCCTAGACGTCGGATGTCGAGGGACGATCGGCCGCCGAGACAGGAGAGGCGGAATATTTGAATCTGTTGGGGCGTCTTACTAATCTTATAGAGAACATGGAGCAGCGGAACCTTGCTCCTCACGTTCCCTTCCCTACTCCGCTCCGGTTCGAGCTCCAGTTATCCCGACCATCTGTTTATGACCGCTTTGTTCAAGAGCGGGTGCCTGCGTTCCTGGGAGAGCCTGACCCGATGAAGGCTGAGTCGTGGCTTGAGGAGCTGAAGAGGGTATTCGCAGTGATTAGATGCCCTGAGGAGGACCAAGTGTTGTATGCGTCTTACCGGCTCCAAGGTGAGGCGCATCATTGGTGGCTTATGAAGAAGAGAGCTCTCGGGATACCGGAGACAGAAATTACCTGGAGAATATTTGAAGAGGCATTCCTTGAGAAGTATTTTCCTCCTAGCCTCCGTATTTAGAAAGAGGAGGAGTTCTTTAGACTTAGACAAGGTAACAGATCCGTGGCGGAGTATGATGCCAAGTTCTCAGAGCTATCTCGATTTGCCCCATTCTTGGTTGATGACGAGGAAAGGAAGGCAAGGAAGTTCTTATCTGGCTTGCGTGATGATATGCGCAAGCACTTGGCGACCCACAAGTTGGCCACTTATGCTGAAGTTCTGGACCGAGCCTTGATTTATGAGCAAGAGAACGCCAAGGAAGAGTATTTCAGGAAGAGGTCGTCCAGTAAGAGTGGGTCTAGCATTGGCTCTGGGGCTAGTTCTGGAGGATCGTTCAAGAAACCGAGGCGGTCGGCCTCCCGCCGGAAGAGTGGCCGGGACTTCATCATCCTCCCAAGCTTCGGTGGGTTTTTGCAGGCGTTGTGGAAGGGATCATAGCGGTAAGCCATGTCCTATGGCGACGGTGCTTGCTTCACTTGTGGACCAGGTGGGGCATAGGGCAAGAGAATGCCCTCGGGCCGGGGGTCCGATTTCCGGCCCGGCTGTTCGTGGAAAAGTATTTGGCAGCCTCCGCAGTGAGGCTAGAGCTTGATGATGTGGTAGAAGGTACACTCTCTGTTTGTGGTATATCTTGTTCAGTCCTCTTCGATTCGGATCCACTCATTCTTTTATTTCTCCCCAATTGGCTCGGCCGTATTACACCCTCTCCCGTGACCCTTGACTTTTCTTTAGTTGTGGCTACGCCCACGGGTCATCGGTTGTGACCGGCGTAGCCTACTTCGGGTGTGTTGTGGAGGTGGAGGGTTTCCCTTGGTGGCTGATTTGGTTTTGTTGGACATGCGTGACTTTGATATCATCCCGGGTATGGATTGGCTGTCCAAATATCATGCAACGATTGATTGTTTCCATAAAAGGGTGGACTTTGCTATTCCAGTCGTGACCCCTTTCATGTTCAGGGGGTACGAGAGTGGAGCAATCTCATTTCATATCTCGCTCTACAGTTCGCCACTTGTTGAGTAGTGGGTGCAAGCATTCTTGGCTTATGTTAGTGTGGTGGAGAATCGGGGATTGCCCCATGCGAACATTCCCGTGGTTTGTGAATTTGCGGATGTGTTCCCCGACAAGTTGCCTACTCTACCACCGCCGGGGAGATTGATTTCGGGATTGACCTTGAGCCGGGGTCGACTCCCATATCGAAGGCCCCTTATCGTATGGCTCTGGAGCTAAAGGAGTTGAAACAAAGAGTTGCAAGATTTGCTTGATTCGGGTTTCATTAGACCTAGTGTATCGCCGTGGGGTGCTCGGTTCTCTTTGTTAAAAAGAAGGATGGAGCCTTGAGGCTATGCATTGACTATCGTGAGCCGAATAAGATCACGATCAAAAACAAGTATCCCTCCTACGAATCGATGATCTCTTTGATCAATTGCAGGATCTTCTGTGGTATTCCAAAATTGATCTTCATCGGATACCATCAGCTCCGCATTAAAGAGGATATTGCAAAGACGGCCTTCCCGAGCGAGATATGGTCATTACGAGTTCTTGGTGATGCCGTTTGGCCCGACTAATGCTCTCATGGTGTTTATGGACTTGATGAATCGGGTCTTTCAGCCATTCCTGGATAAATTTGTCGTGGTCTTCATAGATGACATCTTAATTTATTCAAGGATTCCTCCGAGCATGAGGAGCACTTGAGACTTGTACTACAGAGACCCTTCGGGAGCATCGATTATTTGCAAAGTTTAAGAAATGTGAGTTCTGGCTCGGTGAAGTGGTATTCCTTGGCCATGTAATTTCTGAGGAGGTGTCTCGGTGGACCCACGTAAAATTGAAGCAAGGGTCAATTGGAGTCAACCGACACCGTGGACAAGTCCAAGCTTTTGGGGATGGCTGGTTATTATCGCCGCCCCGTGGAAAATTTCTCTCGAGATAGCCTTACCTCTCACTCGATTGTGAGAAGGAGGTAGACTTCATCCGACCGAGGAGTGCGATCGTAGTTTTCAAGAGCTAAAAGACCGGTTGACCTCAGCCCACTTGACACTTCCCGTTGGCACGGTGGATTTGAGGTATCTTGTGATGCATCTAAGTTGGGGCTCGGTTGTGTCCTTATGCGGTGGGGAAAGTGGTTGCTTATGGGTCCCGATAGTTGAAGACTCATGAGAAGAACTACCCAACCCATGATTTGGAATTAGCTGCGGTGGTTTTTGCCTTGAAGATTTGGAGGCACTATCTTTATGGTGAGAAGTTTCTGGTGTACTCCGACCACAAAAGCCTCAAGTATTTATTTTCGCAGAAAGAGTTGAACATGAGACAGCGGCGTTGGATTGAGTTCCTCAAGGACTATGATTGTGAAATCCAATACAGACCGGGAAAAGCAAATGTAGTCGCCGATGCTTTGAGTCGTCGCACCTGTTGGGTGGCGTCCTTGCAGATCAAACAAATGGAGTTGCTTGACTGTTTAAAGTCATGTCATATCCAGCGTTATGTTAAGGGTAACCGGATGATGTTATCCTTTCTTCAGGTGCAGCCCGAGATCCTCCAAAGGATCAAGGAAGGACAGGTGAGCGACCCATTCTTGATGGATATTGCAGGAGATCTTGATAGAGACTCTCGAGTCGATTTCGGTGTTTGTTCGATGGGATTTTGAGGTTTCGAGAACGCTTGTGTGTGCCCGATGTCGAGGATCCGAAAGAAGAAATTTTGAAGGAAGCGCATAGGACTCGGTATACCATTCATCCCGGTGTTAATAAGATGTACCGGATCGACAAAATGTTCGGTGGAGGAACATGCGGAGGGAGGTTGTGGCCTTTGTTAACTGTTGTCCGGTTTGTCGCCAGCTAAAAGGCGAGAGGAGAGAAGCCCTCCGGGTTATTGCAGCCGTTGCCCATTCCCCTGTTGGAAGTGGGATGATATTTCGATGGATTTTGTTTGGATTGCCTAGAACTTCGAGGAAGCATGATGCAATATGGGTCATTGTAGACCGGTTGACGAAGTCTGCTCATTTTATAGCCATTCGGACTACATTCTCCCGTGATCGCGCTTGCACCTACTGTACATCGTGAGATTGTGAGGCTTCACGGCGTGCCAGCATCTATTGTGTCTGATCGGGACCGCGGGTTGCCTCTAAATTCTGGGTGAGTTTGCAGGCGAGAACTAGGGACGAGCCTGAAATTTAGTAATCGGCGTACCATCCTCAAATCGATGGTCGGTCCGAGCGAACGATCCATTTTGGAAGATATGCTTGAGCTTCGGTGTTGGAGTTTCAAGGGAATTGGGATGATCACTTGGCACTTGCCGAATCTTTATAATAACAACGGCTTTCGAGCAAGTATCTCGGCATGGCTCCCTTTGAGGCACTTTATGGTAGGAAGTGTCGATCTCCCATTCATTGGGTAGAGACCGGGACAAAGCGGTTGCTGGGCCCGTATGTTATTCGTGAGACGTCGGAGAAGATCGCTGTGGTTTTTGAAAACTAAAGATCGCCCAAAGCCGCCGGGTGCTATCTTTGATAGGAGGAGGTCCGAGCTTAAATTCGAGGTTGAGACTTTGTTTTCTCAAAGTATCACCATGGAAGGGAATTTCGAGGTTTGGAGTTAAAGGAAAAATTGAAACCGCGCGTTTTATTGGGCCTTTTGAGATCCTTGAGCAGGAGTTGGTGAAGTAGCCTATCGTTTAGCTCTACTGCCGAGCTTGGCCAAGTGCATAATGTCTTCCATGTCTCGATGTTAAGGAAGTATGTCTATGACCCATCTCATGTGATCGGTTTGATCCTTTGATTATCAATCGAGATTTGCGATGTGGAGGAGCCCATTGAGATCTTGGATCGGCGGGATCGGATCCTGCGATCAAAGTCATTCCTCTCGTGAAGGTCATGTGGAGGAACCATTCCAGCGAGGAAGCAACTTGGGAGAGAGAGGAGGAGATGCGGGAAAGATATCCCTATCTGTTTTCATGTAAGTGAACAAAAATCTATTTTTCTTTTATGGAGTCATTAAAAATTTCGAGGACGAAATTTAATTAGGGGGGGAGAGTTGTGAGGTTCCGGGTTAATGAGAAAAGTAATTAAGGATAAATCATTGTCTTAGTAATTAATTGTAGATCAATTGATTTATGTAGAGATGTGAATAAGGTAAAATGGTGAAAAATATACGAATTTCCTCTTCTAAGGTTCGGGAGCAAAGAATAAGCGAGCCAGCGCACCGGCCGCTCGAGCCGAGCTCGGCCCGAGCGGAAAAACCAGGGCGTGTTTGGGCCGCTTCCCGCCGAGCTCGCTCGAGCGGGCGGCGCAAGATAAAACGCGCCCGTTTCTCTCTCCCGACATTTTTTCGTCCAGCAAGGGTTTCTAGAGAGAGAGGGGCCGCGTTTTAGAGTGAGAAAGAGGGAGAACGAGGCTTGAGAGTCCGATTTGATCCGAGAGCCAGTTATCAAAGTTAAAGCACGCGTCGAGGCAAGTGTTTTCATACCCACTAACTTTCCTCTCTCGTTGATTTTCGTTGTTCATCGATTATTTTCGTGTTTATACCCACCCATGGCTTCGAAAATACAATACCTAAGACTCAAGACTAAGTATTGTATAATTTGTCCACCGATTTGTGCACCGACTGCTCGCTGAAATTCGCCCAAACCCTACCCACGGGATTTTGGGGTTTTCCATTTCCCACCGTTAGATTGTTAAATTGACCTCATATTATGAATCCCCATGCTCTTCTTGTGCATATATGTTGGCCGCGGAAAAATCTCGCGCGTTCGACCCGTTCGTGGTCTTGAGTCCTCTAAATCACTGTTCATCCGTGAATAAATTGGTAAAATTGATCTCAAGTATTTCTATATAATTTTGATGGAGCTTATGTGATGTGTTGATGTGGAAATATAAGCTTGAATTACATAAATTGTGCATTGAAAACATGGAAACGAGTCCCGAGAACTTTTAAGGTGGTGGCTGTCCACCGGAGGTAAGAATTCCAACTCCTTGTGCATATTGTGCAAAATTGTGATAAAAGATAATCTCAAAGAAGAAATTAAGTCCAAAGAGTAACGGGGGGAAGACCCACTTGGTTGTTGTTGAAACCGTGATCTCCCGGATGGAGACGTGTGGCGGGAATGAGAATTCCCATTGGTGTTTGATTGTGTTGTGTAGTGGGTCCTCCCTCCCGAAGAGTCAAACCTTGAAACTAGGACCGTGGTTGATAGGAGTGGTGTCCTCTAACCTGCCACGTACTTCATGGTGGAAACCCAGGGAATACCCCAGCCGCTCTTGTGAGTGGGTGACGTACATGGCAAGTTCTAGGACACTACAGTGAAAGAACGAGGATTGCCCCGGTCCCCCGGTGTGGGGGCGTGTCGTTGAACACTACATATTGAGATGTAGTTGTTCCGTGGATCGTTGCATGGATGCAACCGAGGGTCGTGTGCTACCGACCGAAAGTAGTAGCCGTGGCTTTAGAATGTGTAGCTAACACATTACTTTCCTCGTTCTCTTACTTCGTTGGCTAGTACGATCTACTAGCTCCAGGGTCCGCTAAGATAATTATTTAAATAAAGACGAATGAAATGAATCAAATAATTCCAAGTTCTCTTCTATCTTTTATGCTTATTGTACTGTTTCCTTACTCTTTCTTTCAGTACCATTGAATGTTGCTAGTTAGTGGGATATGATTTCATTTGCTGGGCTTTATGCTCACCCTTGCTTTATGTTTTTCAGATGAGAATGCATTGATGCCTGATGAGTCAGCATAGATCATAGAAGCTTGGTAGCTAGTTGTCTTGCGTGCTTGGCTCGAGACTTGGACTTGGATTGGCTTGATGTATGCCAAGAATATTTTGGGTTTTTAGCTTTTGTATCAGTTAAAACTTGTATGGAGTTGACCTATGATAGTAGATGATGAATATGTATTAGTCTCTGTTATATTTTGTGGTTTACATGCTTCCCGAGTTTTATTTTATGGTGACGTCGGGATCCTAGTTGGCATCCTTCTTGGCCGGTGTCTTTTGATTTTCAGTCGCCGGTGCCACCTTGGTTTTGTGGCTTTTAGGTCCTGTGTAGTTGATGTTGGATTTTATTTGAAAAATTATTTGTGGATTATTGTGCGGGGTTGTGTTTTTCGGTGTTTGTATTTTGGAAATGTCCGATTTACAAACTAAACTCCCAATTTTTCCGTAGAATTTATAATAATTATATTCTCAATTGTCCTTAGATTATTGACGAGGGTTATTCGATGGGGAATAACCTGTTACGTCACAAATCGCGTTTGAAATTCTGCCCGTTGGGCGCCCCGCTCAGCGGGTGGAGGGCGGCGGCAAACGCGCCTATGTTACGCCTTATCGGCTCGAGCGGCTAGTGAGCGAGCATCGAGCGGCCCCCATTCTGGATTACATGCTCGAGCGGACATCGAGCATGAAGCGAGCAGGCGATCCTTGGACGGGCCCGAGCGCGTGGAGGGCGGACCGAATGAATTTTAATGAATTTTAAACCGACAACCGACAACCCGACATCAATAAAATAATACATATGGTCACGGAATATGCCAATTAGACAAAAGTCTCTAACACTCTTAAACCACTTTATCCTCGAGTACACCACTTCTCAAGCCACTCAGCCTACGAGTGTCCGTTATCTCCAAAGCCACTCTCCTACTCAGCACATCTATTGAAGCTTAGTCCTCCACGGCACACTCTATCCCCCACTTGCGTGCATCCATATCTTCTCTTTACATCCCACTGTCTTTCTACCATTCTAAAAAAAGTTTTCTAAGAAAAACATATCGGGGAGTGAGTCTCACCATCCTCTTACCTCTTATTTGTCTATTATGGTGTGTAAGATCTAAATTATCAGTGACGAAAATTAAACCCGCTTCTATTTGATCTGTAGGAAAAGATTGAGCATTTCTCTAATCCGTATAGCAATTCGAATCCAGGGACACGTCATCACTAAAATTCCAAAACATGATTATCTCGTCTACTTTAACAATGGTTAATTGTTTTACCAAACATACAAGGAATATATGGGAAATTAATATCATCACAAATTAACCTCAACGACTTATGCATAAGGAGGTAATGGCAGTAAGCATCTCACAGTCCAATCCATCCCATGGCATATGCAACACCGTTAAGTAGCTGTCTCCACCGAAAAAGCTGTCATGATCATGATATTGCATGATCCAAGTAAGTATTACGGATAGTCGAAACAGCTGCAGAATCACCTCCGAGACCAAAAATACATTCTACCATTCTTTTAATTCCCTCAATCGAGACCATGCAAATACATCTTGCAATGCCAAGACTGTGACGGAACAGATTTTTTTTTTTGTCCCCCAAAAGCTTCCGTCAAACAGAAACACACTTAACGGTCTAAACAAAAGACAAGGCTCCTGCAGAAATTTCGGCATAGTCTCCTTTGTAACCGGACGATATCAAACATCGTGCTTCATAAATCAGTACGCTATAGACTGTAAAATAATAAACTGTAAACTTTGACAATACATGGTAAAACTGAAAACAGTACCCTATCATCTTTTCACTGTACGATTCATTATCATCATTTTACTGTGATATAGCATATCGGTAAAATAATAAACGGTACTTCATATTATTTTTCTCCTTGTACAAAGCCCCGAGGACGGCTATCATTACCTCCTTGTACCAAGCCCCGAGGACGGCTATCATTTCCTCCTTGTACCAAGCCCCGAGGACGGCTATCATTACCTCCTTATACCAAGCCCCGAGGACGGCTATCATTTCCTCCTTGTACCAAGCCTTGAGGACGGCTATCATTCATCTTTTTATAAAAAAAAAACTCCATTGTTTTAAAGTCGGGCTTTCACAAATTACTTTCAGCACTTCTTTAAATTTACATGGAAATTTTATCGGTATACGTTCGTTCACATTTTCAAAAACAAATTATACCAAAAGTTACACATCGATGTCAATTAACTTTCATGTAACTTGAGCTACGGTTAAATATCATTAAAACCCTTTCATTTTCGTACTTAGTGCTTTGTCAAAATTTTCGGACACAAATCGGTCTCTAAACAAGTCTTATTTCATAAAATCAAAGCGATAAATCCACATATATATACTCAATCATGCATTTAAACCATAAATCTCCAAAATTTCGAACTAGGGTTTGGCCATGTTCTTTAAATGTCAAAATAACCACATAACACATACTCATGCATGAAATCAGAACTAAATACTTCTATAAACATGAACAAATATGAAATCTAACCGATTAATTAAAGGAAACGTGCTTCAACATCAATTTTACAACATCTCCATGAACTTTAAAGCAAGAAAAATGGTAAAAACGTAAAACGACGTCCAAGGTACACTTGCCTTATCGCTGGCTTTCACCTTTATAACTGGCTCACGGATGGATTCGGGCTCCCGGGCCTCGTTCTCCCTTCTCTCTCTAAATTCGGTGCTCTCTCTCTCCTCAAACCCTAAAATCGTGCGAAATGAAAAGGAGAGAAGCAGATCGCATTTTTATACTGCGCCTGCCGTTCGAGCTCCGAGCGGCCAGCGAGCGGCCTGGATTGGAAACGCCGCTGGTTTTTCCGCCCGATAGGAGGGCTCGAGCAGCCAGCGGGCGGAGGGATTCGTGAACGCCACTAGTTTTTCTGCCCGATAGTAGGGCTCGAGCCCACAGCAAGCGCCACTCGGCTGCTTGCTGAATTTTGACATTTTCCAACTTTTCACTTTTAACTACCACTTTTTCACTACATGCATAGCCTCTTACTGATATTAATCACATTAATCACATCTAGTTATTACGTTTTTGGGTTTCGGGTCCTCACAAAGACACTGCTAAATCCTTTGCAATAAGACAATTCTCAAGGTCGCATCGACCTATTTGAAGGAAGGAGCATTGCAAACCCTCCAAGGCATTAAGATCTCTCTGCTAGCGTAGAAACTATGGAAAGCTGGATACACCCTTTAAAGAGGACTTGTAGGTAGCAATATATCCTGCAAACGGAGAAGAAGCCTGCTATAAGAGAAGAGCCAAATCAAAGAAAGCTCTCTGGACATACACCCAGTGCACGATTTTTCCAAATCATCAGTAGACATAGAGAAGAAATTTTCCTGACACCACAACAGGCGATTGTGAAAGAATGCTGGGAAGCAATATCTCATCACAAGCCAGGGAAGAACCAAGTTACAGGTTGAGAGGGAAGAAACACGAGGAGCAATTCTGACTTGTGTGCCTCAAGTAGGTTGACACACGTCAGACAATGTGGCTAGAGAAGTGCCAAGCAAATAGTCCTGTTTCCTTCAAAGTCACTAGTCCAACTCAGCCACAATGAATATGTGGTCAAGACAAAGATGAGAACTTCAATTTAATCTCAACCCAGTGATTCATTTAAAAGAAACATCTTAGATCTGGATGATTTTAAATTGTAGTCAGATTGACATCCTTAAAGCCAGAATTCATCCTTCTAGGCTGGGGGATAGAGATGGGTCTAGCAACAAACAATAAAGCTCCAAATTGAAGATTTGAGAATATTTCAGATCCACTATATTTTGAGTTTCTAAGTAGTAGAATGGTCACATTGTCAAGTTGCCAAGGCCCCTAGTTGCCAAGTCATTAAGCTTTCAAGTTGCTAAGTGGCTGGCAGAGTGGCTGCATTGTCAAGCCGCAAAAATTCCCAATTGCCAAGTTGTCGAGCTCTCAAATTGCCAAATGATAGAGTAGATAAATGGCTATATTGCCAAGCTAACAAATCACAAAGCCGTCAAGCAACTTGGATGCTAAGATGCCTAGGGGTTAGGCTCCTTTGTCAAAATGGCCCATACTAAACAAGAGAAGTTATACTATTTATGTTACAAGATCTGCCTTGTCAATCAAGACCAAAATGATGAGACGGACAAAGTCAAATAAACCAGCACTAATTAATGACTCACATTAGTCACGATTAATATAAAATATGATGCGAGTCCCACATTGGAAGGCTCGAGGTAAAACATCTAACGTATAAGTTAGGGGGCTCTCCCTCCTACTAGACTGGTCTTTTGAGATGGGCTCTCCTTCTGATTTATGTTCACATTAAATAGTGTTTTCATTGAGACCAGTCCCGACCCGGAGAGGGCTACCTGCGAAGGGTTCTGATCTGAAAGGGCTATTTGCGGAGGGGCTAACCTGCTGTTGGTATGTCGAGGCGGAGTAAAGCGTCGCAGAGTAAAAGCTGCCGAGTGAAGTGTCGCAGAGTGTAGCCGCCGAGGTCGCGGTTGTTGAAGGAGAGAGGAATGATATGAGTCCCACATTGAAAAGTTTGAGGTAAAATCTCTAACTTATAAGTTAAGGGACTCTCCCTCCTACTAGACCGGTCTTTTGAGATAAACACTCCCTGTGACTTATGCTCGCATCAAAATATTTAAAAAGTTATGCACATGGTCATGTTATTCAAATATAATCATTAAGTTTACGATTTTCTTAACGACCATTTAGACAACAAGTTAAGGAAACATAGCAAGGTATGCACTCAATAAGAGCAACTACTATGACTAACTAACGCACAATCAAATTGCTTAGTTACTCAGAGTAATTAAAGATAAATATTTATCAGATAAAAATAATAAGATCTCCTTAATTGATGACACAAGGGACAAGAATAAGGTCTAGAGTCTCTAAAAATAAGATCCCCTTAATATAGAAAAGACATAAAGTGGTGCTTCAACAATTTGAACATTTATAGGGCCCTTGGCTTGTTTGAGACTCACTCTCACTTGAAGTATTTCAATTCAAGCACAAGTCCCACAGTATTTAAGTCCTCTTATAAAAAAAGTTAGATTACTATCCACCATATAATCTATTCCTTAAAAAATTTTAAGGCACATAGTACTACCTTTCAGAAACTTGTTCCCTATCCTATTCCTCATTATCTATTTTGTTCAGTGCAACATTGACTAAAAAATTATATGGTGAATTGTAGAATTATTTTGATATGTTAAATCTTGTTTTAATTTGTGGTGCATGTGATACAAATTAAAAGGTTTAATTATATGTCTTGAAATATTTCAGACGAAAAGTTTAATTTATGATACACATTAATCCATATATGTAAATTTTAACAACATAGGAAGTTCATGAATTGAGATAATGTTCCTCCCCTTTTTTCGCCCTCATTCTCCACGTCACCATTCAAGGAGCCAAACACATGAATCACATGACAACGACAAATCCATTCAATTAATATGGGAAGTATTAACTCATGATATTCTCAAGTGGGGCAATAAAGTTGCTCAAACTATCGACCATTTATGTTCCCCTTACATACATTTATGTGAGGACTGTTTTGGAATGACCTTTAGTTATATTTAGGATACTTTAAATCTGTAAATATCAATCTATTCAATTATTATTATACAAATTTATTAATATAAATAAATAAATAAATAAATAAAATATTATATATTATTAAAAATGTTCTAAAAATAATAAGATAGTATTCCCATAACACCACTCTTTATATATAATCTTTTAATTAATTACTTTTGCTGCCTTCTCAGTATTAATTAATGTAGTTTACTCACTCCACCCCCTCTCTCTCTATGGCTCAATTTCCGGGAAAAAAATAATGAGAGAGAAATTAATGCCATGTCTCAACTCTCTTCCTGTAGAAATTCCAAAAACTCACCCTCGAAACTCGACCTGCAAAGGCAGCACCCTCTCCATTGAATTCAATGCACATTCCCTTAGCAGCCCACGAGAAATATAGTGGGCATCAAAGGGCCCCCCAAAATGTCAGAGAAAGAGAAAAGAAAAAGAGTTCTTGTTCTATTTCTGGTATAGAAAAATGGACATTACATTATCAACCTTGATTGCTCACCTAACATGGTGTGCATGGGTCCCATTTGATCACAAATGTCATTGATTAGAGAGAGCCAGATAATCTGAGCTAAATATAAATTTAGGGTCGTTGTTTCTTGAAAAAGATAAGTTGATTTAATTATTTGAATTATAATTATTTAATTAATATTTAATAGTTAAGATATATAATTTTTAAAAACTAAATAATTTTTCTTTTTTATAAAAGATAACACAATAATTCAATCAATATCAATTGATTATTATCAATAAAAGTTATATCTATCCATCTTTTGGAGTGGTAGGTCTCCAATTGTGCCAAACACGGCCAACTTCAACATCAACCAGTCTCAACTTAATTAGTCAGCTTAGTTCATATAATCAGAGTTGCACAGCCGAACACTTCAACAAGCATAAATCAAACAAAATCAAATTAGGCTTTTTTTTTTTTCCTTTTTCCTACTAAATATGGCCAGTGTATGAATTCAGTATCTCCATTCAACTTCTTTTTTTTTTGCTAATTTTATAATTGTTAAAGGTAAAATGAAATATTGACAATATGTAAGACAAATTGATAAGATTATAATTTTGACCATAAAAAAATATACTGAAATCTTTTCTATTTCCATTACTCATGATTTTATATTTCCAATAGTTATCTCTGTTAGCCAATTACGCATACCACCAAACATGCATGAAGATTGAAAAATGATAATCCTATTAAGGGAATGAAAATGCCACTTCTTCCATTTTGAGAGCCCCAATCCAAGACGCAGCCCGATACCTCCAGGAGCTTTAATATATAACAAAGAAGAGGGTCAATCTACAAGAAGATATATATGCAAGACTCTTCATCATGGGGAAAATTACATATCGTCAATGAAGTAGTACTATATTTGTTGAGTTTAATCACTCTTTTGAGAGCAGTTTAACAAATGAACGCTTCATCGGAAGACTGCACAAGTCTTGTGTGATATTTGAAATACTGTAAACTGGCTACAATAAAGATCAGAGAAACAGATTTGACAAAGTGGGCAAACATCAAAAAGACTGATTTGCCAAAGTGAGCAAATGTCTGAGTAACCATTTGCCGGAGTAGATAAATCTCAGAGTGAAAAAAATTCGAAGTGTTCGCACGCACGAAGTGCACGCGACAAATGACCAAAAGAGCAGCAATGATGTTGCTCTTGAGTCAAACAACCGGAAAACAAGAAGTCGGTCGGCCGAGCAGCAAGGAGGACGGCCGACCAAAGAGCAGGACGGCTAGCTAGGCGGCCGGGCAGCAAAAAGCTGACCATGAAGACTGATCGACTGAGAGAAAAAGCCGGCCGACTAAGCTAAGACGAGGCCAACCAATGGCACTAATGCAAAAAGGCAACCAGGAAATGCCAGTTCAAAGAAGTTGACCTGGCGAAGTTGATAGATGATTTTGCAGAGTGGGCATCAGGCTCTGGGAAGTATGTGGCAGGTTTTTTCAAAACCAGTAGTTGACTTTCAAAATTGGTAAGCTGACTTTGCAAAGTATGCACTATTTATACAGAACATGCACCGTTTGGGAAACTACGAAAACTGATTAAAGGCACAAAAATGACAAAATTGGTATGACAAACTATCTATAAGATCAAGTTAGGTAAGCAGATGAGATTCGGAGTTGAAGTCATTATAAAGTGTACCAAACGTTTCATAAAAAAGTGTGACAGCAGCAACGGTGGAACGTGGAAGGAGGGTGAAACGAAGCAAAGTGGGAAGGGAGCTCTCGTTGTTCGCTGTCTGCTACCACACTTGTAAAATCAGAGTGAGCAGAAAATATCATCAATGAGAGGAATGAAAGAAGAAAAACAAAGAGATAAGATGGAAGAAAAATTTTCTTACTAAGAATATTGTTTTTCTTATTCTGTCTCAAGTGAGCTACTGGTATTCTATCTCGGAGGTTATTTATAATCAATTTTATATAGTGAATTTGTTTGTGGAGTCTGTCCCGTAGTTTTTCTTTAATTAAAAAGAATTTTTCAGATTAAAAATCATTATACATTTTTGTATTCTTTGTGCCTCTAAATTAGTGGCTGACGGTCGATGAAGAAGTTTTGGTTTTCTTTTCACTGCACTGGATTGTGTGTGACTCTGGGTGTCAAACTCCAGCAATATTTACATCTAATTAATTAGTTAGATCCCATTGTCAAAATAATTAATTCAGTAAATGGGACTCGAAAAATAAAAGAAAACAGCAGCAGCATCAACAGCGTGCAAAATCTTCAATGTCTTGTTACCAAAAAAATCTCCAATGTCCCTACAGATACATATATAGCTACCCTTGCTGCTTCCTCAAGATAGAGGGCACAATATCTTGAAGAAGGCCATTGTCGCTAAGCGAATCAGCATTAGTTGGGGTGCAGGAACTCTTATCCTCAAGAGAAGTGCTTTTGCTCGAGCTGATCGAGCCAACATGACTAAAACTCAAACTCTGGAAGCAGCCATTCATCGAACCATTGTAAGGTGGTTGTTGGAAGTAGTCAGAGAATAATGCATTAGTACCCAACTGGGTAGGCATGGCAAAGGCGGCTGCACCGCCAGCAGAGAAGCCGTAATCTGGCAGAACTCCGGCAGCGTTCCTGCCGCGTGGCATCATGGGGCTTGGATGTGTGTGTTGGCCTTCATATGTAGTCACAACGTTGGATGGGTCACTGAAACATCGCTCCACCCTTTTCTTCACATTGCATGTAGAGCTGGTGCAACGATAATAACTCCTACAAATGGGGGAACAGGTCGACGAGGAGAATTGTGTTATGTAAGTAATTAATAAAAGGAGTGAATGCACAGAATTCATGCGGTCACTGAGTACAGAACTTGTGAATCTTAAGAGTAGTTTATTTAGCTATCCGACCACAAAATTTGCTATGAAACTATGAGTAACCGCAAATTTATTACAG
The DNA here is from genome assembly GCA_033239525.1 of Nepenthes gracilis. NCBI lineage: Eukaryota > Viridiplantae > Streptophyta > Magnoliopsida > Caryophyllales > Nepenthaceae > Nepenthes > Nepenthes gracilis. Next base: position 827,270 of record BSYO01000030.1, read on the forward strand.
CAAAATGTGAGCATACCTTGGAAAAGGACTGTTTTTGACAGCTTTCTGGCCGTACTTTCTCCATCTGTATCCATCTTCCAGAAAATCAACCTCGCTCTTGGTCATGAATGCAAATCTCGGCTGTCTCTGCCGTTTCTGACCCGTCTTCTTAGGTTTCAACCTAAATGATATACCCACAAGAAATTGGAGAACAAATTCAGCAAACCAAGAAAATCGCATTTTCATCTTTTCATTTGCTGAAATGGGTTTATCATGAAAAGAGTCTTTTTCAAGCCTAAGCCGTCTGGATCTCAACAAAACACATAATAATAAGAAAGACCCTAAAACCCATTTGCATGCTTATCTTATACTCAAGTGGGTCTCTCTCAAAATCAAAACATGATAGAGCAGGAAGTGAAGCAAGAGCCTTCTTGGTTTTACATGCATATATATGATCGAAACGCTCTCATAAGAAGTATAGAGTAATAATCAATAGTGATATACTATACAACGCAGCAAATTTATTAAATAGTTTATTTCTTCTTTTGAAGAAAGTGTCGGCTCGGAGCTCCCAGTTAAAAGTGCAATCTTGAGTTCATTCTAGTACCTTAGTCAAACAAACGGTGGAAAAGAACTCATTGAGAGGGAGAACTCGTGTTACTTACTGTTTCTTAGCATTTCTCTCTTCTTCTTGATCCCCCTCACCAGATTTGTCAGTAGATCGCTGACGATGATCATCATTGACGGAAGCGCCAGCCTCATTCGAATCAGACGAAACAGAGGAAGAGTTTGGAGTCGTGGGCAGCTGATTCAAAACCTCAGGGGATGAATCATGAGGAGCTTTAATTGCAGAAGGCGAAGGAGCTTCCAGCCATGGCACTTGAAGAATACTATCAAAGATCAACGAAGGTACGACGTCTTGTAGACCCAACAAGTCCATGAACCCAGGTGATGACGATGAGTCAAACGCACTTGATGACGACTGGGAGTCAGCCAGACCTTCAATCTTCACTCCCCCACTCTTCTCCATAGAGTCTCTTCACGCATGAAATTTCCCTCTCTCTCTCCCGCTTCGTACTTTCTACTTTCAGGGTGAGATTTGACAGTGAGAGAGAGGGCGCAGAGGAGACTCAGAAATGGAGGAAATTGTGAGCAAAAAGAGAGTTCTGGCTGACAAGGAGGGAGGAGGGCGGAAGGTGAGCAGCTTGCGCAGAAAGATTTGACAGGCACGTGGAAGCGAAGGGGGCGTACGGACATAAAATGGCCGGTCGCAGTAAATGGCAGGGGGAGCGAGGGATTGAGAAGATTTCATCTCCTGCAAACTTATTTTTTTCTTTTTTAGATAAATAGTTTTAAATAAATAATAATAATTTAATTATTTTAAAATAATTATTTTTAACTAATATTTTTATGTTTTTAAAAAATAATTAAACCGTAATTTTTATTAAAAAAAATCGACCGTCACAATGTGAAGAAGGAATTTCCCGTCTCGCATCCTATGTATCGCTAATACGAGAGGCCGTTCCTCCCCGGACGGAGTGGGTTGCAGCGATAGGTGGGTCCTATGACCGGTTTAGCCGGTTTCCATTTTTGTCTTCGCCAGTGTGAACGGTTTCAAGGGGCAAGGGACGTAATTGCGGCTCTGCGCGTAAAAAAGTACCGTCCCTGGCGTATAACACAGACTTCAAAATTTTCAAACTTACTATTCCCGTCACACGCTCGCGCACGCAGAGTCGACCCATCGCATACATTATTCTCCTGCATTTTCTCAATTTTTATAATTTCCATTTCATTTCTATAGTTTAGATGTATGATAGGTCTCCAAAATTATCCGTATAAATTAAATTATTTGCATTATTGATTTGAATTCAGATATTTGTCACAGCGCACATTAGAGTGTCTCTATTTGCTAATTATACTAATTAAATAAAAAAATTTTAAAATAATTGATTAACTTTTTTAATATTTTTCTAACGATTGAATTTCATTTATCATATCACCTAACAATAACTTTTTATTAAATTTCTTTTGGCATGAAAATGATGTAAATTAGAGTCAATAGGGGCGATAGCTGCATCAACAACCATAAAAAATAATAATAATTATTATTATTATTATTATTTAAGAGAAGAAAGATAATGCAAAGAAAAGGTACAAGCGTGAGGGGAAAAGGAATAGCTATGAGAAAAGAAACCTAACGGTGTTAAAAATGGGCAGGCGTCAAATTTCAGAGTATTTAAATTAAGTCAGTTATATTCATAAAGTCTAAATTTTAAACGGCTTAAAAAAATTTAGACAGTCTAATAAAATATTATTTCTTAGTTTAAGTATCTGTATTTAAACATACACTTTGGTTTGGACCGATCAATGAATATGATTTTAGGGGCTTTACTTTAAAAACTAATGTACCCATAATTCTGTCATTATTTTCGGATCCATGGGACCGTGGACGACGAGATCCCTTGTATGTAATGTAAGATGAACCTATATCTAATTTATAAATTGAATTTAGATGGATGATTAGGAATGAATGACTTATTATTATTATTATTTTTCCCCCACAAGTAAAACAAGAAACAACGTCTGGTGTAAATTTCAAGCATAATGATGAGAATGAGCTGATGCATGCATTTTACGTGCAAGCGTAGCTCATCTTTTACTGCTGTCCTTTTACACCTTCCAGCCACTTTGTTTGCTTTCCTCGAAATAAAGCTGAAAATAACAAATAATAACAATATTAATAATAATAATTATTATTATTACTGGCTTGGGATCTTCTTGGCAGTATGAACAATCAACTAAAAAAAAAAAAAGAAACTAAAGCTAATAATTTTATGACCCTCTATTATTAAAATATGTAGTAGCATTTTTGAAACCGAAAAATTTTACAATTTAATTAACTAATCAAATCTGATGTATGCATTTATCGAGATTTGATCTAGAAAAGAGGAACCCAAGATGTGACTTGATCCAAAGTTTGTTTGTAATCTACATCTTGTTTATCACAGACAAACACATGAAATGGCCGAGATAGTTTTTCTGGGAAAACTTCTCCGATGCCTAATTTAGTATAGGCCCACGATAGGGAAAACAAATGATAATAATTCAATAACTCAGTAGACATGTGCAGTGAGACTTCCAACAAAAGCAGTGGTGAGGGAGTCGAGCCATACGTGATGGGTTGGCCAGAAGGTGAGAACTATCAAGTTATTGGATCCTTTAAGCTCTTTGCGTAGGCAGACTTAATGCCAAGTGCGGACGTGGAGTAGGAAAGTGTTCAAGTGAGTACGTAGCTTAGGTTATGCTTACCACTTGAGAACACACATTTGTTGGGGTCACTTCCGAGTGGCATTAGTCCGCGGACTCCATTGGCAGAATGGATGAGGACCTTGTTGAAGCGTCATGTCCGAGCGGCTGCTGAGGACGAGGACGAGGAGCCTAGAATCGTAGGCGTTAACTCTATCAACGTAGGCCTGCAGGTGGCCGTTTTTGCAAGTGGGTTCGTCACCCACTCTGATTGGATATTACAAATGGCCGCAACTTCCCGATGACAAAGCTCTGCCATCCGACACGCTGCGTGCGCCTCCATGGGCGCCTAGGGCGTAGGTCCTGAGACATACGTCCCGATGGGGTGGGCGGACACGCCACCTTTGTGTATATATCTGAGAAGCTTGTTGCTCTTCTTGGCCGGGTGTGTGCTAGAGCTGGGATTCTTTGAGTTCTAAGAGCCTTGAGAGAGTCAAAGCTTTGTTGTAAAGATAGAGTGAGATACACTTTGAGAGAGGAAGATTGTACACTTGAGATTATTTTCTTTCGTTAGAGCTTGAGTAGCCAACACTTGTAAACAATTCTCTTATAGTACATTTCTTCGTGGTTTTTCCCTTGGTGTCAGAAGGGGTTTCCACGTTAAAACTTGTGTGTTCTCTTTTATTCTCTATCCTTACTTTCCTTGCCGTCCGAGAGCTCTGCTCTGTGTGCTGTCCCAGAACTCTGTCCGCTCGGTCACCCGTGCAGTCCGAGTGTTTTTTTCCCAACAAGTGGTACCAGAGATTTTGGTTCTCTATCTTGTTGCTGGCTGCGATAGAGGTTGGAAGCAAAATGATCTGTTTGAACGGATCAAACTTTGACTCTTGGCAAAGCAAGATGTCAAACTTGCTTTTTGTGAAGTCCATGCATAATCCCGTTTTTGCCGCAAAAGAAAGCCGGGCCGACAAAACGGACGAAAGGTGGATGTTCGAGCACAAGCAAGTGTGCGGCTACATACGGCAGGTTGTGGATCGGCAACGTGTACAACCATGTTCGGGGTGAGTCCAATGCCAAGACGCTGTGGGAGAAGTAAAAAGCTCTTTGCCTCAAAATCTGAAATAACAAAATCTTTCACTTGATGCGGGTGATGCAAGTGCGTCTGAGAGACGGGTCATCTGTCGCCGATCACCTGAATGAGTTTCAGGGTTGCGTGGACCGGCTGAATGGCGTGGGGATCAAGTTCGAGGATGAGGTCCTCGGACTGTGGTTGCTAGCAACCCTCCTGGACTCTTGGGAGGTTATGAGGATCACCATCGTCAATACAGCTCCAAACGGCGTGGTGACTTTGGAGATGGCCAAAGGAGCGGTGCTGAACGAGGAAATGCGACGACGTTCTCAAGGAACGTCCACCTCTCAGCACTCCGAAGTCCTTGTTACCGAATGTAGGGGAAGGAGCCGAGGACGTGGCCCAAAGTCTGAAGACAATGGGCGGAGTAAGTCACGTTCCCGGTACCAAGATATGGAGTACCACCATTGTGGCAAGAAAGGCCACGTCAAGAAATTTTGTTATAAGTGGAAGCGTGAAAACGCAACCAAACAGAAGGGCGAAAAGAGACATGGCGAGGAAGAGTTCTCGGTCTCTGTTGTGACAGGAGAAGATCTCCTTTTCACCCATGAGTCTGAGGACTTAGTGGCTGTGGCTGAGCAGTCCTCTGATTGGGTAGTGGATTCTGGTGCTTTAATCCACGTTATCTCCAGGATAGAACTGTTCTCCACTTACACTCCGTGCGCCCCAGGAGTGTTAAGAATGGGCAACAAGGAGACGTCCGAGTACATTGGACGTGGTGACATCACCTTGTTGATGAGCACTGGAGCCCGAATCTTGAAGGACGTCCGACACGCCCCCGATATTCGGATGAATACCATTTCAATTAAGACTGACTTGATGATGAAGGTTATGCGGCCTTTCCGGACGGTTTCAAGGTGGTGAAAGGCTCCATGGTGGTTGCCAGGGGTAAAGGCTTCGGGCCTTTACGTAGTGAAAGCCCAGGCCGAGGTAGCAGAGGTGAATGCTACGGGGAGTGTGGAGTCCTCGGTCCTGTGGCACAAAAGACTCGGACACATGAGTGAGCGTGGCATGAGTCATCTGGCGAAGAAGGGTCTCATTCCGGAGATGGATGGAGACATGCCGAGGACTTGCCCTCACTGCATGGCGGGGAAGCAACGCAGAGTCTCCTTTTCAGGAGATGTGTCTTCCAAGAGGTCCGAGGTTTTGGAGCTCATACACACTGATGTGTGTGGTCCCCTCCCGGAGAAATCATTTGGCGGAGCACAATACTTTGTCTCCTTTATTGACGACTGCTCAAGGAAGCTGTGGGTGTTCCCTTTGAAGACCAAAGATCAGGTTGCGGGAACCTTTGAGCAATTTCATGTCCTCGTTGAGCGGAGACCGGGAGGAGATTAAAGGCCGTTGGAGTGATAACGGCGGAGAGTACATTGGGACGTTTGATGCCTCTTTGTAGAGCTCACGGCATCAAACATCGAAAATCCTACCAAAGACGCCCACTTGAATGGCGTGGCCGAGAGGATGAATCGACGCCGATGGAAAGGGTCGTGCATGTTGTCCGAGGCCAGCTTCCGGATCTTTGGCCGAGGCCTTGAGGACGGCCGCCCATGTAATCAACCGGTCGCCCAGTAAGCCTCTGGATGGGGAAGTTCCAGAGCAGATTTGGACCGGAAAAGAACCAGCGTATAGCCATCTTCGGACTTTCAGCTGCAAAGCTTTTGTTCATGTTCCAAGATATGAAAAGACCAAGTTGGAGCCAAAGACAATGCAATGTGTCTTTCCGGGCTATGGCGAGGATGAATTTGGGTATAGGTTTTATGACCCAAAGGAAAAGAAGTTGGTGCGGTCCCGCGACGTGGTCTTCGTTGAGGACGAGACCATCGAGGACATTGGGAAGGAGCAGAAGTCTCCTCCCACTACTTCCCGGACGGACAGAGTTGATTTTGATGTTGTCCGTCCAGTGCCTCCTGAGTCCGATGTCGGCGGTTCAGGTGTGGCAGGCAACCAAGGTGAGGCGATTCCTGCGTCTCAAGACTTGGTTGAAGATTTGGCACTTCCTCAGGCCGAGGTTGCCCCAGCAAGACGGTCGTCCCGAGCGAGGCGTCCGTCCGTCCGCCTTCCAGCAAGTGAGTTTGTCCTCCTCACTGATGCTGGATAACCAGAGAGTTTTGATGAGGCCATGTGTAGCGCTCGTAGGTTGAATGGTTTGAAGCCATGAAGGAAGAAATGGCTTCTCTTCATAAAACCATACCTTTGAGTCTAAACCGCCTAAGGGAAGAAGGCTCAAAGAACAAATGGGTCTTCCGCCTCAAGGCAATCGAGGACACAAATAAACCAAGACACAAGGCACGACTTGTGGTAAAAGGCTTTGGTCAACGAAAGGGTGTTGACTTTGATGAAATCTTCGCACCCGTTGTGAAAATGTCCTCGGTCCGTGTAGTGCTCAGGGGCGCAGCGGCTTTGGACTTGGAGATTGAGCAACTGGATGTCCGGACAGCTTTTCTCCATGGAGATCTAGAGGAAGAGATCTACATGGAGTAACCAGATGGTTTTGAAGTCAAGGGGAAGGAGGGACTTGTTTGTCGTTTAAAGAATAGCTTGTATGGGATGAAATAAGCTCCGAGACAGTGGTATCGGAAGTTTGAGTCTGTTATGGTCGGACAAGGGTACCATAAGACTTCTTCGGACCATTGTGTCTTTGTTCAGAAGTTCTCAGAAAACGACTTTGTCATCCTTCTCCTTTATGTGGATGACATGCTGGTGGTCGGACAGAATAGTGCTCGGATCAAGGAGCTGAAGAAGCAACTCGGACAATCTTTCGCCATGAGAGACCTCGGACCGGCGAAACAGATTCTGGGGATCAAAATTTCTCGCGACCGAGAGGGCAAAAAGCTTTGGCTGTCCCAGGAAGGCTATATTGAAAAGGTGGTGCTTCAGAAATTCAGCATGGAAGGGTCCAAGCCTGTCACTACCCCATTGGCCAACCATTTCAGGCTGAGCAAGCAGCAGTGTCCGTCCTCGGACACTGAGAAGGCGCGCATGAGTAAGATTCCTTACTCCTCGACCGTTGGCAACTTAATGTACGCGCCGTGTGTCGCTGGCGGACATTGCTCATGCAAGCTTAGCCTTGTGAGCAGATTCCTCTAAAACCCAGGTATGGAGCATTGATCCGGTGAAGTGGATTTTCGTATATCTCGCGGGATAACCAAGACGGGTTTGCGATTGGAAAAGGAGCTCGCCCGATTGCGTACACGGACGCAGACATGGCGGGACGTTGATTCTCGGAAATCAACGTCCCAGGATACTTGGTGAAATTTGCGGGAGGCGGTCTCTCCTGTAGTCCAAGTTACGAGAAGTGCGTCAGCTCTCGACTACGGAAGGTGAGTTTATTGCCGTGACCGAGACCTGTAAAGAGATGCTTTGGATGAAGAGGTTTGTCCAAGAATTGGGTCTAAGGCAAGAGACGTACGAAGTCCTTTGTGATAGTCAAAGTGCCATTCACTTGTGTAAGAACTCCTCATTCCATTCTCGGTCAAAACACATTGACGTGCGATATCATTGGGTGAGAGATGTTTTTGATGATGGGCAGCTATCAATTGGGAAGGTCAGATCCAAGGATAATGGGTGGATATCTTTGACAAAGGTTTTGCCAAAGGGGAAACCCGGAAGCTTGTTGTGGCGTTGCGGTCTAACTAATTCACTCCCACTCGGTGTGAGGAAGTTTGTTGGGGGTCACTCCCGAGTGGCATTAGTCCGCGGACTCCGTTGGCGAGAAATGACGACCTTGTTGAAGCGTCATGTCCCGAGCTGGCCGAGGACGAGGACGAGGGAGCCTAGAAATCGTGGGCGTTAACTCTATCAACGTAGGCTGCAGGTGGCCGTTTTGTAGGTGGGTTGATCACCCACTCACGATTGGATGTTGCGGGCGCAACTTCCCGATGACGATTTGCCATCGACACGCCAGCGTGCGCTATGCCATGGCAGGCCTAGGACATAGGTCTAGAGACCTACGTCCAGTAGGGTGGGCGGACACGCTACCTTTGTGTATATATACATAAGCTTGTTGCCCTTGCTGGTGTGTGCTAGAGTTGGGATTCTTTGAGTTCTAAGAGCCTTGAGAGAGTCAGGGGCAAGCTTTGTTGTAAAGATAGAGTGTGATACACTTTGAGAGAGGAAGATTGTACACTTGAGATTGTTTTCTTTCGTTAGAGCTTGAGTAGCCAACACTTGTAAACAATTCTCTTATAATACATTTCTTCGTGGTTTTTCCCTTGGTTTCAGAAGGGCTTTCCACGTTAAAACTTGTGTGTTCTCTTTTATTCTCTATCCTTACTTTCCTTGCCGTCCGAGAGCTCTGCTCTGTGTGCTGTCCGAGAACTCTGTCCGCTCGGTCACCCGTGCAGTCCGAGTGTTTTTCCCCCAACAACATTGTACTTCCAAGGATGAACAACTCAGTTTTCAATGATGATGAACATTGACCTTGGTTGTGAAGTGGGCAAATGATACAAACTCGTCAATACAACACCGATAACTATCAACTTCTTAAAATTAGAAACTTATATTTTGTTAATTCTGTTATGGATTTCTCTGCTTGATTGTTGTCAATTACATTCTTCTGTTATTTTCTTCTATTATTAGTTGAACATGGAAGTAAGGGTTGTTGTTGGTCACTGAGTATATTTATCCATCACTGTTCATGCTTGAAGGAGGAAGAAAGATATTTCCCAATTTCTACTCTCTCTCTCTCTCCCCCTCCCCTTCTTCTCTTTCCGTAAATTTCCTCGCACGCTCTCTTCTCTCTGTATTCTTCCCATTCTCCTCTACCAGAACTCCCCTACCCTCACACTTCGTCGTCCGACAGATTTGGCACCACCATGTCCACCACGGTTTCCACTACAGTGCAAATCCAGTCGTCCATCACTGAGCTTAGCCAATCGCTCCACAACATTGAACGAAGACCTAGCTTACCTTCAATGTCAAAGGAGTTCCACGAGTTACAGACCACCGTACCGTAACACGCATCAAACTGGCTGGTTGATCAGCCGGAGGGAGAGCCGATTGCTGAGCTGGATGGTTGTCGTGCTGCCTGGCCAGCTGCTAAGCTGGATGGTTGTAGTGTAGACTAGCTGGTTGCTGAGTTGGAGGGAGAGCCGGTTGTTGAGCTGGATGGTAGTCACGCAGACTTCTCGATTGCTGAGCTGGATGGACATCCGGTTGCTGACTTGGATGGTTGCCACGCAGCTTGGCCGGTTGCTGAGCTGAAAGGAGAGTCGGTTGCTGAGTTTGATGGTTGCCATGCTTTGCTGCCAATCTTTGAGCCGGGATGGTTGCGCAGATAGATGGCCCCGGTTGCTGAGTTGGAGGGAGAGCCGGTTGTTAAGCTGGATGGTAGTCACGCAGACTTCTCAATTGCTGAGCTGGATGGAGATCCAGTTGCTAAGTTGGATGGTTGCCGCGCAGCTTGGCCGGATGCTGAGCTGAAAGGAGAGTCGGTTGCTTAGCTTGATGGTTGCCATGCTGCCTGGCCGGCTGCTGAGCTGGATGGTTGCAGTGTAGATTGGCCGGTTGTTGAGTTGGAGGGAGAGTCGGTTGTTGAGCTGGATGGTAGTCACGCAGACTTCTCGATTGTTGAGCTGGATGGAGATCCGGTTGCTGAGTTGGATGGTTGCCGAGTTGGATGGTTGCCGCGCAGCTTGGCCGGTTCGAGCCAAAGGAGAGTCGGTTCTTGAGCTTGATGATTGCCATGCCGCCAAACCGTTCTTTGCCGGGATGGAGATCCGATTCTTTGAGATGGATGGTTGCCGCATACGGGCCGTTCTTTGAGCTAGAAGGAGAGCCAATTGCTGAGCTGGATGGTTGCCGCGCTGCCTAGCCGTTGTTGAACTGGATGGAAATCCGGTTGCTGAGCTGGATGGTTACCACACAGCTTGGCCGGTTGCTGAGCTGGATGGAGATCCAGTTGCTGAGTCGGATGGTTGCCGCGCAACCTGGCCGGTTGCTGAGCTGGAGGGAGAGCCGGTTGCTTAGCTGGATGGTTGCTGCGCTGCCTGGCTGGTTGCTGAGCTAGATGGAACACCGGTTGCTAAGTTGGAAGGTGAGCCAGTTGCTGAGCTGGATGGTGACCCTCAAATTGCCATTCTTGCTTCCACTTCTAAAAAATTTTCCCACACTGGCCATTCCAGTTCTGCCTCCACCATGGCACCAGCCCAGAAAGCCCTCAATCAAATCGAACGACAGATTTTGCCATCCCCAATCCTCCCTGTTTTGCCAACTCCCTCATTGTTCACGGCTCTTATCTCCGAACATTTACCCCAAACTGCTCAGATCCAGCCCTTACTACCACAGGCCTTACCCAATGTCCAAATCATTACTTCGATCCAACTCCAATTAACAGAACAGATGGTGATGGATGTTCAAATTTTCACTTTCGGATGTTGACCAAGCAGCCAAAACACTCCTTGGTGAGACCACCAAGCCATTAACGATACCGGACTCTTCCAGCATAGCAAACGGGGTGGAGGAAAAAGTGGAAGCCAACTCTGTCATCCTTATTGCTCTAGAGGTTTCAGAGGAGGAGTTGGGAAACCCTCGCGCCCTTACTTCAGTCCAAGAACTGAACAAATTTGTGAGTATTTATCCTCTAACAATTAAACTGTCCACGGGTAGATTTTCAGAATTTCAGGCTATTTTGTGTACCAATATCAGCTTGGATAAATAGATGGAAATTGATGAATACTGCCACAGTTCTCATCCTGCGAGAATCTTCATAAAATCTATCATACATTGTTTTTTTGGCAATGTCTTCAGCGACTTGGGTCCTAAGTTTATTGCTGTAGACGTGGCTGGTCAGGAGTTACATGCGAACAATCTTGCACTTATGTCCATTGTGGGAGTAGAGATGCTTGAGCTAGTAATACTTCAGGATCCGCATGATTTTCTTCTGTGAGCTTTCCCTAAGTTCAATTATCCAGTTCTCCTACATGTGGCATGCCAAGCCTTGGATAATCTTATATTGGAGTTGGGTCGTCATTTGGTTACTGGGTCATCAAATGTGGTGGTTATGCTAAAGGAGAGTAACTCTACTCAAACTACATCTATGTTTTTCAGAGTAACAGCTTACGTTTATGTTTCTAACAATCCTTTCAACTTAATGAAAAAAATATATAGGAAAATTAGAGTTCACCTTAACATACTTTGGCCCCCTGAAAGGAAATATATTCCCCCGTTGAGGGACAAATCTAGTTGGCAGACCTTGGATGCATTGTACATGATTGTTGCTTCTATTGGTATGAGTCTAAAGTTGGATTTCAGTCGGCCAGCTTTCATGGTGGACCTTCCTGAAAGGCAAGCTGCCAAGGAACATGGAGTCAACACAGGTATGATGACTATGAATCTTTCCAGTATTACGGTGCTTCAGCATTTGAGGGAACTCTTTCAATTAAATCCTGCTAACTATATGTTGGCTATTTATGGAACTACTGCTCCTCGAGAGTTTCCCTCACTTGGGACCTTAGAGTTGCAATTTAACAATTGCTGCATTGGCATCCTTGAGAAACATCAAGGAGCTAGACCATTGTAGCACTTCTTCTGCAACATTTGTAGATAAGTTACTATGCCTAGTCCTGATTTGCTCTCCAAAACTAGCCTCCATCAGCAGCATCCTTGCAGTAGTACAATCCTGCAAAGCCTATTCCAAAGCTATCACTACTCTCTAGTTTTTGCAGACCATTAGCAAAGCAACATCTATCCTGGAGTCCTTTCATCAAGTCAAGATAACCACCGCTAACCCCACTTGTGTTGACCACATTGCCAATGCATATCAATACATTGACTACAGTGGCCAAGGATATGCGGAGGATCCTTATCAAGGACCCAGCCAAGGCCTTTTATGCAGTAGAATACTGGTGCAAGACTCTTCAAAAGATGACGATATTGATGCACTTTTCAACAGGGTTAGACAACTACGAGCCGTTGAATGGCCTGTTGATTCCTCTTCCTCTAGAAGCTTTACTAGAACAGAGAGACTCCTCTCGGCTTTCTTGAAGAGCATCAGGAATTTCGAGTGGCCGAAAGAGCTGGGGCTAGCAGAATGGAATACTCACGTCCATGTTGCTCTCATGAGGAAGGATGAGAATTGCCCGAACCCGGAGAAGCAGCAGGTTCCATATCAAGGTGTAGGAACAACATTAGGCTACAACAGTAATGCTGGAGAACTCAAGGCCCAGTATGGTGCAATATGACGAGGAAACTTGGAAACAGTAAGATTGTTAAAGAATAAGGATTTTACTTAATTGGTTAGGTACGTAGTTCCATTAATGTGTTGGAGTATGGTGGAGTTGTGTTACCAGAAGTATAGAGGAGTCCAATAGCGTAATGCTTTCAAGAGAGGCTAACAGTTTATTTTACACAACTTACCCCAAAAGAAACAGTTAATTTTACGCATTGGCCCCACATCATCCACCTATACCATAGACAAGTATGACAAGACTCAAGATCTTAGAAAACTATATGTTACCCATCATTTTAAGATCTTAGAAAACTATATGTTGCCCGTCATTTCAACCTTGACCCAAAGAACTGCTAACACTGTATACCACTAAACCCCAAGAACTTAAAAACTAACAGAGAACAAATTGTAATCAGAAGCCAATACTTGATTCCTTCTCCAACAATATACACGGCATGACAAAAATTCTTTTCCGTCAAAAAATAAAACCCAAGCAACATAATCAACAACCAGTTTTTTTGTTTTTGCTTTTGGGGGTCAAGGACGGATAGATGGTTCATGAGGCTCAGCCGAGGAGTGCTGGGGGCTCCCATTTTCAGATTTTGGAAACCAACGAACCGCTGGAACAAAGATAATGCAGAATTTTCCCACCATAGCGAAATAAATCGCATAGAAGAACATTTCTCTTCTTTCCACTATCATTTAATCCCAAACATTACCCATAATTTGAGCGCTCAAGCCCATTCACTTCATTAGCCGCTTCTATCATTACGTGGGCCAGGGTGATAGATTTTGCCTCCAAGAACATCTTAAGGTTCTATTAAACTATAGATTTAAAGAAACACTCACTTAGATAATAACCATGAAGGTATTCAACTTCACCTCATCTATGAGTTTTAATATACCTTTGGCCTTGGTATTAAATCTAGTTAGAAATTTCTCTAAGCTTCCACTAGGAGCTAGACGGATTCTGACAAAGTGCTAGAGCTGTTTTTCTTTCATCTAAATGAAGGAAAATTAGGATAGAAATTTATTGGGCTTTGGTTACTCTCGTATGAGCCCATACCTATTTAACGAACCATTTGGTGGTTCGGACGAGGTCACACGGATACTCTATGGATATCAAATATATTTCAATTAGAAAAATTTAAATTGATTAGAAAATATTTTATTTTATTTTTTTCTTAAACAAGTGTGTCATATTATTTTTTAATTTTAAATATTATTAGTTAGAAAATTATATTTATTTTTAAATTAACCTAAGATAGAGGTTTTCTATATTAGAATCCTAACTCTAATATTGAATATATAATAGATGAGTTGAATAAAATTTCAGTGTTGTGTTATATTTCTTATACTCACGAATTTGGTGATTGACATTTGACAATAGATTTTAAATTTTATTTCACTATACCAAGTTGTGTGTATCTCAATCAAACCCCAATTAGTGGTATCAAAGAAAGATTGTAAACGGATAATTTGATGGCATTAATGTCTAAGAGCTTGTCATTCTGTGTTGAGTAATTTAATAGGCAAACTAGTTTTATTCTTTAGTAAAAAATTGTAATAAATATTTTAACTAGGAAAAGAATGGTAAAAACATTTCAGAATAAGGATGATAAGTCGAAGAAGATAAAAGATGAGGAGGAGTGGTAAGATATGATGGATTTTACTAATTCAATAATCAAATTATATCACACAAATAATATTCTTCGAAAAATTATTAGCTTGTCAGATTCAACGGAGGTTTGGTTGAAGTTTAAAAGTTGGTATAAGTCCAAATCACTAACAATGATGCTACATGTGAAGAAGTTTTATGGCATTCGTTTATCAAAAGGGAGAAGTTTTGATAAGCACTTGAATAAATTCAACTAAATATTAACGCAAATGTTGACATTTGATGAGAAGATCAACAAAGAAGATAAGGTATTGGTGTTGTCGGTTTTTTTTACTGACATCATACTATCATATTGTCACAACTCTATTATTTAACAAAAGGCACGCTAGCTTTGAATGAGGTCATCACTTTCTTACTTATAACTGATTCAAGGCGGAGGGAAAAGGTTGAGATTTCAAACGAGTTGAGATTCTTGGTATCCACTAGTAGTTGAGGATATTGGAGATTGAGGGACCGGGACAACAAATCGAAAAAGAGTAACAATTGGTCAAAGTTTTAAAACATGGAGTATTTTATTGTGGTAAGAAGAGTCACATGAAGTAGGATTACTCCAAGTGGAAGAAGAAAAAGGAGGGTGGAGATGAGCATTAAGAGAAGATGGATCATGACAAAAATAATCAAACCTCTATTTCTTCCTGCGGAGACCTTCTATTAGTCCATGTGAAAAAGACACGGAGCTTTCTGAGTCAAGAGATGAATTAGATGATGGATAGTAATATCTCGCACTATGCGACATCAGTGAAATTCCTCTTCACCATCTATACACTCAAGATTACAGGTATTAAAGATGGATAATAATGATTCGTTGAGGGTTGTTGGTATCGAAGATGTTAGCTTACGGGCAAACAACAAGATGAAACTTGTGTTAAAGGGTATGCAACATATTCTGAATTTGCAATTGAATGTGATTTCAATCGAAAAATTTGATAAAGGCCCGTGGAAACTCACCAAAGGTCCTCGATTATGGTCAGGAGAAGCAAGCAATCAAACTAATACTTGATAAAGGTTTCAGCTGCCAATCTTAATACCAAGGTGACCAAACAATGGTATTAGTCAAGGTGGAGGGAAGAGAAAGCTAAGAAGGAATATAAGGGGGAGTGATTCTACTATAAAGGAGAAGGTAAAGGAGAGTGGGAATCATTAGGTTCGGTGGAGTGGAACAGTGTATCATATAAACCTAAAGAGGCTAACACTGGGATCTCATTATAGGGAAAGTTACTGAAAGGTAAGTGATAACGGAGGTCGGTAAAGGCGACGGGTCTCCTATAAGGTCATGAAGAGAAGTTTGTTAGGTCCAGATTACTTCTGTGTGGGTTTATATCCATTTAACTATCATTTAGTAACTCGAATAAGGTCACAGGGTGTTGTACGGTTATCAAAAGTATTCCAAATTAATAGAGATTTGATTTGATTATAAAAGATTTTATTTTATTTTTATTTTATAAAAGTTTGTCATATTATTTTTTAATTTGAGATATTATTAGTTAAAAATTATATTTATTTTATAATTAATCTGGATGAAGATTTTCTATATAAAAATCCTAATTCCAATACTAAATGATGATTGATGAGTTGAATAAAATTTGAGTATATTATTATATTTCTTGTGCTCACACGTTTAGTGGTTAACATGTGACGGGAGATTTAGATTTTATTCCACTGTATTGGGTTATGTGTATCCCGATCAAATCCTAACAAAATTGAGTAGATAGTTTCTAGAAAAGATCATATCTGATGCGTACCTGGATCCGACTTCGAATAGATTCGAATCCGTCTGGATTATTTGACCCGACTCCGTTCACTGAGTTCGAATCCTCACACCATAAAATAAACAAGAGGTCAGCGTATCGGCAAGATGTTGTCCCACCGAAAACACTCCGACGCTCAAGCCAGTAAAACTTTCTAAGTGGGGAAGGTAAACTGGAAAGCAAGAAAGGGAGAGAGCGAATTGATCGATCGGGAGTGTTGGCTTGTTAAGAACGTGAACTATTACTTCCTACTCACAGAGAGCGTGAGGAAGCGGAGTCCCGAAAGCGTGGAAGTTTCAGAGAACAATTTTCGAAAAGTCGAATGGGGCTCCAGGAATCTGGAGGCCTTTGGTGGATTGGAGGACAAAAGCTTGAGTAGAGAGGAAGAGATGGTGGGCCTCTGTCCAATACTCTATAAGTGTTCGTGGGCGTTGTGTCAGTCAGAGCTTGCGTTGTCTGAGTAAGAGTTTTTGTTGTCTGAGTAAGAGTTTGCCTTATGTGGATCAGTGTATGCATACCTTGAGTGAGAGGTTTAGGGTTTACTTAAATGATGGTAGGGTAATCCTCCTTAGTTGGAAGGCGTGATCCCATACGTTATTCTGGTTGGCCTTCCTTCCACAGACGGCACCAGTTGCCAAACTAGCTGAGATTGCTTCCTTCCACGGCGGTCAGTGGCTTTCTAAGTTGCTCACCTTCCTTTTGTGTATTTCACTGTTGGAGAGCCCCAATTGGCAGGATGGATTAGAAAAATCTGGCATATTCCTTATGAAAAATGCGTTGATTTTGTCAATATCCTTTTTGAGTGCTAGTTGAGATCGTGGAAGGTACTGAAAAAGCTGTTGTTGGTCGTTTATTGGATCTTCGGCTTAAGTGGGCCAGGTCCTTAAAAAGCCTTTTTGGGTCTGCCGCTACAGTGCATCCAGTCAACGCTCGAGTTGACCGTCTGTACGCGAGTTTGTCGTTTGCTGAGGTGCGGACGGTCAACGCTGGTATTTACCGTTTTGGGCCTTTCAGGATTTGGCCTGCGTCTCCTGTTGGGCCGTTTTTAAGTTAACCGTCCAATAGACCGTTTTGGGCCTCCGTTGACCTTGGGTCAACCCATATTCCGGCATACCCATCAATATCAAATTTTATCCTAACCTATAAAAGTGAATTATTGCATCTGCATTTAAAGTTAAAGGAAAATAAAGGCAAAGTATAGCATCTTCTAAATTTTGAAAGTCAAGCAATGTTTGCAAGGTAAAGTATGGCGTCCATTGGATCAGTGTTTCTATCAAACAACTCTAGTATTTGATTTTTTTTTTAGGAGGCTAAAGCCCGATAATTGGATTAACTAGTGAGTGAGCACTTTCATGACTACCTTCCTCTGGGATGACAGAATGAGATGAGACATCCTTGGGTAGTTGGCTTGACTATTTGTATACTTTTGTGTTCACTATTTTTTTTAATTTGTCAAAAATAGAGAAATTTTCTAGTAGATGTAATCTTAATCAAGTAGGAATGAATAGCTTGATCACATTCTCACAAATAGTGCATGAAGTATACATTGAAAATGGATAGTGATTCAAATATAGTTGGATTAAATTATCAAACTTTTTATCCGAATCTTATACATCATAACATTAAATAAGAGATCAAAAAATATGGGACTCAGCATCGGTATATTTTTGAATATTTAAATTAATAATCTTTCTAAAAAATTAGAAAAGTGGTAGTGAAAATAAAAATGTGAGAGAGTGAAAAACTTGAGAATTTGGCTTTGTAATTTTTAAAATTTTAAGTAACAAAAGGGTTAGGACTCCACATTTGTTCCTGGATTGATCCTTCTTATTATTTTTTTAAAAAATAAACGTATTTATAACTTTATTATTAATCAGTAGTGATTCCCTGAGAGAAATAACTATTCATCATTTGAGCAATTGTTCTTTCTAGAAATTGAATAGTTGAGCGATCTAATATACTCTGAATTTAGTTCATATCTATTGAATATATTAGCTGTTTGTTTAATTTAACTGGCTAGTTAAGATGATTATTCAGTTCATTTAACTGTTCGACGAGATTAACTATCCAATTTAATTTTTCATCTAGCCATTCAAAATTTTGGTATTTAATATACTCAGCCGTCTACCCACTCAACTACTTTGTGATTCGATCATTTGATTAGATTCCTTTTTAAATTGAGCTCAACAATTTGAATAAGTCATACCTCTTCATGATTTTATTATGCGTGAACCCTATATATCAATCGGTTGGATCGATCTTATTTTAGACAACACTCAACTAATTTCAAGTAGAGAAAATTGTTGGAGCACTTGTATGAAAGAGGAGATCTAGACTTGAAGTCCCATTTTTTGGCAGAGATTTGATAAGAAGAAGAATGAACAATTTCTTCTTCTGCAGAGAGTATTTACATGTGGGTTTCTGTTTCTCTTTGATTACTCAAAATTAAGTGTATTTAGATTATGAAAAATGTGTAATTTTCATTTATGACTATAACCGAAATCTAAAACGGGTCATCGTTAATGATTTAACCTATCCTGATATTTCCACTACTATTCAGATTAAAAATAAGCTAGTCTAATTTTTTGTCTTTTAACTTGTTTATGACTTATATTTATTATCAACTTCAAATGTTACTTTAGTTCTCCATTTTACTCTTGTTCTCCTCAGTGAAGAGCTCCAGGTACAGGTTAGTTAGATAGACTCCTGAAATGAATTGAAGTCTTTAACAACTCTTACCAACTTTTTGATTTCAATGGTTTTTACTGTCGTTATTCTTCTAATCACTTTGCTTTAGAACTAGCTGGGAAGATTGATGAAATTCCTCTTGTTTAGGTGACTTTCTCTTTTCACATATTTCCTAATTTTTTATTTTTGCTATATTTCTTGCATAGCCACCGAGAGGAGGTGGTTTCCATTTATGAGATTTGGTGTTCAATTGTGAGTTTCCCAAAAACTGACCAATTATTTCAAAAATCGGAATATATATTTGTTGGGTTATCGGTTACACTCATGTAGACATATACTCATTTGATGTGCCAATTGGTGATACGAATGATAATGCACCTAAAGTGCTAACTCCGATAGCATCATACTTGAGCCACGCCTTAGGCACGTTTACCAGAACATGAGCGCTCGAGCGCAACCCAGATGATAAAAACGCGGTTGACGCGTGTTGGGTTGTATCTCTGCAATCTGAGCGCCGTTTTGAGAAAGAAAAGAAAAAAAAGAGAGAGAAAATGGAGAATGGGAAGATTTGTGCATCCATTTGCGTTCCGAATCAAGTTTCAATTTCCGTCGACCATTGGTACACTATTCTTATTATTGAGAAGAATGTTTATTGGGTTCTATTTTTTCTTTTTCATCTTATATTCTCTATTGTATGAACTTGTTTTGAGATAAAATAGTTTGACCTTGTATTTGGAATTTGTATGACCAAGACATTATATAGTAAAAATATTTTTAGACCTTGAGTCCAATAGTTTTTCTTCCTCGTTCAAATGAAAAATTTTCACATTAAAATCGTGCCTTTATCAATCGTGTATACTTGTTATATACTTATCATGTGTTATTGTATATTTTCTTTCAGTTTAAATAATAGGTCGGGCTCCAACAATATTAACATCATCTCGTATTTGCGATTGTTGATATACAACCCAATCAGGAGATGAAAGAGGAACTCGAATAACCAAACCATCGGCTCATATCTGCAGAGTGACTTCTCAATCAAGCGACAAGGTAAAATAAATTAATTAAGTGACCTCCTAATTAACAATAAAAGTGGCTAATCAGAGCCTAATTAACATCTAGACATGATAATCACACACCAGGAACCCCAATACCAGATTTCCTTATCATATGACAGCCAGCTGGTAATCATAACTTTACCACCCCAACCCCCCAACAATAAATAAATAAATAAGATGATGGAAATTGTAGGGAATGTGATCGGCCTTTAGAAAAAGAACGGTTAACCATACATAAATATTAATTTGAGTTCAGCAAGGGCCTGAGAGAGCATCGACCATAAGCTGCATGGCTCGGACCCTCATCTGCAAGGACACGATGTAGTCGGCTGCATCACCGAACAGCCCTTCCAGGCCCCCCTTCCACTGGCTGTTTGGGACCAGCTTCCTCAGGGTCAAGACCCTCCTCTCAATCACTTCGTCCACGCCGCCCCTTCTTCTTCTAGAACCTTCCACGAGTGCCCTCCTCTTCATCTTAATCCTCTTGGCCTTCACCAGTACAACCCTTTCTTTCGTCCTCGATCGCCTCCCCTTGGGTAGTGGTTGTTGATGGTGGTGGTGGTGTTGATGATGAGCTTCCAGGACTTTCCATAGTGGCTCATTTCGCTTGCATGTTCCTTCATTTTCTAGGGCCATGCTCTTCAAATCAAGGGTATAAGCACCCAATATTCGATATGGCTGCTGTTAGCTCTCGGGGCACCACTAAATGCCCCTTTTATAGGTTGGATGGCATTGATGATGCACAGTTGCAAGAAGAAGAAGAAATGATGGGTACCCACAAGAGCAGGCTGCCGAGCAAAAATCGGATAAATGAAGACTGGCCCACTGTGCAGTTTATTCTTTTTTTTTTCCTCCTAATTTAATTTGTGTTGCTCTGGGCATGCATGCATGCATGCATGTTCTTCCACAGAAAAGCACATGCCTCCACATGATTTCACCTCCGCCACCCACAACCCCCTTCGGCCGCCCTTCTTTTTCACCACCTTCCATCTCACCAACACCCTGGATTATTCCTTCCCACCTCCCAATTCATAGCATTTTTTGAGGGGAAATTCTTAAAAACTTCATCCTTCCAGCTCATTCAACGTGGCTTTGCGTGCTCAAAATGCCTTTATTATGGATCGCCTAGCTCTCTCCATGTTCCCACGCTGGGAACTTTATAAATTAGGAGTAATTAATTCATATATATAAATATATATATCTTTGATGTGATTAGGCATGTGTGTTTGTGGTACAGCTGAGATGGAGAGATGTTTGGATTAGGGGGATGATCTTCTGACATTCATGAACCCTGCCGAGAAACATAACAAGTAATTTATTAATTATTTGGTTCCTCAATGCTTAAACAATAGAATTTTGTAAATGATCTTCTTCCGTGCTGGCTTGCCTGAGCTAGAGCTGACATTTGACGGAAAGCCAAGGAAATATTGTTGGGATTTAGGGTCACTCCCACGTGGCCGGAGTGGATTTTTTCGGAGTGAATTTTCAAAGTGGATTTTTTGGAGTGAAATTTCGGAGTTGAAATATGGTGTAGATTTTTCAGAGTGGAATTTTTATAGTAGAATTCCAGAATAGAAGTAAGCCGGAGTGGTTTTCACTTGGCTGGAATGGAGAGAGATCCGGAATGAAACTTCTTGAGGGCTTTACAAAGCCGGAGGAGTGAAGACTTGCCGATTGATAGAATCACAAGGAAGGTCAACAGAGGACAGCCTGTCTGAAAAAGGGTGACCTACAAAGTCTGCACAGATAGCAGATTTTACAAATAAAGAGAGTTGACTTTCAAAGTTGATAGCTAATTGGTCGAGTAGATCAACTTCTCCCAACAGAATGGCGCTTCATAGAGTTAGTGGCCAGTTGTAGAGTTGGTGGTATGTTTTGTACGCACGCAACCTGTCTACTGAGTAGGCAGCCGCCCGATCAATATATGTATATATATACATGTTGGGCTTGCAGTGTGCAAGTGAGAGTGAGTAGCAGGTGAAAGTGGAGAGAAGTGAGAAAGAGAAAAACAAAAGAAAGAACACAAAGAGTAGCCAATTTTTTTTCACTCTTGTATTTTTTTTCTCTTATTTCTATTCTCAACTCTCCAAGAGCTTGTATAGACAAATAGTTTTTGTAACCAATATATATAATGAAATTATTTGTGGACTAAATATCCCGTAATTTTTTTTCTTATTTAGAAGAGGATTTTTCACATAAAAGTTGTGTATTCTTGCTCCCTCTCATTACTTTGTCATGTGTGTGTTTGTGTGCCAATCATCCTTATCCTCTCATTTTGTCTGACCGACCTACATTCTCTTCCCTAACAAATATTATGTATGTGTCAACTACAAGATTATTTGTTATTGATTTTAATTGAATGCACTATGTCCAGTAATTCATTAAACTAAACTGAAATCTACATCCTATTTTTTGTGAATATTATTTTAAATTTATCAAACTTGATGAATATAAGTTAAATTTTGATCGGCCCTACGATACTATTAGTCGATCCAAAGTTAAGTCCATCCGTCAGCAAAGCCCCGTGATGATTGAAGCCCAGAAGGCCATGTGGCAAGCCCAGCCAATGTCGGCACATAATGGATCGGTGAAGATAGAGACCGGTTAGACCCTGCAGATAACCCCTGCAACACAACCAATCATGGTGAGGGAACCCTTCAACTCAATGGCAACAGCCTAGCCATTGCAGAGAACACCGACACGGCAGGCACCTACCATTGGTAGTCGAGGTCAATGTTTAGAGGGAACGGCCACACTTGCCTGCCCACAGTAGAAGGACGCTACCACCGCTACCGCTAGTGTGGTTCAACAAATCACCTTCCGAAATAGCCTCGTAAATGTCAACAAAACTACCCGCGGTTGTATCCCCACCGTAAAATGATAGCACACACAATGTTTTTCGTTAGCGACCAACAACCTACGAATCCTAGTGCGACAACTATCCAAGCTTTGGCACCAAAGCCACGCTGGGCCATCGTCTACAAATATCACTTCTCCACCATTGGAGAATGAGGGGGGCAATCTAGAGAAAAACCAAGGAGGTGACCCAAGGGGCAACCCAAGAAACAATCCTAATAGGGAGCATTCCCAGTCTCTCTCTCTCTCTCTTGTAAAGCCGCTCTCCGTTGAGTACACCATCGGAGTTTAACCCTCCGCCACTCCCAAACCGCTCCCCGTCAAAGCACACCATCGGAGCCTAATCCTCCACCATTCACCAAGATGCTCCCCATCAAGCGCACCACCGAAACCAAATCCTTCAATACTACTCACCTTCTTTATATACGTGCATCCGCACATTCTCCTACATCCCCCTTGTATCTTTCTAATCTCTGAGAAAGATTACTGACTTAAACGTTAGATGATAAATTATGGAGTAAGTCCTATAAATCCTCTAACCTCTTATTTGTTTATTGTGTTGCACAGAATCTAGGTTATCAAAGATGGAGATCAAGCCACTTTAATTTGACCCAACGATAAAGATCAGGTGGCTCTCCGATTCGACTATAGCCTTGAATCCAATGATGCATCATTGGCGCCGTCTGTGAGAACCAACTTAAAAGACTTAACCACTAACCACTACACTCGCGTGCATGGCGAAAGGATGGTCAACACCAAGGCACAAGCCAATGCGTGTTTGCCAAGGACACCCCCACCCAAGGCAATGACCGCTCAACGGGTATCCATACTGGTGGACGACCTAAACTTGACGTATGTGCACTAACTGACCAAATGGAAGATGTGTTCAAGATGTTCCAAATGATCAACACACGTCTAGACAAGCAATAGAGGGGGCTTACACCTCCATTGAACAAGCTTTGGCCTCAAAGTGAAGGAACCCAGCAAGTGGCAACCAGCCAAGAGGACCCCATGGCCCGACGACACCAAGGCTCCCGTAGCCTCGAGCAGCAGAGCCCAGATGTGGTTAGAAGGCCGATTGAATAACAAGGTGCAAAGGGATAGCCCGGAGCGGCGGAATCCACTGCTACTCACGTAGCAGGAGGCCCTAGACCCAAGGAGAAGCCTCTTGCAGTGCACAGTCGCCACAAGCTAGCGGTCATCAAAACCTACATCCCTCTCCCAACCATCAAAGTTAGGAGCTTCATCAATGCAAGAGGATTGTGTCCTCCCACGAATGGAGGAGATGATGAAGAAGATTTGGCAACATGTGTTCAAGGGAGACGCCGACAGATGCTCCGCAGATTTGAGGAGATCCCCATTCACAATGGAGATCCAGACACAACCGCTCCCACACAAATTCAATATGTTGGCCTTGGAACCTTATAATGAGGGTTCTGACCCAATGGACCACCTCAACCACTTCCATACTCTGCTAAGTTTCCATGGCCTTGGTGAAGCTGACATGTGTCAGTACTTCTCTCTAACCCTCAAAGGAGACACTCGCACCTAGTTATATAGCATTTAGCAGAACTCCATTTCCTCATTCAAGGCCCTCGCCGACTGCTTCCTATCTAAGTTTCCTTCTAGTTGGAGGGAGGAGAAGCAGTTGTAACACTTCATCCACCTTTGACAGAAGTAAGGCAAAAGCTTGAAGCGCTTCCAAATCTGGTTCATTACTGAGCCGAACAGATATCTCAGCTCACCGAAGAAGTAAAGTTCAGCACCTTCATTGCCACTCTAGAGCCAGGCGACTTCCTCAAGCACCTAGCTCATCAGAATCCCCAAACCTTCTGGAAGGTCGTGAACATCACCCGTGCCTACATAACGGCAGAGGAGGCCAACAAAGCAAAATGACCGAAGAATACCGACCAACCCCCAGAGGAACCAATGAACGAAAAGAAGAGGAGCGGAGATGACAATTGCTTCTCGAGCCCTCGAAAGTAACCGCAGGCAAAACCTGGTGTTCGGAGCGTGAGTTTAGGCCCCCTAACTTGACTCTTCTAAATGACACCCGCACCAACATTCTGATATAAATTCAAGATAAGAAGTTATTCAAATAGTCGAAGGCGCTGAAGAACCTAGAGGAAGGAGACCAGTCAAAGTATTGCCACTTTCATCGATCTCCGGGTCATAGCATCGAAGACTGTTGGACATTACAAAAAGAGATTGAATACCTAGTCTGTAAAGGGTACCTCACCAAATTCTTGTAGAACCCGGGTCAGGCACCTGGCAGAGCAGATGAAGACGACAAGAGCAACTGAGGAACCAAGTTACGGTTAGGGTCACCAATATGATGACAACTAAACTAACCAAGAGCAATGCCCCGAGCCATCCAAAAATAACATCCAGCAGTAAGAAGTCGAGGGTAAGGGTTATGAATGATGTCATTAATTTTAGGGATGACGATATGGCTCATATAATAATCCCCCACCTTGACCCTCTAGTTATATCTGCTCTCATTTTGCATAGTATAGTTGACTACCAACTGAAATAATTATTCATTGATAATAAAAACTCTCATAATTTGCTCTATCTCGATATTTACTTAAAATTTGGAGTGAAAAAGAGTCAGATGAAGGCAACCGAGGACCTGTATGGGCTAAATGACGAACTAGTGTCCGTCCAAGGCGTTGTCCACCTGGAGGTCATGTTAAGGGCTTATCCTAGGATGGCCTCCAGGATGCTTACATTGCTAACAGTGGACCTCGTCTCAAACGCCACCTTAGGGATGACCCTACCTGATCACTTTTGGGATAGTAACGTCAATCCCCTACCTAAAGATGAAGTTTCTAATCCTGTCTGAAGAGGGTTTAGGCATCGGAGAAGTCCTAGGCGACCAGATAACCGGTTGGATATGCTATATGTCCCAAATTGCTCCGGTGACCCTCACCTAGCCAATCAAAGACCTTGACTTCCATGATAAGACTACCCTACTATAAGTGCAATCAAGAGAGTTAATCGATCAATTCCTTTTGGACCCCAGCAAGCTCGAGAGGCGTGTACAAATCGGGAGTTCCCTATCAGGTCCCCTCCGTGACTAGCTCATAACCTTCCTCAGCTAGAATTCTAATGTCTTCACGTGGACTCCTGCTGATATACTAGGGATACTGATTTGAGTAATAGTCTTCAAGTTTGGCCTCAATCTCGGTCACAAACATATTCGACAGAAGCACAGAAACCACTTGGTCAAGAAATTGATTGCCATCTACGAAGAATTAAAGAAGATGCTCGATGCGAGATTCATCAGGGAAATTTAATATCCATACTAGCTATCAAACGTCATTCATGTTAAAAAGAGTAACGAAAAATGGCAGATATGCGTTGATTTCAATGACATGAATATGGCATGCCCCACGGATGGCTTCCCACTACTAAAGATTGACCTGCTGATGGACTCTACATGTGACCACAAGTTGTTCAACTTCATGGATGCCTACTCGGGTTACAACCAAATCAGGATGAGTCCGAAAGACAAAAATCACACTTCCTTCATGATCGACTAGGGCACTTACTATTATAAAGTCATACCTTTTGGTCTAAAAAATACTGAGGCTACCTACCAGTGGCTTGTAAATAAGATGTTTAAAGCCTAGATCGGTTTAAACATGAAAGTATACATGGACACATATTCATCAAAAGAAAAGCCATTGCGGCCATGTTCGCAACCTTGGTGAGACTTTCAGAATCCTCTAGGCACACCAAATGAAGTTAAACCTGGCCAAATGTGCGTTCGGTGTGATGTCCAGGAAGTTATTGAGCTTTATCATCTCTCAACGAAAAATCGAGGTGAATCTCGAGAAGATAAAGGCTATCCTTGACATGAGTCCACCCAAGATAGTAAACAAGGTCTATAAGGCTCACTGCCCTCTTCTAATTCCTAGAGAAATTTTGAAGTAGTATCTACTGTTCTTCAAAGCTTTAAGAGGGACCAAGGTAGTCGACTTCCATTGGACAGAAAACGTAAAGCAGCTTTTTGAGAACTCAAGTAGAACCTCTCCAATCCTCCTCTCCTAACTTCACCTCAGAAGGGCAAAGAGCTGTACTTGTACTTGGCAATCTCCAACACGGCGCAGAGTTCGGTCCTCATTCGTCAACAATCCAACGTACAACAGTTGATGTACTACGTTAGTAAGGTCCTGATGACACTGAGACCCATTATTTGTATGCTAAAAGGATCACTCTATCCCTTGTCTACTATGCTAGGAAGTTACGCCCGTACTTCCAGGCATACAAGATTATCATCCTGATCGATCTACCACTAAAAAGGATCTTGCAAAAGCTGGACACTTCCAGGAAATTGGTCAAATGGATTCCTAAATTTGGTGAGTTTGACGTGGAGTTTTGATCGTGGCTGCCCATAAAGGGATAGGTGCTTGCAAACTTTATTGTTAAAACACCCTCGACCTTGTCAAAGTTTCCAATCAGCCAGGGATTCTGAATTAGACCTTGCATGTTGTTGGGTCATCGACGCAGATCGACAATCGAGCAGGCATGGTTTGAGGACTCTGAACGAGTCAGAGATAAAGTATTCAATGACCCTTAGATTCCCAACCACTAACAACGTCGTCAAGTATAAGGCACTACTCACCGGACTCCAACTAGCAAAGGAGTGCTCAGCTAGATCCCTGATCATTTACAGTGACTCCAAGTTGGTCATCAACTAGATCCTAGGAAACTTCAAGGCCTCAAACCCTCTACTCGTGAAGTACCTCATTAGAGTGAAGAGCTTGACTCAGGCATTTGGCAAAGTTGAAGTAATCTACATCCCTAGAGAAGAGAACTGAAAAGAAAACCAGTTGACAAATGTGGTAGCAATAGGAAACCTAGAACAGTAGGCCAAAAAGATGCAAAAAGTGTAGCCATCCCAAGCATTGACAACCCTGAGACCAAAGTGTTACAAGTGGTCGCCGACGACAACTGGATGTCCTCGTACAAGAGGTACCAAACCGATGACACCCTACCAAAAAGCCTGGAGGAGGCCAAGTGCATAAAGAAGATAGCAAGCTAGTACCTACCATGGATGGGAGGTCGTACCGCCGTAGATACTCAATCCCCTACATGAGATGTCTCATGCCTAAAAAAATTGCTTATGCACTAGGTGAAGCGCACCTCAGCATTTGTGGATCACATGTCAGAGGCAAGAATTTAACCTTCAAAATCATGTGGAAAGGCTTCTACTAGCCCTCGATGAAATACAATGCTATGAATCTTATAAAAAATACGATAATTGCCAAATCCATTGGAATATGACTCATCAGCCACAGGCAGAGCTGCATGCCCTACAATCACCTTAGTCTTTCGTACAATGGAGACTTGACATACTCAACCTTCTGTCCAGATATTTGGACAGAGAAATTCGTTATAGTGGATATTGACTAATTCACTAAGTGGGTCGAAGCATCCCCGCTGACATGGATCACTAAATAGGAAGCAACGAAATTCGTTCGCCAAAGCATTATATATCTGTTTGAGATTCTCGAGATTATAGTGACCGACAACAAAATCTAGTTCACCTGCAAATGGTTCACTAGGTTTAGGTTGGATTAGTCCACACTTTTGTCTCCTACCTACAAGCTAATGGGCAAGTGAAAGTGACAAACCATATGCTGCTACACGGGTTGAAGACTAAGTTAAAGGATGATCTTGAGGGAAATGACTCAAGAGATGCCCTTCAACATAAGTTATGGGACTGAAGTAGTTATCCCAAAAGAAATCAAACTCCCTAACCTTCAGGTTGAATACTTTGACCCACTCAACAACTTTCAAAGGCTGAGAGAGTATCTTGACTTGCTCGAAAAAGCTCAAGTTGCAGCATGCCTATGAACAGCGGACCTACCAGTAGCGGATTGCACAGTACTATAACAAAAATGTGAAATCCCGTCAGTTCAAAGTGAGAGACCTGTCCTATAGAGTATAGAGGAAATAGGCAAAATTATCAATAAAAATAAGCTCTCCCCAACTTGGAAGGACGGATTCCTTATCTCAGCCAACCTTCAAAGCAGTACGTACAAGCTACGCACCCAGAACAGCAAGCTAGTCTCGAGGACCTGGAACACCTCCCATCTCAAAAGATACTACTAATAAGCCTCAGCCAAGCCCAAGTAATGTTGGCATGCATCATTCAGAGTGTTTGTAACATATACCATATTCTCATTAATAAACTAGTTGTTTGTGTATATTTAATTGGCCATATGAATGCTTGTTTCATATCTCATAAAATCGAATGACCTAGATTGCTTCTAAGTTGGGTGAACTTTTGTTCACCCATATGTCGACCTACAAATGGTCAAAAAATCTCAATCCCATTATCGAGCGGTCCACTCACGGTAGAATTTTAAACCTTGGTCCCGATATCAAGCGGCCCATGCACAACTAAATTCTGAACCTCGGTCCCATTACCAAGCGGCCCACAGATGGCCAAATTCTAAACCTCAATCCCGCTATCGAGTGGCCCATATGGGTCAAAAATCACAGCCTCGGTGCTTGCAGACACAGAGTTGGACCACCCCATCAAATAACCACTGAAACCTTAGGAGGCTTTCACAGCATGCATGCGGCAACCTCATCCCAAAGGAGAAAGCACCTTTTGTCGATGACAATTAGTAGGCTAGGACCAAATGCACAATAGCTACGATGTCCTTCAATAGAGGCTGAGCACCGACGATCGCTTGCAGACAATTGCCTATGACACTACTTGAGCCTAGCGATAACGGCCATAAAATCTAGCTGACCCTAGTGAGGCTCACTCAAAAACATGCAATGATGTCCCATCCATGGAAAAGAGTATCACTGCATAGAATTAAAGTGTTGTGACATTTCCCCAAGGGAACGAGCACGGCTAGGGTAATGCACCCAACACAACCCCAGTGATGATAGCGACAATGATAGCTTGCAAAGCAAAAAAGAAAGAGAGAAAGCGACTGAAGAAAAGCTCGGTATGTAAGCATGAACACTAGAAACAACACCCTCAAAGGTCTACTTATTTCATTACAACAATCAAAATATATAAGGAGGACCATCCACCCAAGAAAAATACAAAACTAGCCTTCTGCCCAAAGGAAGGATGATTTAGGGGCTGGGGGCTCCCTTTCGGATGAAATGAAGATCTGACAACATCACTGGCAGAGCCGAACAAATCTAATTGCTGCTAAGCACACCATTCCACGGATGAAAATTTGAGACCGGGAAGCCTAGAGCCACAATATCCACTATGCGCCAATAGAGATGGATGCCAACCCAATACCTACGCTCCATAGCTCACCTGATCTCATCCGGGTTAAGAGAAGTCTTGAGCTCCCCCTCAAGCCAGAAGATCTCATCCCGAAGGCAAGCACAATCCTGGTTT
This sequence comes from Nepenthes gracilis, assembly GCA_033239525.1. NCBI lineage: Eukaryota > Viridiplantae > Streptophyta > Magnoliopsida > Caryophyllales > Nepenthaceae > Nepenthes > Nepenthes gracilis. Next base: position 857,203 of record BSYO01000030.1, read on the forward strand.
GACTCGCGCATCAAATCCTCAATGGAAGAAATCTTCACCCTAGCCTCGAACAATTCACGTTTGAGACAGAAGGCCCACTCCACCATAGCCCTGAACTCCTCCAGATCGACATGGGTTTGGGCCAGATGCTCAACTAAGGTAGCTAGTTAATGGACCCTCTCCTGCAGCTACGAATAGAAAATCAGTGAGTCGAGTGACAACAAAAGTAAAGAAAAGAAACAAGAAGGTGCACAAGAAATACCTCAGCCAAAGATGGCCTCTCTAAGTGCAAACGACTTGATGCGGCTCTTTCAGTACCAAGGCCTCGGCTTCAGAGGGCACGAAATGAGGTGCCTCTGCAGTCTCTGCAACATCCTCGGACTCCTCCACCTCTAAAATCCCAAACTTTGGGGGCTCAAGGCAAGGCTCTTAAGTGGCCTCCTTAGCACCCTCCTCAATAACTCTAGCAGCAAGCCCAACCTCCATCTCCCCTCGGATCTTTGACTACAAGGGCATGAGACAAGACCCTTCGACAGCTTCCATAGCCCTAGCCACCTCGACTGCCACTGAAACTCCAAGCTTCAGAGACTTCGAACGATGCACCTCAACAGCCTCATTGGCCCTGACAGTCATGTCAACCTCCATTATTCAGGTTCCCACCACCTCGTGGCTCTCGTCAATCTCCTCGGTTGAGACATCAGCTACCCAGTCGTCACATGGAGCCTCCTCAATGACGGTAGCAGGAAGGCATGGTATGAGCTTCTCAGGCGGGGAAACAACAACAGCAAAAACATCGTACTGGGCCAGAGTCAGCGCTGGGATTGGCTCGTCTTAGGCACCCCCTACTCACTCATGCCCAATACAAGAGGTCCGAAGGACTCACCTCCCTTGGCCGACCCAACAGTCCTAGATGCCTACTTGTTGAGGAAGTGTAGGAGCCATCCTCCTTGAAGACCTCTTGGACCTCCACCATCGTTCTAGCATAGCCTGGTCATTGCCGGAAGAGAAATCGGATGAGATCTCCTACCAACTATCAACCTTGCTAGAAGCCTCCCAAATAACCAGCACTCTAGGCCTCCTCCTAGACGCGGCAAGCAACACTAGAGCTACGTCAACCCCTTGAAATGAGGCTCCCACTGGACCTCGGCAAAGGCCTCCATACTCAGCCAATGACCTCTCTCTCGGAAGGTATTGGTGTTCACCCAAATGAAGTCCATCAATGGCTTTTCCCAATCCTTCGCCAAGTCCCCCCATAGCGATAACGAGAGAAGCCCAAACATTTCCCTAGTTGTTTTAAAGAGCCCATTCAAAAGGAACCACAAAATAGAAATATCTATCTTTCCACTTCTTGGTCGAGTATGGATTCACCCCTCGGAAGTGAAACTCCGGGCACGGTGACATCGAAATCTAGTCCTCACCCTAGTTAAAGTGAAAGACCACATTCACTAACTTGAGGCAAAACTTGAAACCATAATGTCTGGCAAAGACGCACATAGAGACCAAGTGCTAGATAGTATTGGGTTGAAGCCTCACAATTGGGATGCCCAAACCCGTTAACATCTCATACAACTCTAGTGTAACTGGAAAACAAAGTCACTCCTTTAAGTGGGACTTGTAAATTGTAATGTAGCCCTCTAATGGGGAGCGCACTCTATCGTTTGCACTAGCAGCCGAAACTCCATGGTTCTCGGGATCTTGAACCAAGCAAACAAGGACTCGATGTCTTGGGCTGTGAGAATGGACCAAATTGTCTCAACCTCCCTGAGAGCCATAGATGAAGAAGCAAAAAGTGATCACAGAAACAAAACGGCTTGAATTGAGAAGGAATAGTGTGGGAATTGGCAAAGGCCTAGGGTTTAAATAAACCTCTGCCTGAACTAAAACAATATCATGTGGGGGAGTAGAGGGGGTGCAACCTATAATAACCACAACACGTGCTACACCATGGAGACGCCACAGCACATTAGTCTAACATCATTAGTAATGATGGTTTGACAGACTTGAGACAGCCAACCAGTAGAACAATTTGTAGTTTCCAAGACCCTCAAGCTCCCATTTCCCAAAGTAGCAAATTGGCAGCGCACTACCTAGGCAGGCTTAGGGCTGATCTGACCAACCCTAGTCCTGACCCAGTGTTCAAGGCAAATCACAGCAAGTCAGGACTACCAGAAGAGTGGGCCACCAGAGGTCCACACGAACCAATTTGGCAGTTGGCAAGCAGTAGAGAGCAATGCTCGAGCACCCGAAACACACACAATATGCAACAATAATCAAAACGGTTTAGCATTTTCAATGAAAAATTAGAATATACATCCAAAGGCAACTATCAACCTCAAAATACAAGAAGACAAAAAGAAGATTTTATGTATGCCCATGGCCAGGGTTCGCCATTGAGTCAGGTATTCTAGTGCCGAAGGTCCACAAGCTCCCTCTAAGTCCTCCGAAGCTCATCTTTGAGTGAGGTATCTAATCTAGGGCCTGGGCATGGGCCTCAGCAAGCCCTTGCAATCTTACCTCAGACTCGAACAGAGCTCGGGTAAGATGGTTAACCTACTCCAACACCCACTGCGCCTTTGTAGTGACAGCATCAACCCGGTGCTCTAACTCGTCTAGCCACTCACAAGTAGTCTCCTCCACCGCACAAGATGCCCTTCATGGTTGTCAAATAGAAAAGAGTGGTCAACCAAAGACTACATCAATAAAACATATATACAGAAATTTATACTACCTCTTAGAGAGACGAACATACCTGTCGAGAAAATCTGATGGACTCAAAACCAAGGGTGCCCCCTAAAGCCCTGGGGGTCTAAGAACTGAGGCCTCTAAATGGTGCTCCTCCTCAATGGTCATTGTACCAACCGAATCCTCTACTACGACTCCCATCGACGTCTCCTCATTAGAGCTTGCCTCCTTGATTGAAAACTTGGGTTCAAAGGAAGAAGACAATCATTTTGGCCATGCCAGCAAATCGAGAATGTCAATGAAGCCCTCGCCAACCATTTAAAGACCAGAGCAAAAATCGGTCAGAAGTGAAGATGGCAAACTCAGGGATAGAAACGTTTGCAGACGGAAAGTGATGGAGGAAACGTTTGAGGGCCAACACTTAAATAGCCAACTCTCCCACCAGCAACGACATCATTTTAAGGCAATGAAGCAATGTGTCTTTTCACCAGTGCCATTATGGCATCAAACATGACGCATCCCATCGCAATCAATGCACTCTGACACCTCAATTGATACGATGATGACAACGTTGCTTAGCTATCAATGCCTTGGAATGTCATTTCCCTAAGTCGCAGAACGATGGAGCCCAGCCCAACCAACTCAAGGCCAGTTCGAATGGTCATATCCCAACCAAACGTTGGGGTGAGTCGTTGTGAGTCGAACCACCAAAAGAATGAGTTGCCAATAGGGCCACACCGTCAAACTAATGAAGACCAAGCGGTCAAAGGCAATATCAAAAGATTCATATTAGTCAAAGAATACAAGAGTGTTAGAGCATGTGATGAAGACAGAAAAATATTCGGCGCCCATTCATTAATTTCATTTTAAAAGTAAAAAACTTACATCAGCAGACGTACAAGATAACAAGAAAGGGAAAAATACATTAAAAATGACCCGACGACATTCACTTCGAAAACTGGTTTGGGAAAGATAGGCTCAGGAATGACCACCACAACAGGAAACACCTCACAGCCATGTTCCCACAGACTATCTTCCCGTCGAGCATTCTGACCAGAGACTGGGCATGCCAAGAGATGAAGGGAAAGCCATCCCTTACAACAATGGGGCGTTTGACGCCGCCACCCATCTTCCATTGAGATCGATCGTAGCCATTGGAACTAAGTGAGACCCAACACGGCGACGATTGCCCGATCCTAAGAAGACTCTAGAAGCATCTCCTCCAGCAAGCTCCAGAGGTGACCCCAATAGGAAGAACCAAAGGCAGTGCCACTTTCCTAGATCCGAGAGCACATCGAGGGGAATGCTTGTCCTTCGAAGCTCCTTAAGAGAAGGACAACCGAATGCCAGCAGGAGGAAGAAGATAACAATGGCCCTATGATCAGACCATCCTCATTACGACATCTAAGAAATCGAGGGAGGAGCATCACGGTAGACTTCAAGCATTTCTTCAAGAACTCCATCTGATCCCAATGGGAGGCAGTGAAGGACCCACGTCGGCTCCAAACTCTCACACCACTCGACTGATGTGAAAGCGAACCATGAAGTAAAGTGTGAGAAGTCCCTCCATTAATAGCCAAAAAGCAAGATTTGTGAGCCATCAATGAGAAGTCACCTTGCCAGCATCGCCTGCAAGGAATCGACATTGAATCAACGATACACTTCGAACCAAAGCCAAGATCTTTCCAAACAAAGTATTGAATCCCTACGTCCCTATACGAAAAGCTACATGGCACCTGGGAAGAAGCACAACCCTCGGTAACTAGTGACGGAACATCTCGAGAAGGAATGCATGAGCTGGCCCAACTAGAGACGTCCCATTATCCAACATACCGGGAACTAGCGAGGCTCATTCATCCAATATGGGGGGATAGTGATGGCCATACTATGCCATGGGCCAATCCAAAGTCAAGCCCATCCGTTAGTGAAGCCCCATGAAGACCAAAGCCTAGAAGGCCATACGGTAGGTCGAGCCAATGTCTACACATAATGGACCGGGGGAGATAAAGACTAGCCTAACCCAACAAGCAACCCTTTGCAGCACGACCAATTATGCCGAGGAAACCCTCCAACTCAGCGACAACAGTTTGGCCACTGCAAAGGGATGACATGGCAGGCACTTGCCATTGATGGTCGAGGTTAACATTTAAAGGGGACGGCCACGCTCACCTACTCACAGCAAAAAGGATACTGATGCTGCAATCGCCATTGCTAACATGGCTCGATGAATCACCCGCCAGAACAACCTGGCAAATGTCGGCAAAGACCACCCATAGTCACACCACCACGGTAAAATGACAGCTGACACTAGTGGTTTCCATCAGCGACCAACAATTTACGAATCCCTACGCGACAGCTATCTAAGCTTTGGGGAAACAGCCATGCCGAGTCGTCGTCTACAAATATCCCTTCTCCATCGCTGAAGGAGGGGGCCATTCCAAAGAAAAACCAAGGAGGTGACCCAAGAGGAAACTTAAGAAACAATCCCAACAGAGAGAAATCCCAGTCTCTCTTTTGCAAAGTTGCTCCCCATTGAGCAAACCACGAAGTCTAGCCCTCCGCCACTCACCAAACCGCTCCCTGTGAGTTCACCACCGAAGCCTAACCCTCCACCATTAACCAAGATGCTCCCCATTGAGCACACCATCGGAGCCAAGTCCTCTGATACTACTCACCTTCTCCACATACGTGCATCCGCACATTTCCTACATCCTTCTTGTATCTTTCTACTTTCTAAGAAAGATTACTAATTTGAGTGTCAGAGAATAATATAAAAAGTGAGTTTCATCAATCCTCTGATATATTGTTTGTTTGTTGTGTTGTACAAAACCTAGGTTATCAGAGATGGAGATCGAACGTATCTTAGTTCAACTTATCGCAGAAGATCAAATGGATCCCTAATCCATAATACAATCCAGATTTAGGAACACATCAAATTTTAAAAAAAAATGCATAAAACTTATAAAATGATTTACAATTTAAACACTTTCCATCAATTTATTTGCTAATCTCGTGGTCACTTGCAATTAATGATCCAAAAATATATTACAGCACATTCTCAATTGTACAAAATAATCAACCAATATAAAGAGATAATTATTATACATCTTGATGGGTCTGGTAGTTCATGGACCAACCTAGAACCCAACCTGTAGGAGAAAGAAGGGCCCGGAAAGTAGTAGCCTTATGAGAGCTCCTCTGAACCCAGAATCAAAAAGCACAACAAAAGGCCCAAACAATTCAACCCAAATCAGCCCAACAGTATACAGGCAATAAAAATTAATCAATGGCCCAACTCAATCAGCTCCAACTCAGTAGACAAGTCCATTTGACCGATGCCAACGAATAGTCTCTCATGACTGCGGGGACAGGAGCTACAGATGTCTATCACCAGTCTACCACCCTCTTGATTACCTAGGCGTAGACTACCAGTGGTAGAAGCATGATGGAAACTCCCACAGAACTACAGAGTCATAGCATCTACATCCCACAACCATAGAGCCATGGTTTCAGTCACTCACACTTGTAGAGTCATGGGGCCTAAGGATAGCTAACTAGCACTCACACTATAAATACATTCCTTCCTCCATGGAAAAAAGAGATCGATCCATCAGTCCAAAATTCAGACATAATGGCATCTTAAGCGTGACTCTCTCTTGCGTGCTCTCTCTATCTCTCTCATAAAGCCACTCTCCTATTGGTGCAATCCACTCCAGAAAACACTCTTCCACAAGTGCAGCTCTTACTCTCCAGAAATCACTCTCTCACGAGTGTGATTCTCATGCAGAAGGCTGCCCACCCATCTAGCACATCTGTGGAGCCCATTTCTCCATATTACACTCAATCCCTAAACAATCTTACATCTGCACATTTCTTCTTTCATCCTCCTATATTTCTCGACCAAGTGGAAAGATTATTAATATAAATATCAAGGACATATCGAAAAATAAGTCTTGCCATCCTCTGATTTCTTATTTTTTTAGTTGTAGTGTGTAGGATCCAAATTTAAAATAACAAAAATCGGGTAGTCATAAGAATGATCGTCCAGCCATCGGCATGGCAGCGTTGGCTACCCAGGTGGATGTGCTACCGAAGTTGCTCTAGATTATCTTCACCTGTCTGGAGGTACGACTATTGGGCTCTCTCTCCTCTAACTCACAGACCTTCGCCTCCAAGAGGAAGAGTTGGAGAAAGAGGTATCCTACCAAGAAGGAGATTCAGTGGCTTGACAACTTCAAGGCTCAAGTGGCCACGAGCAATAAGGGCCAAGTGCGGCTGGGAGGCAAACCAAGTCTCAAAGCACGGGATAAAAATATAGAATGGTAGAATCCACACTATTCCTAAGATGACTGGAGGCCATCAGCCCAGGAAGGAGCCTTTTACAACACCCAACCAAGGAAGGTCCATAGCCACCCAATCCAGCACATCTCCCCGAACCACTCAAAGTTGAGGACCTCCCTCAACGTAAAGAGGATTGCATCCCCCTTTCAATTGGATGAGAGAATAAGGAAGATTGAGTAGCAAGTATTTAGAGAAAGCATCGATAGACACTCCGACAACCTAAAAAGGTCACCATTCACAAGAAAAATCTTGATGCAGTCACTCCCTTATAAGTTTAAGGTGCCAAACCTGGAGCACTACAATGGAAGTTTCGATCCAGATAGACCATCTGAATCACTTTCTCACTCAACTGGGCTTCCAAAGCCATGACAACCCCATCATATGTCTATACTTTCCTCTAACTCTCGAGAAAGATACTCAAATTTGATTCTATCACCTATAGCCAAATTCAATCTGAACATTTTACAAATAGACCAACAACTTTTTGCTACAGTTCGCCTCCAACTAAAGGGAGAATAAACAACATTGGCACCTTGTTCGCATTTGACAAGGGCCAAATAAAAGTTTGAAACACCTCTTAACCTAATTTAACACCGAGGCCTAAAGACATCCAAGCTCACCGAAAGGTGAAGTTGAACACCTTTATGGTGACCTTGCACCGGACCATTTCTTTAAGCACTTTGTCCACTAGGAGCCTAAAACATTCCCTGAGGTAAAGACCATTGCCCATGTGTACATAGCCACCGAGGAGGCCAATAAAATAAAGTGGCAAGAGCACACAAACCACCACCTTCAAGGGTTGATGAATGGGAAGAAAAAGAGTAGAGACAATGCCAATGCCTGAGATCCTAAGAAGTAGCCAAGGATGGAGCCAAGTGTTTGAAAAGAGTTCAAACCCTAAACTTAACTCCTTTGAATGACACCTAGACGAACATTCTTATGCAAATCAAGGATGAAAAGTTCTTGAAGTGGCCCAAGTAACCCCAAAACCTGAAAAGAGGATATCAGTTTAAGTACTATTTCTACCATCGATCATTGGATCACAGAATTGAGGACTATCGGACACTGTAAAAAGAAATCGAGGCCCTGACTCAGAAATGGTACCTCAATAAGTTCCTAAGAGATTTGGAACAAGCCTCTAGGAGAGTAGATGAGGACAAGCTTGACCAGCATGAGCAGCCCCATAACCGGGTTGCAACCGAAGTTATTATTATGGTGTCCACCAAACCATCAGGGACCAACTCTCCGACCCCCTTGAGAAGGGTTTCGAGACAAAAGGCAAAGGGTAGGAGTTAGGAATGATATCATTATTCTAACCCTCATATTGTATCTGCACTCATCTCGAGCAGTACGCTTGACTACTAACTAAGACGAGCCTTTATTGATAATGAAAGTTCAATGAATTTGTTATATCTTGATACTTATTTCAAACTTGGATTGAAAAAGGACAAATGAAACCAGCCGAGGGACCATTCTATGAACTTGACAACAAACCCATTCTCGATACAGTAGACCATCCAACTGGAGTTCACACTAGGAACGTACCCAAAGATAGCATCCCGCATGCTCACATTTCTAATAGTTGACCAACCCTCAGTCTACCATGCCATTTTGGAACGACCCTGCTTAGTCAAATTCATAATAGTAATGTCGATGCCACATCTCAAAGTGAAGTTCATGACAACATGTGGTGTCAAAGAGGTCCTAGGGAATCAAGTTATGACTAAACATGCTATTTATCCCAAATCAATAAGACAATTCCTAATCAACCGATTGAAGATTTTGACTTTTGGGATGAAGCAACACTACAGTAAGGGCAAATCGATAAATCAACTCATTAATTTTCCTAGATCCCAACAAACCTAAGAAGTGTGTACAGGTCAAAAGTTTGCTCCCGGATCACCTACGCGAATGGTTGATGGCTTTCCTCTAGTAAAACTCCGATGTATTTGCATGGACTCCTACTAACATGCTCGAGATACCGACTGGAATAATAGTCCACAAATTGGGCCTTGATCCCGGTTGAAAGCCCACCGGTTGAAGCGGAGGAACCATTCCACTAACAAGTTAATTTCCATTAGAAAATTCAAGAAATTGCTCGACGCAAGTTTCATAAGGAAAGTCTAGCACCCAAACTAGCTATCAAATGTAGTACTCGTCAAAAAGAGTAATGAAAAATGGTGGATGTGCATTAACTTCACTGGTGTTAATAATGCATGTCTAAAAGATAACTTTTTGTTGCCGAGAATCAATCTATCGGTAGACTTAACAGTCGAGCATAAGTTGCTAAAATTTATGGATACCTATTCAAACTATAATCAAATCCAAATGAGTCCTAATGACAAAGAGTACACCTCATTCATAACTAACTAGCGAATGGTTGGTAGTAAATGATTCACCAAGTATTGCATTAGTTTGATAGTTCAAATGGTTCACACTTCTGTCACTACCTATAAGCAAATGGGTAAGTGGAAGTAACAAACCGCATCATACTACATGGGTTAAAGACAAAGCATAAAGACACAGGGAGCTCTTGGGTAGATGAACTACATTCCGTGTTGTGGTCTTACTAGATGATGCCCAAGGAACTGACACAAGAGATATCCTTCAACTTGTGCTATAAAACTAAAGTGATTGTCCCAATAGAAATTGGTTTGCCTAGCCTCCGAGTCAAATATTTTGACTTACAAAGCAACTCCTAACAACTCAAAGAGTATCTCGACTTGCTCGAATAAGTTTACACACGGTGGCTTATCAATAATGAATCACTTGGTACTATAATAAAAAGGTGAAAGAATACCAGTTCGAGGAGGGAGACCTAATTCTATGGAACATAGAGGCAACCGGTAAAATCGTCGATAGGAACAAGTTATCTCATAATTGGGAGGGACCGTGCCTAGTCTAAGAGATTCCCAAAATGGTGCAAATAAGTTGTGCACCTAGAATGGAAAACTGGTTCCAAGGACATGGAATATCATCCATCTCAAAAAATATTGTCAATGAACCCTAGTTAAGCACAGGTAAGTCCAATGAATCTTATGTGAATTGCTTAAATAATGTAAACACGTTTAATTTAATAAAACAATCATTTATTTTATTTGTCATGTCAATCATTTGAATGCTTGTATAGTTGTATCAATTCAAAGGCCTAAACTACCTCTAAGTCGGGTAAAATACTTCATTTGTGGATCAACATGTGAGAGTCATGTTGAAACCTCATCCCTATAGTCCAAGTGACTCAAAAGAGGTTGAAGGCCCAACCTCAATTCCAATAACCAAGAGGCCCGAATGGAGTCAAATACTATGACCTGGGGAGCTTGTGGATGAAGGTCGAACCTCCCAAAAAAGTGGCCACTATAAAATAAAATCTTATGGGGTTTTTCAACGTGCGTGCAATAACTCTCTTCCACATGGACAAGCACATTCAGTCGATGACAGTCGGAGAACTAGAACCCAATACACAAGTGCGACAATTCCCTTTAACATGGATGAGCACCATCGGTCAAGTACAGGCAACGGTCTAACCTCCGTCAAAGTCCGGTGACTATGGTAATTAAACCTAGTTGGCCCTCGAGAGGCTTTTTCCAGTGTTACAATGTCCTCTCACATAGAAGAGCACATACGGACAAAGATGTCCAACCAAACCCAACAACGGTAGTAATAACACTTAGTCAACAAATAAACAAGTAAATGTCAAGCCAAAAGATTCAACATGCACTCGAAGACACCAGCAGCAATGATCCGGATAGTCTAGCTAATCTATTAAAGAAGTCGATATGTACAACACCAAGGATCCATCCAAAGAATACAAAATGCTGCCTAATACTTATGACTTGAACAGTGACTATCCTAAGGTTAGAGGCCCCCAGGGAACGAGGTAAAGACTCCCCTCCTATCTCCTGGAAAACAATCGAGCTAGATCGATGTTGAGCTCCAATGTTCCTTAAATCAAGGAAACCAACAAAAAGTCTAAAGCAACCAAGGATACAATCTGCCTGCAATAGCAAATGTTGTTTGAGAATCTGTCATCCATCACACGGCCAACGTCGTCTGAGTAGAACCGATTCCTCAGCTCTCCTTCGAGTCGGGCACATTTGCTCTGGAGATTAGTGAGTTGCTGCCCGACCCCTTGAAGCGCGTCCTCGAGCAAGCTAATCCAATCTAAAGCCCAAGATCTTTCCTCCAAGATCTCTTTAGATCTCGCTTCAAACTTGGATAGCACTCGGTCGAGGTAAGTGAGCCGCTCTTAACTCTATAGAGCCTCGAAAAAGGCAACATTCACTTTGCCTTCCATCTCTTCGAGCACGGCAGGATCCACATACATTTGGGACAAGCGAGAGATCTCAATGTCCCAACAATACAAAACCTCTGCCGCCACGCGAAACACCTCCTGTGGCTATCAAGCAAAATGGAACGATTAGTTAGGAACAGTAATGAAAAGTATGATCATGGAATGAAGAACTCTGTGAGACGATACCTCAAAGAAGGATGGACCCTCCTAATGAGATGGACTGGGAGAACCCTCGACTCCAAATCCAGCCAAAGGCGACAAATACTACAAAGGCCATGCATGTTGGTAGAGAGACACATCAAATCTCAGAGGAGGAGATACGCCGAAACATCTGGAAGCTCATATGTTGAAGCCTATAGGGGAGGCACTTCTTTAGTGACCGTGGGCTCTGAGTTATCCCCAATCATCTCTTCCTCCACCTAATCATTATTGATGCCCTCTTCAGCCAAAGTGGTAGGGGGAGTGGAGGCTAATGCTTCAGGCGACAAAGCCACCAAAATGGGGACCCCATTCTTAGCTTCAGATGGGGTGTTGATCGGTTTGCCCAATCCGCAGGCTGATGGATCATGTATTCCAGGGGAAGAGAATAATCAAAGGTAGATAATCAAATCAAAATCTTACCAAATAGAGCAAAAAATTTGCAAAATACCTTGGGAAAGAGCACGCCCGAAGGAGCATGCGTGAAAACCTGTAATGTCCCATCATAAATATATCGGAGTTAAAAATTTAAACCTCTTGACATGGGGGCTAGTGATGAGTTTGATAGTTTGTGGGCTAGTCCAAAACCCAACATACTAGAAAAAGAAGGGATTAGGAAGCAATAGCCTTGCAAGAGGTCCTCCATGCCCAAAATCCAAAAAGCACGCCAAAAGAACAAACAACTCAACCTGAATTGGCCCAACAGTATACGGGAAATTAGAGTTAATCAATGGCCTAACTCAACCCACTCTAACTCAACAAACAAGCCCATATGACTGCTACCAATAAGTGGTTCTAATGACTATGAGGACAGGAGTTGCAAGCGGCTATCACCAGTAGACCACCCTCTTGATTACTTAGGCGCAAACTACCAGTGTGGAAGCACTATGGTGGCTCCCACAGAACTGCATAGTCATAACATCTACAACCCACAACCGTAGGGCCGTTGTGTTGGCCACTCACATTTGCAAAGCCATGGAGCCTAAGGATGGCTAACCAACGGTCATTTTATAAATACATCCCTTTCTCCATAAGAAAAAAGGATCAATCCATCAGTCCAAAATTTGGACATACAGGCATCCTGAGTACGGCTCTCTCTCATGCTCTCTCTCTCACACACATAAAGCCACTCTCCTACGGGTGCTACCCACTCTAGAAGCCACTTTTCCATGAGTGTAGCTCTTAATCTCAAGAAACTACTCTCCCACAAGTGTGATTCCCATGTAGAAAGCCACTCACCCATCGAACGCAGTCGTGGTGCATAGTCTTCCATATTACACTCAATCTCCGAACACTATTGCATCTACACATTTCTTTTCTCATCCTCCTATATTTCTCGACCGAGTAGAAAGATTACTGACTTGAGCGACGGAAGACATATTGAAGAGTAAATCTCGCAATCCTTTAACTTCTTATTTTTTAGTTGTGGTATGTATTATCCAGGTTCGAAGTAACGAAAACCAAACCTAATCCCAGTCAGACACTTGAATTAGGCGGCTCTCTAATTCTTTTTATAATCTAGATCCACGGATGTACCACATCTCAATATAGCACCATCTCTTTAACAATTAAAAATATGTACATTTAACCACATAATGCCAAGTATTTTCTCTTATATTTTGTTAAACATTTGACAACATTTTTCTGTGTTATGTATTCACATAGTTGAATGTTTAGACTAATGAATATTTATTTGTTTGATGAGAATGAGGATGGGTATTTTTTTTATTTTTTACCTTACATGTTAGAATAAAAATTTAACTATTTATTCTATTTATTAGCTCTCAATCAAATATTTGAAAATTTTTAAATTATCAAAAAGAGAAAGAGAGGCAATCAAACAATTGGAAAGCCTACCCTTCTAAAAGAGTGATAAATTTAACTTCTTTTAATTATAATTATTTGATATTGATTAAATGGTCATGTTATTTTTTTTAAAAAAAAAAGCTAGTTAATTCTTTTTAATAAAAATCTCAACCATTTGATACTAACCAAACAATTGTGGTTGAAAAGAGTTGAATTAACCTATTTCTTAGAGGGATAGAGACTCCGAATTCAACAATCGATCACATTGAAGGCAGTTAGAGTGCCACAATTTTAATAAAAAAACTATTTTATATTTGAACATTATATAAAAATGACAAAATAACTATATATAAATCTTTTAAAAATTTTTAAAAATATTATCTAAAATGTGAACCTTTTGATTATTACAAAGGAGGTACCAAAATTTCTTTCCACGTATCTTACTATATTTTTCTTACCATGAAGTTACTTTTTTTTTAATTACACTTTGAAGTATCCCACGATAGAAGGCTCCATTGACAAGGCCACACGCCACACGACCATGAACACTTGAGCACAGTAGGCTCAACTTGTGTCCGATACAACATCTTCGGCGAACGAGCCAATGCAATAAATGTTCATAGACCCGATTATCTCTTATCTTCATCTTCCAGAACCCACATTTCTTTACAAGATAGCAACTACACCAGAAGTTTTCACGACGGAGGAAGCTGCAAATTACGCTTGCAGTCAAATTTTGCACTATCAGGATGAGTAAGATGGCAGCAGTAGTTTCAACCGTCCTGATTCTTTCAGCCAAGCTGTGGCCATATATCCCGACGACACGAGCCTTCCTCTGTTGCGTTTGACACCCGGAAGGGTGCACCCATTCCATCTAGGAGGCCTTTGTGTTGGGGTTAGTCACTTCCTTATAGGTGACTCAACAAATAAGTATTGTCATCGGAGATTTTGTAAAAAGCAAATGAATGAGTTCATTTGGCGGAGAGCAAAACCAGAAAGCAGTTTCCGGTCAACGGGAGGTTGACCAGTGGAGAACTAAAGACGGTTAATACAATGTTGACTGGTGGAGAGCATTTTCAGAGTGAAAAATGTTAGAGCACCTTTTCGGAGAGTAGAAGCCAGTCAACGGAGTTGACCGGCTAATGGAGGCCAGTGGCCAAGGAGCGAGATGGCCAAGGATGTCCATTGGCAGGCACAAATTTTCCTTGAGGCAAAATGGCCAATCAACAAATTGATTGGCCATGAAGGCAAATGGCAAGTACAGATTTTGCCCAGTTGGAATTCTGGTCAAAGAGTTGACCGGCTGTGAAGGAAAAATGACTAGTATGCGTAAGATTTGCCGATTGGCCAAAATGGAAGATTTAATCATTTTGAAAAAAAGTCAAATGTCCAGTTTGCCATAAATAGATTTCCTATTTGGAATTCAATTGGGTCCATGGGTGTCAATTCAAAGATTTTCTGAGCATGCGTGATCTCAGACGGTTATGCAGGAGCCGTTTTGTACGACGCATATTCATATTTTTAGTAAGAACAGATTTTATCGATAGATATAAAATATTTCTCAAATCTGCTGTATATGGTCTCGTTATTAAAAGCAAGTAGAAGGACTTACTGTTCAGAGACACAAACGTGTGAGAGATTCAAGGGTGAAAAAAGAAAGGAGTGCACTACTGGTGAAAAAGAAGAGAGAAAAACAGAGAGTGTAAATGGAGAAGTGTTTTCTTGTTTACCCTGGAGAGGTTTTTCCTTGTTATTCTCGGGTGTGTTACGGATGCTTCATATCGGGCGTTTGTAACCAATTTTTCACATAGTGGACTTGCAGTGAATTTTGTGTCCCGTGATTTTTCCCTTCGATTTGTGAAGGGTTTTCCACGTAAAATTTGTGTGTGCTTCTTTTTCCTTTTTTCCTTTCACTGTGTGTGATTTTGTGTAATTTTGTCCGACTGACCTTTTGTCCCAACACTTTGATGGCTCGTCTAAGGGCCCCATCCCCAACCATCTTGCTGTGTTTGCCCCACCCTGTCAAAATGCTGCTCACAAAATCACAACATATTCAGCTTTGTATATAGTCATCTTGTAGCACAGAGCTTAAAGGGGGAAAGGGGGGAGATATGCATCAAAGTAAGGGTAATTTGCAGCACAGACCTTAAAAAAGTTGGCATCTCATGGCCTTCAATGACAAATGGGCGCATGATGTGTGTGGGGACATAAATGTGTATTTATAGGGATGTGAATACATGTTAGGATGTGTGTGTGTGTGTGTGTGCGTATATATATATATATATATGTGTGTGTGTGTGTGTGTATTTATATGAGCTATGTAAATACATGCGTTAATCAAAAAGTATATGAGTTGTGTATATATATATATATATGCTGTAAATATATACGTATAGGTTTTTTTTGAAATATTTAAATATATCATTGAAAGTATATATATTTAAATAAAAGATGGTTAAATGGGAAATTTAGGGTACTCTAATAATTTTGATTGGATTATCGTGTTATTAATTGGGATGATTGAATAAGATTGATAATTATAGATTTTGTCCAAAAGTGATAAGTAAGAATTAACTTATGGTCTCAGTAATAAGATTTGTACACTAAATAAGTCGGCAAAAATTGGGTTAAATCCGTCTAATCAAGCTGTTCAGGAATATACGAGCAGGTGATCAAATGTTAGAAGAATCAACTTAGTTTTGGTTTAATAGTGGATTTGAGTGTTTAGTGGCATCATTTAGAGTTACAACATTTAGAGGATTATGGTGGACCAACAGAATGGTATTAGCTAGAAATCTAGTGTGTTCATAAATCTTTTTCATTTCCTTTGATGACTATTCTATTTGTGTTAGTCCTTATCACGTGAGTATAGTAATTATCAATATCAAACGACATTTTTATCATTATAGTTACGAAATTTTTTTACGTTGTACTCAATTGCATGAGTATATGTTATTAGATTCTTACGGTCAATATAAAAGAAAGTATATGAAAGTGTTTTGATATCAAAGAATACAAAATTTATGGCACCATAGTATAGGTAATAATTATTCGTATTGATTTTTGTATTATGGTTGGATGAGGTATATTGCTGAATATAAAAGGATTCTTTTAGCCATGCTACCATCGTATAATATAATATTAAGAGATATCATCATAAGAGATATTGGGTTTGACATATTGAGATTGTTTTTTTATCGTGTGAGCGGATGATATGCACACTAGTAAGATATCTTTGTTTGTTTAGTAGAGTTTTAGTATATCATCGATTTAGTTGCATCTCAAACTTATGAATATCAGTTATCTCGTGATAAGTATCTAACTAAATGATATACACACACGACCTTTGGTTAATAAGATAAAATAATATATAAAAGATTCTCTATGATATCTCGTTATTATTAATATTTCTTGAGTTTAAAATTCGATAAAATTTATGAGTTTTATTTAATAGAATCTATGTGTTAGATTTAGTATATTTGGATTCAGTAGAATCTCTTAGACTTATTGTTATTTGATATTTGGATCATTCATACTAATATTTAAATTAGGAAATCCTTATTTTTTTGTGATATCAAGTTTTGAAAATTTTTTACTTGTTATTGGCGAATCTTTTTATCTTTGTGATACAATGGTCCAGTGTAACTTATTCTTACTATTGTATTTGAATTGTAGATTGACAAACTGTATACTTACGGATGGAGCTTACTGTCTAATTATATATTTCTGTTATGATTTTTATGTGTCTATTGTTTATCATACATTCTTTATTATTATCACTTGCTTGACTTTTTGCTGATCCGTATATTTTATTTGCTCCAAATTTAAGTTGATTTCATAACAATTGATGGGATTCTATATTTGTTGCAGAACATTAAAGTAAAAATGATTCTAATAACTAATTGTTACTATTTCTATTGATGACGGCGCTCACACATTTTGATAAAGGTTTAATGGTTATCTTCAAATTGCAACCCATAATTTTAAGTCATTTTTGTTTTTTAAAATATTTACACAATATATTAAAGAGTTGTTGACTTTTTAATTGAAAAATATTAAAATTATGATATATATATATATATAATAACTTTATATTTTATAATTTTTTGCTCGAACAATCCCGACCAAATTTAATAATTAGAGCTCCAATCTTCACAAAATTTGGGTTCAATCCCCTCGCACTCATCATTTCAAAGATAACAATGGCCTCATGGCAAAACCCGCTTCGTTCATGAGCGCTAATCAAAGCAGAACAGGTGTAGCCGGTGTTACCGTAGTCCTCGTTCGCGGCATTTTCGAACACATTCCTAACTAATTCAACTTTTCCTAATCTTCCCATTACGGTAATCATAGATTTAGCCAACTCGCCTCTCTCACTCCCCTTCTTCTCTCTACTAACGGCAAATTCATAGCAATATATCCCCTTTGAGCACTCCCCGCGATTGCCCAGCTCCCTGAGCAAGAAATTGTGGTGGTCTAACCCAGAAAGCTTCGATTCAAAGCCAAGAAGCACATTTTCCGTATCTTTACCGCCATGTGCGAATCGAATCGAGTGGTTTAAGGCCGCCTCTGCAACAGAAGAGTGCCGTGTAGTAATGGAGGTTTTGGGTCGATTGAAATGGTGTTTGGAAACGAAGCGTGTGGACTTCTTTCCGCTGAAATCGGTTGAAAGATGGGGTTGGTCGTGTGGGGAAGGGAGAGGACAGAGGAGGCTGGTTGCCTGGGAAGTGGGACTGACAGGGAATGTTGCGGCGGTGGATTGATGGAGAGAGATTCTTCGGGAGATCCAACAATGCTGGTTTTGAGGGCGGTTTTGGAGGGTTTTGTGGTGAGTTTGACGGTGGTTCTGGCAGGGCTTTGGAATTGATGGCTGTGATTGAGCAGCTTTCAGGTATTTTTTCATTACACCTTTTAGGTGATTGCAAATAACTGGCTGATTCGTAAATCTTTGATAAAGAAAACAAAAATTAGGGGATTCTTTGCATCAATGAATATAAAAAGAAAAGAAAAACCTCTGTAGGATTGAGGGTTTTTTTTTTTTTTTTTTTGGGGGGGGGGGCGCATTTCCGTTTTTAACGCTTCTTGAAACGTTTCAGAACCGGTGAACGTTACAATCGTCCTACTATCACTCTCCTTCCTCCGCATCCAACCCGCCTAAGAAAACTCGATTCTCCTGAAAAACAGCACAGACATCATTCAAACCACTCATCCCCATCTCTCGCTCTCCCTCCATCGATTTGTTTGTTTCATGCTTGACCAGGTTAGCGTGTAATTCCCACCTGAAAGGGAAAAAAAAACACCAAGAACCCCAAGAAACAGAGTACAACAATTCAGAAATTAATGAATTGAGCAGAGATGGTCTAGATTATTGGCCCCAAAGATATCAAAACCCATATAACAGAAGGCAAAAGTAAAAAGAATCAAGAAATTGCTATTTCGTTTTAGGCGTACAGGGAAACTTGAAGCGAAATATTCAGGACGCAAAATCGTCCCTGTTTTCCTGTACGTCAATTTCTCTGTCCCACATCCCCCTGGTCCTAAAGAATTCACTGCAACTATGTCAAACGCCGACAACACCCAGAAATTGCTCCCTATCCTGTTATGCAGCTCTGTCCTTTTTGCGCTCATCAGATTTATTGCAGCCGATTCAGCTCCGATCATCATAAGCTGCGGATCTAGCGCCGCCGGCACTGATGCTGATGGACGGAAATGGGAGCCAGACGTGAAATTCCTCCCTTCTCAGGAGAACACATCGCCGGCGTCGGCACAAATTCAAGACCCTTCTCTGCCTTCTACAGTGCCGTATATGTCTGCCCGGATTATAAACGCCGAAACGACGTACAAGTTTCCGGTCAATTCGAGCCGCCGTTATACCGTCCGGCTCCATTTTTATCCTTCTTCTTATGGTTCTCTCAACATTAGCAATTCGTACTTCTTCGTCGCCGCGAACGGCGTCACGCTTCTGAATAATTTCAGCGCTGCCATAACCGCGCAAGCTCTGACGCAGGCTTATATTATCAAAGAGTACTCCCTGGCGCCAGTGGACACCAGGGGTTGAGCTTGACTTTCAAGCCGTCGGACAAGTATCATGGGACGTTTGCTTTCGTTAATGGGATTGAGGTGCGTAGAAATATCTAGATTTTCTAACAATTAAACATTATATTTGTAGCTAAGCTAAGTCGAGCGAAGGGGATTACTGATATTTGATTGTAAGATTTGATCGACATGGTCTTATAAAATGCAGAAATTAAATTAGTATTTTTGTTATCAGCTTGTAGAACATTAAAATCTGAAGGAACACATCTCATAATACCATCGTAGAGTATCTTGAACAGGTAATTCTGATTCCAGAGATGTTTGGTGCGGCGACATTGGTGGGATTCTCCGAACAGACGGTGGATGGGGCGACGGAGAATCTGCAAACGATGTACAGGTTGAACGTCGGTGGCAACTACATTCCTCCAACGAACGATTCTGCTGGGATGTTGAGGACTTGGTATGACGACACGCCGTATTTGTATGGGGCGAATGCAGGGGTGACGTCTTCCACCTCCGGTGACGGGAATGACGCCGTCGTCCGTTGGCAGAAGACGGCCAAGTATATTGCTCCGGAGGATGTTTACCGGACGTGGAGGAGTATGGGGCCTGACCCTAATCTCACCTTGCACTATAATCTCACCTGGCAGTTTCAGGCTAGTTTTTTTTTTTTTTAATGGTGATACAAAATATTCATCAATATATTCATATTTAAGTTCCAAATTGAATTATACCACCTTTTATACTAAATTTTATTGGTTTTAGGTTGATCCTAATTTCATGTATTTGGTGAGGCTCCATTTCTGTGAACATCTTTACAGCAAGACAAATCAAAGAGTCTTCTACATATACATCAACAACCAAACAGTCATCCCCGACGGTGCCGATGTAATCGCATGGGCTGGGGCTAAGGACATTCCAATATACGAGGACTATGCGATATTTGTTCCGAATGGTCAAGGAGATGCGCAGATCTGGCTGGCTCTTCATCCTAAGGATCAATCTGACGGTGATTCTCCGCCAGAATTCTACGATGCCATCCTTAATGGTTTGGAGATATTCAAGGTAATATCTCCCACAAAGACACTTTGATTAAACCCAATTCAGATCTGCTTTTATTAATGCCAGCTTAGTGTGCATGATTAAGTTCACAGTTTTTGTGTAAATTTTTAGCGTAATTTTCTGTTACAATTTGGCATTGGCGACGTTGGACAGGTAAATGATGGAAATAAGAACTTAGGAGGCCCAAATCCTGTACCATCTGGTGCAATGCTCAAGGCAGAGGAGAGTCAGAGGCAAGCTTTCGAGGATGATAGCACCAAGCCTAACTTAAAGATGATTGGGGCTGCCAGTGGCGCCGCCGCATTCGGCCTTGCGGCCGTCCTGTGCATTGCTATGTACCAGAAAAGGAACAGGTACTAAGAGCAATTCAAAATTTCACAATTTGGTCATAATGCTATAGGATTTTACCAAATCATATGAGAAATAATGTGCGTGCTTTGAAAAATGTCAAAATATTGTCGTGTTTTGTCGCAAATGTGGAGGATATTTTGTTGATTTTATTGAGACGTTCGGTGCCGCTAAACAGCTGCTAAATATCCCCATCCAAATGAACATGATGTAATTTTAGGTAGTACATACATGTATTTAGATTGTTAAATTGACATAAACTTGTATGAATTTATGTAAATATTATATATTTTTTCTTTAAAGTTTTGTTAAAGTTAAGAGTAAATTTCAGGATCCAATAATAAATAAACATTTATTAGTTAAAAAAATGTACCCATTATGATGAATCTTACAAAACATTTGTTGATTTCAGATATCCACGGAGCAAATCGGGCACTTCAAGTTGGCTGCCAATCTACAGCACCTCCCACACTCAAGGCAACAAGTCCACCACAGGGGGCGGCAGTGTCGCCAGTGCGCAGGTCTCATCCGATGCAGCAGCCAACTGCCGTCACTTCTCATTGGCAGAAATCAAGATGGCCACCAAGAACTTTAACGAATCTCATGTCATCGGCGTCGGAGGCTTCGGAAAGGTTTACAGAGGAGTTATTGATGGAAAAACCAAAGTGGCCATCAAGAGATCAAACCCATCCTCAGAGCAAGGCGTTCATGAGTTTGTCACTGAAATTGAGATGCTCTCAAAGCTAAGGCACAAGCATTTGGTGTCCCTGATAGGCTACTGTGAAGAGGAGGGCGAGATGGCCTTAGTTTATGACTTCATGGCTCATGGTACCCTACGGGAGCACCTC
>BSYO01000030.1:878893-964684 GCA_033239525.1 Nepenthes gracilis
TGCTTTTATGTGAACCAAAAAAAAGAAAGGCTCGGATAACTTAAATTTAAAGAGGTAAAAAGCAAAATTTGAATTATAATTGTAAAAGTAATTTGACTTAAGTAGCTTGGTTTGTATTATCAGTAATATATTATTTGATTTAGAGTCACATTTTAAAGTCAATTATATTTTAATTTATCATACCACTAATTATAACATAAAAAGATTTTATTGAGCAATCTCAACTAATGGAGCACAAAACTTTTGCTATCTATAGATCAAAAAAAAAAAAAAAAAAAGCTCAAATCACTTAAATTCAAGGAGCTAAAAATAATACTTGAATTTTAATGGTAAAATTAATCAAACTTAGGTAGCTTGTTTTGTATTAAAAGTGATCCCTTATTTGGTTTAGAGTCATATTTTAAAGTCAATTATATTTTAGCTTATCATTCTATTAAGTATAACCTATAAAAATTTTATTGAACTCTGAATTAACATTTTTAAAATAATTTTACTTGTTTAATAGTCATAATTTTGTTCAACTTAAATGCATATTATAAATGTTTATTAAACATTAACAAAATTTATAGACTCTAGACTAATTCTTATCTGCTATAAAAGTATATTATAAAAACCTATATTTTTATAATTTTTTTAAATTAGTAAATTATAAATTACATAACAATTTAAAATAGTTAAAATAAATCTTAGAGATTATAAAATATACTTAAATTTTTTAGGGTGAATTCCCTCCCCCACAATTATATATATAAATATAAGGTCCAAAAGTGAAAAATAGCTTCTATGGTGACCTATGAAGTTTGTTTTTGTCAATTAAACTATTAGCATGTAACAAAGCAATATGATATAATAATAAATTAACATAATATTATGATAATTAGGTGTGCGTGGTAATATTATAGATTTTTTATGTGATTATAAGGCTGTTTTTAAAATTTCGATTTTTTTATATTAAAAATAAATAAATAAATAAAACGGTCCTCGAACCATTCTGATAAGGAAGGAGAGCAGTGTTGTTTTACATTTCAGAGTTTCTCTCAAGCCAACCAATTCGTTTTGAAATAGCCAATCTTACAAATTTTTCGAATTTTCATTACTAACCCGTTGTCGTAGCGAGGTAGATCGCGAGATTCACGCCATCAAACCAACCGCGACAGTCCAACACTTGAAGGTAAGCTAAGTTTCGTTTCATTTCCATCCAATCGATTTCGGCCCTAATTGCGCTGACGTTACCTTCTCATGATGATTCGGTAATAAGCATCTCCGATTTTACCCTTTGATTTCTAATACGATATTAGGTTTTTAACTCCCAGTTCTTCCATAATCTGAGCTTAATTTTACGCTTACGGAAATCAATCGCCAAATTTCTGTTCAGGGTTTGGTGGGAGAAGTTGCAGGTTTGAGCAGTAGATGGCGAAGATTAAGCCTCAAGCTCTGCTACAGCAGAGCAAGAAGAAGAAGACTCCAAGTCGTATCAGTTTCTCAGCGATTGCATTTTTCAGCTTGATTGTTCTGCTGGTTTTGTTCTTCATATTTTCTACCTACAGGCATTTCTCCCACAGGTTAGTGTTTTCTCCCGTTTTGATTTCGTTATAATTGGCGATAAATGCGGAGCTGTAGGTATTGCTACGTAGCGGAAGTAATTTTAATGCTAAAAGATTAAAAAACCTGTCAAACAAGATCAAAGCCTCAAATAATTGGGCCCGAGAAAAAGCAAGAACCAGAAATTCGGTTTATAAGCATGAGGCACTTCTCAGAATTTATAGAATTTCAGTTTAAACAAATCAAGATCATTGGATAAAGGAAGATCATGAACAGATCTTGCCTCTATTTCTTTGGTAGGTATATTTATGCTATCTAATTTAGTAGGATCATCACTGGACCGATTGTTGCTTATATTATTCATCGTGCGGCTTGTGATTAATAAAGAAGCCAAGTGGAGATTTGAAGTTTCAGTATTTCTAATAGTATTTTCCATATCAGCTAGATTGTACCTTTTTCTGACCGCTTCTTTCTTAAGTGATTAATAGCTTTCATTATGCCGATTATATCTCTAGGTCAGTAGACCAAGGAGAGCATGGATATCATACCGGTCGGAAGGTAACAAGTTAGTCCTAATGAATTTGACTAAATTCTTCCATTCTTTCACTGCTTCGATCAAGTAAAGAACTCTAATTTGCTATTTCGAGTTGGGAGGCCATAGCTTTTGAAAACCCAGCTATAAAGGGACAGCTCAATATATGAGGGTCTCATGTTGTGAGGTATAGGGCGGGTATGTAGTATCGTAGTATAATGCTCACATCAGGGTATCGATTAGTATTGCATCAGGGTAAATTTGCCAGGTGAACCTTTTGTTGTAGCCTTCGGTTTTTCGTCTTATAATGTACTGCAAACTTTCAATTTTGATATGTGTATTAATTTTATGTGCTGTAGGGTCTCAATGCTCTGAAGAAATCTGATGTGCCTAGATATGCGGTAAGTATGGTAGCTTTTATTGCTACCTTGGATGTTTATCTTGATGAAGTTGACATTTATTGTGATGTTTGTTGTAATGCCTCAATGTGATGCCTAGTTTGAATGCTTTTTGCTACCGGATGTGAATTTTCTGGTGCAATGCTATTTGAATAAAGATAACAAACACTGGAACTCTCTCTCTTGTATCAACTTGGGTATTGCATGCTCTTGTAAAAGTGGTTTTCGGTGCTTGCATTTTTAACTTCAGTTTGGAAGCTGCCTTTGACAGCCTTTACACGCCTAAATATTTCTGTCCTTGGTATCAGATCATCAATACTTCAAAAGGCTTTATAACTGTGGAACTTTTCAAGGATGGTTCTCCAGAAGTTGTTGATGAATTCATCAATTTATGGTGGGTACCAAGAATTTTATTCTTTAACTGATTTATTTTATAAATTTCTGTATGCTAGAGTATATCTCCTAATGCTTTTATAGTTGAATAGGTTAGTCAGATATGCAATAATAGCTCGACTTGGATATATTCTTTTGTTATTTTCATTTTTGTATAAAAGTTCTGGTCTTTCTAACTTTCTTACTCTTTTTGCACCATTGGAGTTGTGAAATTACTACCAATCTCCTTTTAAAGTTCTAGTATTCTTTTCATCAGATTTTTTTTTCGTGGGGGAGGGGGCTAAAACCATACATCCATTGAAGGTTTTCTTCACCTAAAGTTTCTTTGCATAAGTGAGATTCATGATATTACCAACAAGATTTGTTTTGTGATAATATATATGTGTGTGTGTTCCTGTGCGCATGAAATATGCATTCATCCAAAAAACACAAGACTTGGCGAACCACCATGGAATCCCTAGCCAAACTATCACTGTGAGAAACATTAGTTTTGTTTCTCTCCATTTGAATTCATAGATCATTGCCAAGGTAACTTTTCTCCAGATACCAGTTCCTTATATTGGTGATAAACATATATGATGCCACAAGCTCTCTCTCAAAGTACTGGATTGAACCCAACTGATGGAAAGGCTTCCTTCTAAATTTAAACGTGTGCCTTAGTTTATAATTGCAATTTTCTGCAGAGGCAGTATTGTTTCTTCTATTGTTTGAGGTTTGTCTTAAGATATTAAGCTGCCAGAGTGTTTTGGCTTTTGGTGTGCATTTGTTTTAGAGGTCGGGTCTTTTGAAAAGTTTATAACTCTTGGGTCTTGGGTCCATGTGGTCTTGTTTTTGTACTTATTGGGCTTAGTTTCTTAATGTGGATATTCTTTAGAAATCTTGGTAATTTATGATTAGATATTTTTATTCTAGGAGTTTACGTAATTCCTTAATCTTAATTCCTTGGAGAATAAGGATTCTGGCAGTTTCATCAGTTATCTTAAATTATTAGTGTAGTATAATTTAAGGGATTATTTCTGAAGATTTTCTTCTATGATGTAATTTTCCCTGATGGCGTAATGCTTTGGACCCTAGGTGTGATGTCTGAGAGATACTAAAGTGATTCCTAGAAAATCTGTCTTCTCTCTTACCTTTTCTTCACTGTTTACAGCAATCGCAACCTACATCAGTTTCATCAATATAAGCACTCATAGACCTTGTGAAAAACCTATTTACAAGCTTTCTTACATCATCAGCACACTTCTAACAAAACAAGAGCTGATTCCCAAATCCTTTGAGCCTCTTTGGAAGGCAAAACAATCAAATTGACTTATCTAATTTGTACATTCAAAATAAATAGTGGTTCGCCATGGGAAAATGCCTCCCTATCATAAATTATCCAAAGTGAGGTTCCTATTCTAGGAAGCTCCCCAAGGCCAAATTGAACATTTGATGACCACACCAGAATTTCATTGCAATTTACATGGAAAAGCATGAACTTCATTATTCTTCACGGCATTTTGAATTCCGTATACCTTAACCAAGCTGTGAGATGTTAGGAACTCTCAAAGGTGATTTCTTGTTATAACCTGTCCTTGAGCATGGATCTTCAAGGCCAATTGTTAAGAAAGGCTTACAAAAAACTAGGAGGATGAGTTTTGATATAATTGTAATATTGCTCCACTGTAATCTGAAAATCACGGGTTCAAACTATAAAATACACTTTCTATAATGCAAAGGTTAGGTTGTATATATTTGATCATTCCTGAACTCTAAAAATGTGAGCCTTGTGCATTGGGCCTCCTTTGTTGTAAAAATTAGAAAAATCCTCCACTTCAAGGCCTGGTATATCAATAGATAGACTAATAATTCCCCTATAAAAAAGTGAAACATGAAGACATCCTCTCATCCTCCTGTCAAAAGATTGGTTCATGCTTTGACCTATGTTGTGCAAGTGTGTGTGACCATAGAAGTAGCCTCTCTACTGTGTGACGGCAAGACTGTGCCACATTTGATCTCCGTAATCTTTGTGGGCCACCTTTTTTTAGCTGGACAAGTTGACTATGTGCTTTAATTGTTCTAAGTCACGTAGTATCACCTCTTTGACAAAATGTTTATGAACAATAATAGGCCATCCCATCTGTGCTTAATCACAGAGTCTGTGTGACGTTAAGACTGTGCCACATTTGATCTCCGTAATCCTACGTGTAAGAGCTCTTTGTGGGCCACCTTTTTTTAGCTGGACAAGTTGACTATGTGCTTTAATTGTTCTAAGTCACGTAGTATCACCTCTTTGACAAAATGTTTATGAACAATAATAGGCCATCCCATCTGTGCTTAATCACAGAGTCTAACCTAATACTGTAATGCATCAACCCATTGCCTCCTTAAAAGAAAATTTCCATTAACCAAACTGATTTAGCAGTCAGAAAGGGTATTTCAAGGGTATGCAATTTCATCGCGTGATAAAGAATTATGTGATACAAGGAGGGGATATCCACAGCCTTGGAGCTCAAGAAGAATGGACTTTTAGAGGGAAGGTCTACAGTCAACTTGATCAAAGGTTTGCTTAGTATAACAAATTAACTTTTGTCTTTGGTTCATTTAGAATTTGAAATTTTCATTCCTTGACTTGTCAGTGATAGAAGTTATTACTCTTACACAGTACAAAACATGAGGCCTTTATGGTTGGGACATCAAAGACGAAGCGTGATAGCAAAGGGTTTGAACTTTTCATAACCACTGCACCTATCCCCGATCTAAATGAGAAGCTTACTTTGTTTGGAAGAGTTGCAAAGGGACAGGACGTTGTTCAGGTAAAGCAGCTTAAAATAATTGGTTTATGGGAATTTATATATTATCCTTTGTTGCTAAATGCTGTAGATGTAAATGCAAATGCAGGTTTTAGTTTATTTATTTTATTTTTTTCCAAAAAAACCAATCTAAGTTGGGCACTTAGTGCGTAAGGGTTTGGTGTGAAGGATATACGTTTAGCACAAAGATGCTGAAAGCAAGTAAACGGAGTGTCGATAACATCACAATACTGAGTGAATGTTATGGCAAGCTTCTGCTACATTCACGATATCTGAGCAAGTATTCTCCAATCCAAGTATATACTGGCCACAAATATCAACTAATGCCAATCCCATATGTACAAAGCCTGTAATTTTGTACAGCTCACTCCTCTGTTCTTGAATAGTCAAGCCAATTTTCAATGGTATTTTATTCCGTTGTAAGTATATAAAAATGGCAACCTAATATATGAGGTTCTCTTGTCATGGTAATTTGGGGAGGATCAAATGTATTTAGTCTTATATTTGCATTATAGAGTGGTTTCTGCATTTTAAACTTATGACTTTCAAATCACAATATAGTAATTTTACCATTACCATAAAACTCACTCTCCTAATACTATAAATACGTGCTATATTCAATTGAATTATATTCACCTTTAGGCTACATCTATCCCATCAGTGATGAGGTGCTGAATACTTTTTACTTTATTTAGGAAATTGA
The DNA here is from genome assembly GCA_033239525.1 of Nepenthes gracilis. Classification (NCBI taxonomy): domain Eukaryota; kingdom Viridiplantae; phylum Streptophyta; class Magnoliopsida; order Caryophyllales; family Nepenthaceae; genus Nepenthes; species Nepenthes gracilis. Next base: position 885,254 of record BSYO01000030.1, read on the forward strand.
AGAGGTGGATACAGATGAGCACTATCAGCCTAAAACTCCTGTTGGAATTATGGATGTGAAGCTTGAACACAAGATCTAGGGCTTCCCTTTTGCAGCTAAAGATCTGTACTCATAAGCCATCTTCAAATTTATTTCGTGGTACAAGTGAGATTTCCTGCATCAGCTACCGGAAGCAAGATGGCCAGGCCCATCACCTGACTTTATTGCTTTGGTCATGGCCTACAATTGCGCTATTTAATCACTTTTGAGTAGAGGATAGAAGACGAGATATGATGATAGGTGTTCTCTCTCTCCCTTTTTATTTTTCTTTTTTTTCCTTCACATGAAAAATGATTTTTTTCCCTTCACATGAAAAATGATGCCTTATTGTTTGCTTGTATAGAAAATGGGCTTTATTGTTGGATGTGACAATCTTGACATATGCTTATTATGATGGATTTTATGGCTGGATTGCCTTAGGTAGCAAAAATTTTGATTATGTTTGGGTTATAGTAGACCAATTGACAAAATCAGCACATTTTTATTCTGGTAAGGACCTTATTTTTAGGAGATCATACTGCATGACTCTATATTAATGAGCTTCTGAGATTGTATGAAATTCGAGAATTTATAGTATCAAATTAATACTTGAGGTATCCAAATTTTAAGAGAGCCTGTATAACAAATTAGGTATGAAATTAAAATTTACTATAGCTTCTAAACACATAGAGATGGCTAATTGAAGCAAAAATTTTAAATTTTGAAAGATATGATTAGAGCTTTTGTATTGGTAACGAAGAAAATTTTAGATAATTATTTGTAGTTGGTTGAAATTATTTACAATAATAGCAATAATATCGATATTTTGGTAGCACCTTTTCAGGCATTATATGGTATGAGATGTTGGTCCCTAGTCAAATGGGAGGATATAGGTGACTGCAAGTATTTGAATTTAGATATGATTTAGGAGAATTTAAACATGATTAAACTAATTCAAAAGCACTTATTAGTTGCTTAAAGATGACAAAATAATAATACTGATTGTAGAAAATCTAATTTGAATTTTGAGGTGGGCAATTATATATTCCCGAAGGTGTCTTTGGGGAAGGGTATTTCAAGATTTGGATTGAAGGAAAAGCTAAAACTGAGATTTATTTAATTATTTAAGATTTTGCAGCCAATTCAAGATGTGGCCTATAAATTAACTTTACTTTTCAATTGGGCCGATTTTCATGATATATTTTATGTTTCAATACGTCAAAATTTTATTTTTTAATTTTTACATATAATTGAGTATAAACCATTCAGATTGATAAAGATCTGATATATATAAAAGTATTATTTCAAAATTTAGAAATGCAAAATCAAGTTTTGCGTACTAAGATAATTTATTAGAGAAATCGGTTTTAGAACATAAGAATGAGATTTAAGAGAAATATTCGAATTTTTTTGTTCAATAAAGTACGTAAATATTGAAAATAAAACTTTATAAAAAAAAATTGTGACACCCAATCCTCCAATCTTATAAGGCAATAGAAGGGGGAGGTGCCCTTTTAGACAATCGGTGACTCATGCCCAATTTGCATCTTCATTTACGTGGCACTCTTACTCTTTCAACCTTCTCTTAGAAGTCCAAGTGTGTGGAAGTTTGATTTAGGCTAAGGAGGTTGGTTCACAAATTAGACCTACAGATTTTATCATCCTAGACATATCCTAGAGTTGATTAGTCACTAACCCAATTTTCAATGTCACTTTCATTATTTTTGGGGATGCCCTAAAAATAAGCATTATGTGAAATTTAACTTGATTTACCATGGGCCCTTGTATAAACCATGATGATTTTTTAATGGATCTTTATAATTATTAAGTTACGCCCGAATGGGTTCATTTACTTATTCCCATAGACGACGCCATGGTGCGTATCTTCGATATGGATTTAGACTTGAGAGCTTTGTCAATGGTTTCTTAGGTCTTACAATTCAAATCATACATGTGATTGTGACTGACTTTTTAATTTATCTTTCAATGTATGAGTCAATATATATATATATATATATATAATAAATGAATTTGAGAGATAATGGAGAATAGGAAGACTAGGTTCTTTAAGTATTTGTTGGGGAGGAGGTGTTCAACAGAAAAATCGTTTTGAACCTCTGCCTGTGTGTTATTGGACAAATAAGGACAATAGGTGATAGCTGAGACCTCAAAAATGAGAAAATTATGAAATTTTTTCAATTTTTTTTTATTCAAAGAAGCTGTTGTGTTTCGAATCTCGGGGACCACGTGCAACGCAAGTGTTTGTGAGTGTAAGATGTAGAAAAGGAGAGAAGAAAATCGGGTTATACGTTGAAAACCTCCCCTTAAGTGAGGAGGAAAAACCACGAGACTCTGGACCTTTAGAAATGCTTCACTATTGCCAAGTCTTTTAGTACATGAACTTTTGGGTGGATTCCTTTCTTATTTCTTATTTTGTATTTCTCTCCTTAGAAAGTTCTCTCGTTGGGAAGCTTTGTCGCCCTTCTGTTCCTTCTTGTTAAGAAGAGAGGAAGGAGCCCAGAGAGAGTCCTGAGGCATGAGCCTCTGCTGGGCATTTATAGGAGAAATTGTGCCGTTGGGAAGAAGACACGTGCCTGGGCCCGGTGGCCGAGAGGCATCCCACCGTCCCACCGGGTCACATTCAATCTTTCTTTGGCGTGTGCGGGGTATCACGCACTGGCGCCGGGGTAGGCTCGAGCGTGTCAGGCGTATAGACTCTAGGCGTCAGTCTTGATTTGACTAGGCGTGCTCTGTGGAGACGGCGTCTGGTAGTGGTTGCAAGTTCTTTAGAAATCGGCGAAGTTGCTTAGTTGGTGCTCTCGGCCATGTATGAGATAGTCTTCGTCCTTGCGCGGCATGCCTTGTTTCCTTGTGAGTTCGTTGGCTCGTTGGAGAAGGCAACTCTCGGATACTAACTGTCTTTCGGAGGATCTTTGATCCTTCGTGGAGGGTCCTCGGGTCTCTTCTTGACTTCTTAGACTGATCTGAGGCCTGATGGAACTCCTGGGGTTCTCGGGCTTCTTCTTCTAGTCCTCGTACCTGGATGTCGACTACTATTCGCGATGATCTCGAGCTTCTTTTGGTCAAAGGGACATCTCGGACCTTTGTTGTAACTTTGGCTTTTGGGACACTAGCTTGTGTCTTGGGCCGTTCAGCCCTCTTGGTTCGTGGACACATTTCTGGGCTTTTTACTTGGGCCTTTCTTTTGGGCCTTGTTTTATGGGCCCTTATATCGGGACCCAACATAGCCCCCAATGCCAAAGGGCTCGAGGTCCTCAACCGTTTGGCATGAAGTCGCTACTTCTCCTAGGAGGTTGATTTCTTCTTGCTCTGGTTTGTCCGCGCGCATGTTGTAACTTGAAAAGGACGTTCCCGGGCTGGCAAGAGTATGACCGTCCTCGTTCTGGCTCAGGCCTTTTGTAGCGGTAGTTCGAGTTCACGGATTTGGTGCTAGCCAATCTCGGAGGCTTTCATCTAAACAAACGCAATATCTGGTTGTCGTCCGAGAAATTTGAGAAGGCGAAGTGGGGACCACGGGCCGAGGCCTCTGCCGCTGCTCCTCCCTAGAAGTCCAAGAAAAAGAGGCCGAGGAGGAGAGCGGAGCCACTAAGGATTGAGGGGCCCGCTGACCGCTCAGAAAAGAGTGTTTCGGCCGAGAGTTCGAAACGTCCAGCGGCCGTTGTTGAGCTCCCTTCCTGTGATGATGATGATTTCAACATCGATGATTTGGGTGACGATGATGTGATTGCCCCTCTGTTTAAGAGGTCGAAGACTGGTTCTTTACCAGAGTCTGCGGGGACTGAAGGTCTCGCCCCTGTCTCCGCAGCTGATCCTCTTACCGAGTCCTCGGGGGCGATTATATAGATTGCGGGGCTCCCGGACGTCCAACCTCCTAGTGATGATTCCGTTCCCGGAGTTCCCGTTGATTTGCCTGGTGACGTCTTGGACAGGATGGATCACCCTTCCGAGGACATAGGAGGCGGGAACTCCGCCGTGGACGCTGAGGGGGGAACGACGGCTGAGATGGTCCAAGAGGTGGTAGAGGCTAAGGAGTTCGGCGTCGCCGACTTGATGTCCCTCGATCCTTCTGAGCATCCCATTGCAAATCAAAGGCGATCACCGTCCGAGCTTCACTGGGGCCGACGTTGGGCGGAGCTCCTTAGTGCCTTTTATAGTCAGTGGAGCTTGTGCTTGAGGAGGCACTGCGGTGCCCGAGAACGACCCGCAAGAGTCCGAGGCCCACGGGGAAGCGGCCAGGCATGATCCTCTTATTTCTAAAGTAACCCACTGTTTCTTCTTTTGCCATATTTTCAGTTGCCTGTGTCTTGATGGGGTTTTCTGTTTGCAGCTCCAGGGTCTGATTGGAGGCCTTAATGAGCTGGTGGGAGAGGTCGCACAGTCCCACTCGGAAATGGAGTCGTTGAGGGCTGCTCGGGAAGCTGCGCAATGGGCTGAAGCGAAGCTGACTGAATCAGAGAGGAAAGTTGCCTCTTTGGAGAACACCATCAAGCTTCTGCTGCTTCAGTAGGACCTCCTCCGGGATAGGGTCCTTCGCTAGGAGGAGAGGTTGAGGACGTCCGTGCAGACTGCAGAGATGGCACCATTGTTGGACAGCAAGTACTGGGAGGGCATCCGCATGTGCCGCCGAGTGCTGCAGCTGATCCGTCCGCGATTTCCTATGGCCGTCCTCGATCCTAGGAACGTCGGTGCCTTAATCGCAGGAGACTTATACGGCGTTGCTGGGAGGCCTTTCTTTGGGTCTCCTCGGGTAGGGCCCGAAGGTGAACCCCTTACGCCCGAGGAGTCAGTTCCGACGGACCAGGCAGGGTCTTCTGGAGCTCAGGAGGCTCGAGGAGAAGGGAGCCAAGAGGGGCTCCCTTGACCCTTTGTCTTTTTTCTTTCTTTGTTATAACATTGTATACAAATTTATTTTTTATGAATAAAACCTGTCCTTTCTGAATGAGGGCTTTGGACTTTTTTGTCCTGTTTGTACAAGTGTCGTTCTTCTTCTTCTTCTTCTTCTTTTTTTTTCTGTGGCACGATGCATAGCACCTCGCTCTTAGTTTTGAGCATGTGATCCTTTTAGGATTCTCTTAGCCTTTTAACCCCTCGGGTTTCTCGGCGTTGGATGTAGTTGTCGAAATTCGACCTCTGGGGCCGCTCGGTGAGGGCCGAGTTTTTGGAGTATGACCTATGGGACCGCTCAAGTACAGCCGAGTTTTTGGAGTACGACCTCTGGGGCCGCTCGGGCACGGTAGAGTTTCGTCGACCTCTATGGCCGCTCGAGCACGGTAGGGGTTTTGGAGTTCGACCTCTGGGAAGGTGGCCCAGGGCACAAAGGGTTTTTAGAGTCGACCTATGGGGCCGCTCGGGTACACCGAAGTTTTTGGAGTACGACCTCACGGGCCGCTCGGGCACGGCCATTTTGGAGTTTGACCTGCAGGGCCGCTCGGGCGCAAATGAGGAGTTTTGAGCACGACCTGCAGGGCCGCTCGGGCACAGCCGATTTTTTGGAGTTCGACCTTTGAGGCCGCTCGGGCACAGCCGAGTTTTTGGAGTTCGATCTCTGGGGCCGTTCAGGCACAGCCGAGTTCTTGGAGTACGACCTCTGGGGCCGCTCGGACATAGCCGAGTTTTTTGCTTCGAGTTGTGAGTTGCCTTGTTGTTGATGAGGGAGCATGAGAATACATGAAAATAGACATAACGAAGGGACGCTTTCATTCATGTATACGTGTTACATTGGGAGGCCTCCAGGGCCTTGCTGAATCCTCACGTTACATTAGTCTGCACGCTCGAGTCTTGGCGTCTTCCTCATTGCTCCCCTGCTGACCGCAGCCTTTTGACAATTCTACCCTGTGCCGGCCTTTACGGAGTTGGCGCGTATAGCCTCCCAATCGATGGTCAGGCGTGCTCCGCGCCCATTATGGCTTTGCCTTTAGAGCGGCGTGACCGACTGCGTCCTGCTATTCCGGGGCCAGGCTCGAGTCGTGGCAGGAAACAGTCAAGATAGCCTTCCATTACCAACCGCTTGATTTTCGCCTAGAGCTTTCTGCAGTCCTCGGTGTCGTGGCCGTAACTGCAGTGGTAATGACAGTATTCCCACTGGTCGCCTCCTTCTGGGTTCTTCAACGCCTTAGGCCATCTCAAGAACTCTTCGTCCCGGATCTGCCTTAGGATGTTGGTGAGCGACTCAGTGAGGGCAGGTGGGCCTGATGGCCTTTCTCCTCCAAGGACCATCCGTTCCTGCTCGTTTTGCCGGGACACCATGGGTCTTGATTTGGGTGCACCGCCCTTCTTTCCTTTCCCCATCCTCGGGGGCGGGGGTCTTCTCTTCCTCATTGGTCAAGCCGCCGATCTTGGGTCCGAAGACCGTTTTCCAGAGCCTCTTGAGCCCCTTCTTTGTCGGGGCCCGGGTTATGGACTTCTTCTTGTTGGGGTAGTCCCTCAACTCACCAGGAACTCGCGTAGCTTGTCGCTCGTGGGGCTCTGCTGGCCGCGAACTTTCGGGGTAGGCTCCCCTAGACTGCTCGTCCACCCTCTCGCAGAGGGTGCGGACTGCTCTCGAGAGGCTGTCCATCTTCTTCACTAGCTTGCGCACGCTAGTACCAGGACTGCCACTCATCGTGCCGCTTGATGGGAGGCACTTGTCGAAGGGTCCCATCTCCCAAGTGGACGTGCTGTCTTGCCTGCTCACCATCTTTGGAGCGCTTGCTATTCTGTGATGGTAGGGAGTTTGTGAGCTTTTTGTCACGGTTCCCACAGACGGTGCCAATTGTTGCGTTCGGATCTCAGGGACCACGTGCAACGCAAGTGTTTGTGAGTGTAAGATGTGGAAAAGGAGAGAAGAAAATCTGATTTTACGTGAAAAGCCTACTCTTAAGTGAGGAGGAAAAATCACGAGACTCTGGGCCTTTGAAAATGCTTCACTATTAGGTGAAAGTCTTTATAAAGTACAAGCTTTTGGGTGGATTCCTTCCTTATCTCTTGTTTTGTATTTCTCTCCTTAGAAAGTTCTCTCGTTGGGAAGCTTTGTCGCCCTTCTGTTCCTTCTTATTAGAAAGAGAGGAAGGAGCCCAGAGAGAGTCCTAAGGCATAAGCCTCTGTTGGGTATTTATAGGAGAAATTGTGCCGTTGGGGAGAAGACACGTGGCAGCCGGCGGGTGGCCGAGAGGCTGTCCACTCTCCCATTGGTCACATTCGATGCTGCTGGCGTGTGCAGGGTATCACGAGGCTGGCGCCGCTGGTAGGGCCTGAGCGTGTCAAGCATATAGACTCTAGCCGTCAGTCTTGAATTGACTAGGCGTGCTCTGTGTAGACGGCGTCTGGTAGTGGTTGCAGGTTCCTTGAAAATCAGCGAAGTTGCTTAGTTGGCGCTCTCGGCCATGTATGAGATAGTCCTCGTCCTTGCGCGGCGTGCCTTGTTTCCTTATGTGTTCGCTGGCTCGTTGGAGAATGCAGCTCTCGGATAATAACTGTCTTTCGGAGGATCTTTGATCCTTCGTGGAGGGTCCTCGGGTCACTTCTTGACTTCTCAGACTGATCTGAGGCCTGATGGAACTCCTGGGGTTCTTAAGCTTCTTCTTCTAGTCCTCGTACCTGGATGTCGACTACTATTCGCGATGTCCTCGAGTTTCTTTTGGTCAAAGGGATCTCTCGGACCTTTGTCGTAACTTTGGCTTTTGTGACACTAGCCTGTATCTTGGGCCTCTTGGGCCGTCCAGCCTTCTTGGTTCGTGGACACATTTTTGAGCTTTTTACTTGGGCCTTTCTTTTGGGCCGTGTTTTATGGGCCCTTATATCGGGACCCAACAGAAGCCCTTGAATTGCTAATGAGGCTTGGTATTTATAAATGCAGAAGTCTTATTATCCTGTGTGGTTCTTGTTTATTTTTCTTAGATATTGCTGATGGTTCTTCTAAAGAAGAGTTGCTAACAATTTTTTTAGGAAAAGAGTTACTGCACATGTTTCACATGTGGGAGTTACTGACTAATTTATTAGGCTGCTTGAAGTTAACTGTTAATATACCTGCTTTGAACTATGAGTTTAGAGGAACTGCTTTTGGGATAATAGTTGTTAATAATGAGTTATGGCCTCGAGATATAGAGTTTTGGTTAAATATGAAAAATCAGCCATCCAATGAGCTATTCATTTGGCTATGATTTTGTATGGCCACTGCATTTTGTAATTTTTAGTAGCTATTTGATGAAAATATAGAATAAGATACTAACTTTTTAATTATTTTTCAATAAATCAATTTATATGAAAATTATAAATATATATATATATGTGTATATGTATATTAGTTTATTTTTTCATTTTTTAAATTGAATTGATTTATCCTGATTTTTATTTTTTTGTTGAATTTACTTTTTTACTTATAAAATTAAATTAATATATTTATTACAAAAATTAATACTTAAAATTTATTTTTATTTAATATCGTAACCTCTTTATTAGTTTTGATTGATAGTAGTCTGTCTAATAGTTATGTTGGGATCTTTTTTTTTTTTTTTTTTGTTAGTTAATTTTTTATGTATTATGTACTAAGAGATACACGAGGGAAAATGTTTGAAAATATTAAAAAAAAAAAGTTTAAATAAAAATTAGTTTAAAGTATTTGATATGATAATTTAAATATTTTTCATTAATAGGAAAAAAAAGTGAGATTAACATTGAAAAAATATCCCTTTTTCTTAATTGAGTTTCTCACTTAAAGAATATAATAATTGTCAATCTTATATTGATTCCTATAATACATTAGGTAGGAGTATAATATATATAAAAAGTTAACATTACCTTTAAAAAACATTAATGATATTTTTATTATTATCACTTTATTTATTTTTTTATTTATTACTTTTTTTAATGAGTTGTTAGAATATTTTTTATTTTAAAAATTTTAATATGTTTAATAAAATTTTTTTATCTCAATTACTTTGATAATCAAAAATATAAGATTAATTAAAAAACTTTTTTAAAAAAATTATCAATATATAACTTATCCATTATATATTTCCCATATCTAAAAATTATTAAAATTTTAGAAATATATAAAGGTTAAAATTGATCTTGATGCATCTTGGATTCGAATCGTCGACGGATTCAGGCACAGTTGAGTATTTGGATCAAGCGGAAGTGGATCCCGATCTCTATACTCCTTGACTTGGATTTTACATACCACAACAGACGATAAGATATCAAAGAAAAATAGCGAAACTCACTTTTCGATTTATCTTCTAACGCTCAAGTTAATAATTCTTCTTCCGAAATGAAGAAAACGAAGATAGAATTTATTGGAAATGATGCGGGGAATGGGACTTATGAATCTGACTCAAAAGTTGTGCCTGACATAGAGTGACTTTCGAATGGTGTACTCGTGGATAGTGGCTTTTGTGAGAAAGAGGAGATGAGAATGATAAGATTCTCAGAACTCCGGCAGATAGCGAGAGTGACGGCTCAGGTGAACAGCGTTCGAGGGCTTCATTTTTGTGGGAATGCTGGATTGCTGAGCGTATTCGAGAGAGCGTTGTCCTCGAGTCTTGCCTCAAGGGTCTCTTATAGCTTTGGGCCATCTCAGCCTTCCTTGGGCAGCAAAGCTGGCTGCCAGTTACCTGAAGTAATCTAGGCAGGCTGGCGTGAAGATTGCTGGTGCCATTTAAGGCAATCGTGATTGGTCGAAAGGGTTAATTCCTTTGTTGCGGAGATTCTGCACACAGCAAATGCTGGAATTTCCCTTGTGGGATATACACTGAGTCAGAGACTTCCTCTTTTAGGGAGATCGTGATCTAGAAAAATATTACGAATCTTGATCGGTTAAGACAGATAACTTCTCATAAATGGGAATGGGGTTGTGGGCCGTATCCAATTTGAGCCACATCCAACCGACTGAGGATCATCTCTGGTCAACTGGGACGTTGACGGCCCTCTGGGCCAATGGGCCGTACTTTTTTTGGGTTGATCGCCCTTTTTGAACCTACCCATTTTAGCCGTCCCTATCACTAGCCCCCCGTGTCGGGGGTTTGAATTTTCAGCCCCTGGCATGTTCATGATGGGACATAACATGTCGTATTGTCTTTCCTTTTCTACTCTTTTTCCAGAACTTCTTCAGATTCCCCTTTTTATTGTTCCTTAGTGTGACTTCTCTACTCATTGATTCTCTACAAATTTGTTGGGATGGTGGTTCCCTGGCATTTAGCGACCCATTGGTTTCTTCACGTGCTATAAATCGAGGGCTCGTAGCACTTCTTTGCATCTCATCCCTCCTTAATCAGTGAAATGGCGCAGGAGTTAGAAGCCGCTATGAGGCTTAGTGTCTCGGCTACCAACTCTGGGCTGAGGCCATTTGCGTTCTCCAATTGCATTACCTTCAGACGTACCTTTGATCCTCTTTGGTCACCCCTTTTCGTGTAGGGGGCACTTTGGTCACCCCTTTTCGTGCCTGTCCCACTAGTGCCTCTTTGTCTAATTAGGACTTGGCCTTCCTTACCCTCTGTCTACCTGTGCGTGGCTGCCTTTCTTTACGACAAACTTTTGCTCTAATCTTGATGTGCTATTCTTCTATTTGAGAGCATGCTTTAGAGTAGGGCTTTTGCGGCCAGGCTTTCGTCTTATGTATTTCTCTCCCCCCCCCCTTTCTTCATCATTATTGTCTTTTCGTTGTACATTGGCCTCTGAGGGCTTTGTAACTTGTAAATGGAGATCAATGAAAAAGACTAGCAACTGTCTTTGCACATATTACTTCTGTCGCTTCTCCTCTATTATTGTCATGTTTCTCTCTCTCCTTTTTTTGGTGCACCGGACTCGTTTAAGGAGTTGTAGGTCCAGACTGGGTGGTTGACCTGCCAAAATGGCTGGAATCCAGAGTGGTAACCGTCCGGTCAAATAGGATGGAGTGGACACGGACTGACCCAGAGATCAAACCTATGGAAGTCCGGAGTGTAGGTCAGAGCCGAAATGGTAGTTGATCAGCCTTACCCAAAGCGGCTCGGAGGTCTAACCGACTGAGTTTCGGAGTGGATCTCAAACAGTTGGTCCGAATTTTACTCCATTACCTCACTCCACCGCCAAGTAAGCAACTTGGGCAGTGGTGCAGTTCTACATCAACGAGTCCTTTTCTGCCTAGTGTCACCGCCGAAAATGGATGTCTTTCACCATAAATGAGTCAATGGATGTTGAACTCAACGCACAAAGCCTTGATGTCGTTCTCTCTCAGATCGGATGAGAAATCCGCTACGAAAGCCATGGTCAGAAAGAGCTTTAGGGTTTCTTTTGAAGAAACACGTCTGAGAAGCGGGAATGAAGAAGATGAAGATTTGGAAGCGTAACTGATTTCAAAAAACGGAAGGGAAACTTAAGCGCCACGCATGCAAAGGAAACCGTCAGTCCTGCCACGCGTCACCTCCTCATTTGGCCCTCAAAAGGACGGGCTCTGACGCAGAAACCCCTCATAAATGACACCGTCAAGATTGCCACGTGTCGCCTCTCCACTTGGCCCTGTAAAAGGACGGATCTTTGGCGCATTAATGACAAGGATCTCCGACCAACAAAAGGAAGACACGTGTCGTTTTCTGCCTTACAATCCGACCAAAAGCTGGCAGAAATCATTCCCAGAATTGGCCAAAGACGGTCAACAATTCTGGTACTCCGGGATTGACCAAGACGGTCAACAATCCTGGTACTCTGGAATTGACCAAGACGGTCAACGATTCTGGTACCCCAGAATTGGCCAAAAACGGTCAACAATTCCGGTCAAATCCTCCTTCACACTTTTATAAATTTTTACGGGGTTCTCAAAGCAAGGAAAGACATCCCATCATGAACATACTGGAGTCCAGAAATCTGACCACCAGCATGGGGGGCTAGTGATGGGTACACCAATAATGGGCTGGCCCAAAGAAAGGTCAACGGAAGCCAAGATGGTCGGTCAACATTTTTGACGGCCCAATAAGAAGACGGGCCCAGATGCTGGAAAGCCCAAGACGGTCAACGTCAACGTTGACCGTCTTGGCGGCCAACTTACTCACAAACGGCCAACTCAATGTTGACTTGATTTGGTCGCCTTAGAGCTTTACAAACAGTTGAAGCGCCTTATTCCATTCCGGCCCACACCCACGATTGATCACTGTCCACTCTCCCTCGTTCTCTCCACGAAGGCGGTTAAACACTGTTGACGGCCAACTCGACATTTGACCGTCTGCGCCCTGCACATTGGGCCCAAAAGGGTTTTTCTACGTAATGGGCCCGACCTGTTTAGGCCCACCCGGTCGCCATAAAAAGGCCAACCACGATCCTCCAAGGATATTTCACAATCTCAAAAGGAATATCAAAGAAGATTGGCGCCCTTGAAAGAAGGAAAGCGCGGTGATTTCCCAACTCCTTGCCGGCCAAGGAACTCCAACTAACATACATGGGGGAAAGAAACTAACTTGGAAAGTAGTTTGGCCGCCTCGAAGGAAACAATCCTCCACGACAAGCGGCAAGTATCACCCCTCCAAAAGGAAGGCCGGAGCGGATACGAGGGACGATCACTCCTTCCAAAGGAGGAGGATCGCCATCTTTACCATAAAAAAGGCCCTGGATTCACCATCCGGGGCATGCTTCCATTGATGCTTTCATTGACGTCTGCATTGACTGACAAACCCTAAGTGCTCTGAGAAACAAGCTCTGGTTCGCTGCAGCCAAACTCTCGAAACATAATTAAACTCCAAGGCAACGAATGAGTCCCTAGAGCCGTTCTCTGCCTTCCCACCATCCAGATACGAGAAAGGCCTTGCGTCTCTCTGACATCTGGAACAAAACACTCGCTTTCTCTCTCCCATTGCTCTCTCTCTACTTACAGTTCCTTCCTTTGAAGACTGTTTTACTGACTTGAACGTCGGAGTGTTTTCGGTGGGATTACATCACGCCGTTAACGCTGACCTCTTATTCGTCTTAGTGGTGTGTAGGATTCGTACTCGGTGAACGGAGCCTGTTCAGACCATATGGTGATATGACGCAAAATAGAATTGATTCCTGGCAATTATGGGGCTGATAATCAACGGTTCAGATTCTACTCAATTATTTCAACAATCAACGGCGTAGATTAGTCAAGAACATCTATTTAAGGCCTTGCTTGAATCAGTTGAAGGTAGAGAGAAGAAAGCAGAGAACTAGCCAAACCTCTAGAGCAAAATCTTTCTAAACCTTCCTTATTTTCTTTCCTTGTACATTTTTATTTCCTTTCTTTGTACAAATTTCTTTTCTTTGTTCAAATTTCCTTTCTTTGTACCAACTTTCGAAGTATGTAATCAACTTCATCAATCAAAGTCCAGTAGTTTAATTCAGCCTTATTCTGGTATAATTTTGTTCTTCTCTGGTTTACGTGTTGTTTTGTACTTATACGTTTTGAAATACGATCCTGCATACAGGAGGATATCCCACATCGGTCTAGGAAGGAGTTGTTGAAGCACTTATAAGGCGTGGAGGACCTTACCTTCGTGGACGCATTTTCATGAAAACCGTGAGGGCTTCCAGGCCCAAAGCGGACAGTATCTACGATTGTCCTGAATGGTATCAGAGACAGGGCCGTGAGGGAGGATGTCCCACATCGGTTTGGGAAGGAGCCATTGAAGCACTTATAAGGCATGGAGGCCCTTACCTTCGTGGATGCGTTTTGAGGAAAACCGTGAGGGCTTCCAGGCCTAAAGCGGACAGTATCCACGATAATCCTGATTGATATCAGAGCTATGTTCATTTTTTCTGCATGGTATAAGGCATATACGCTACTTTTTCTACATTTGAGTAATGCATGATCACTAATTATACCGAATAATGGTAATAATTATTCTGGCTGGACTTTGTCCACCCAACACATGGAAGAAATTTATCAGATAGGCACTTTTGATTTTAAAACTGCTTTAACTATTAAGGATCATGAACAAACGATTTCAATATAAAATGAATACGAAGAAATAAAATTGTTATCATCCTTGTCTATTGAAAGATTTAAACAACAATGTTAGAATTATATTCGCTATGGATTAGTTCAGATAATAATTAAACCTTTAACCAAATTAGGAATTGATACACCGGTTTTATTATATTTACGTGATCAAACGTTATTAAAATATAAAGACTCTATTTTAGTAATTGTTTAATCTAATTTTTGTAACAAACCAATCTACTTTAATTGTGCACCCAACATTTTAGTTGATCTAAATAACCCAACTATACTTCACACCCAAGTTCTTAATGTTCCTCTTCCTGGTTTAGCCCAACAGGAAGATAGAAGAGGATTTTTTATTCTTTATTGAATTTATTTTAAACTACTCACTAGTCAATTTAATTTAAAATATCTCATTTAGACTCCACCTGGTGAGATAATTGTATTACAAGTAGAAGCTGAACAGCTGCTACTTTTATTCCAAAATTATTAAAATGAGATAAAATTACTTTATCACAAGACTGGCAAGTGAATCTTTCTCAACCACCTATACATATAACAAGAAGAGAATTTACCAATATTACTGAAATACCTGAAGGTAATATTATTTTTAACTTTAGTCAACCACAAAATTATTTACCTAGATCATTAAGTTATAATAATACAAGATCTCCGTCAATTAGTTCTGAATATGACAATTCTAGATCTAACTATGAACCTTCTAGGGAATCAACAAATATTGAAAATTATACTGAAAATTTTAGAAATGACTATGAATCTTCTAAACAATTAACAAATAATAGATACCAACCTACATAATCTCATGATACAAGAAATATAGAAAGTAGAAATCATATTCCTGAAATTATTATACAACCAACCCCACAATCACCAACTCTATCAGAAATGCAAACAATTAATGTAATAAGTATTAAAAAAGAATTTATTCCAAATATGGATGTGCTTAGAAAAGAATTTATGTTAGAAAAACATAATAGTCTTAGAAATTAGTTTTTTAATACTTTTACTACAGAACAAACAGAAGAATATAGAAGTACGTGGAAACAAACAATGAACTTACTCAAACAAAATTTACCATTTTTTGAATGATTTATTTCGTATATAAGAAATGTTCATCAGTTAGATAGAAATAGAAATATTTAAAGTAATTCTCAAAATAATATAACCACTATTACAAGAAATAATAATAATTTGACTAAATCAAATATCTATCAATCAAATATGAACATGATTTGTACTCTAACAATAGAAACTAAAGATGATAAAATTAATAAAAAATATGAAGAAGAAAGTGATGAAGAAATTAATGAAGAAGAACTTTGGTTAGAATATCTTCTTAATCCAATAGATGAAGAAGATACTGAAGCTGAAGAAGAAGAAGAAATTGGTTTAGAAACTTTAATTCATCCTAAATCAAGACCGACTAAAACTTTATCAATTATAGATCAATTTGAATCATTCTCTGAACCAATTTTAGATCACGTTACACTAACCCCCTCTGCACAACAAAGATAAGCACTTCTAGATAAATTAACTATAAAAATAAATAATTTATCTAAGTCTTCAACAAAAATAAGTCAAACTCAAAAACTGCAAAATCCGTAAGAAGAAACTCCTATTGAAAGTACCAAACAAGAAATTAGTCAATTAAATTCTACGAATTCATCAACTTTCTTAGAAAATATCATAACCGCATCACCTTTTTTACTCTCTAAATCACAATCCATAAATATTAAAGAAAATATTAAAAAAAATTTCTTTAATACCCTGTCCATCTATAAAAGCACTTAACCCATCCAAAATAAATAAAAATTCTCAAGAAAAAATAAGTTATTAAAAACCATATGTTGAAAATATAAAGAACCTGGATATAAGTCTAAACAATGTAAATTAAAATAAAAATTAGAAAATAAGTCTAATTTAACTATGGAATCAGAACTTAAACAAAATATTTTAAATAAAGAAATTGTTAGACACATTAATCAACCTAATTATAATCAATTGACATTTTCTCTGTGTAATAACTAAATAATTATTAAAAATTTATATAACAATAATTTTCAGAACTCATATACTATAAGATTAAATATTATCTTTTCTGATATAAACTTATATATTTCAGCTATCAATAATTATTTTACCTTTTCACAAAGAGAATTACCAAAACAAATATGTTCTAAACCTACTTCATTTTATTTTGTTAAAGACAGAATAACTACAAGTTTAAAAATTAAACAAAATAATTATAATAATATTAATAACTTTATGTTAGCAAATAACAAACAACTTATAAAGAATGAATATTTTTAATTAACTCCGACATGGACAGTAAATTATCAAATATTTTTGAAGAATAACATAGAAATAAATATTTAATATCAGAAATATTATAAGATAATATTTGATGATGATATATTATTCGATAACAAATTATCTAATTCTTTTATAAAATATTATTTAATTTCTCATAAAAAATTAGCAATACAAAGATATAAAAATAATATTTTAACACTTAAAAATCAATCCGAGATTCCAAATAAATTACAAATCAATAATAATAACATTTTAAACCAATTCAATAATAAAGACAACCCATTATTAAAAAAAAAAAATTTACAATGAATTAATTAATAAAAATTCAATACAAGTATTTCGTGATACAGAAATTGAAAAAGAAAAACTATCACAACATAATCATATTAAAAAAAATACAACAATTGTTTGATCAAAATAAAAATCAAATATATCATAAGCTTAATCAAAATAATTGTCTAGGAAAAATAAATAGTTTTTCAAAATATAATATAAAAATAAGAAATTGGCAAAATAAAAAATAATATTATAAAAGGCAGACTTTAGTCATGCATTTAATCAAATAAATAAATAAACAACTAAATAAAAATTATAAACGAAATATCCCTAAACCCAAGTTATTTCTAAAATTAATTAGATTTTTAAAATATCTTCAAAAATCAATCATTACTAGATATTTGAATCAAATATCAAGTAATTTCTACTTATAAAAATATTTTCTAAATAGGAAAGATTTTAGAAAATCTTTTATCTTCAAATTTAATCCTATAAAGTTAATAATGAAACAACACAAATTAATACAACAAATAAATACTAATGAAAGAATTACTTTCACATGGAAAACCATTAATGAACAACAAATTACATCTATTCATCCTCCATTAACTGGTTTAAAAATAATCAAAGATAATTTAACTATTCAGGCAGCTCCGTTTAAAATTAGATATAATAAATATTTTAATAGAAAATTTAACGTTAAAAATTTAGAATCAATTCTACAATCAGAAGTTTGTAAAAATACTAAAGAATCCAATGTAAAAATATAAAACATTAGACCATATAAAATTAATATTAAGTTTCCTATCTCTAGGTATTCAGTCTCTAGAGCATTACCATTACAGTTATCATTACATTCATCTAATTATTTTAACAAAAGAACTTTTTGCATATCAAAAGGCCAGAATAATTTTATTCATCATCTTGTTTATCAAAACATTCATATTATTTTACGTAAAGATATAAAGGATTTTACTTCAGTACGATGGCAAATATATTTTGACATTGAACAATTTATTGAATCACATATTTTAGATATTTTAATAAAAAAATTTTTACAGGAAGTTATGCCTCCTAAAGAAAAAGAGGATATTCCATCTCCTTATACGCCAGTAAAGCAACCACCAAAATAATCCATTCATGATTATGCAATGTTTCAACCACAGATTATACCAACCTCTAATAAATACACAACCTTACATGACTTTCCACCATTAAGTTTCAAAGAAGTTGTCACTCCCTCTTCCTCTTCTACTCAACTAGTTCCTACTTCTAGTGATAACCATTATATCACCAAACCACTCAAACTTCATGTTGTTCTTTCCTCTTACTATCAAAAACCATTACTGAATGAGTTCATTACTTTGACAAACAAAATGTTTTATCCTAATCGTTTATACCAAACTGTGGATGTTTCTAAAACTCAACAGTACTATAAATTAATTTTAATTTATTTCGGTTCTGTTGAAATCAAATATCACCGCAATCCTCGAGACAATACCATTACTTTTTCTACTATCAAAATTAAACACATCAAACTTTTCCAAGATGTTGGACTTAACACTTGGGATACTAAATCTTTTTCTGTTCATTATCAACCAAAAGGATACAATTGCCAAGATTACAAAGAAGCATGGCTTAATGATTTTTATCTCCGATCATATACTCATTCTTGGTTTATCTGATTCGATAAAATCTGTCCAAAACCTTTACCAATATGGTTTACAGAATGGTGAATTTACTTTAGAAGCATTACCAGTTCTCTATCCAAGTGGTGTTAACAATGCAAGGATACATTATAACGAATTACATAAAGATATGTTCTTACCACACAGAATAATCAGTTTCCATATTGATTATGAAGTCTGATGGATTATGTCATGGCACTTTACTTGTCATCAGCATTATGAAGATCTACCACTAACTATTCAAGATATTTCTCTTTCTATTGTTTGAGAATTAGAATTAAATGGTGGGATAAGTTCGACTATATCGTGATCAACTATACCCAGATTGACGCTGATTACAAGAAAAATCAAGCTTTAGCCCAAACTATAAAAATTGCCTCAACAATCCTGTCAACTATACCAACGTATTATATTCCAGAAGACCCAACTGTACCAAGTACTTCAAGGCCAAAACTAAGAAGTCCCCAAGTTGTTGGATCACAAACTTTATCTGTCTCCTCCAAACGATCTACTAAAACTACGAAGCAAACGGAAGCTCAGAAGGCCCAATTAGATACAATGATAGTCCAGATAGCCCAAATGCATCAACAACTCTCAAAGCAAGTCCAAGACTTTAAGACCCAATAGGCTGACATTTTAGATGACGATCCAGCATCAAATTTATCTATTCAACCACCCTCACGTATGGCTAGTCTACAGCCTCCTTATGCAGCTGGCTATACCCAAGATCCATTCAGTCTCTGAATGGACTAATTAAAAAAAATCCTAACATTTGTGTTGCATTACAGACATTATATATCATCAAAATTTATCATCAGCAATTTGGCAGTCTTTATGTCAAGAAAAAAAATCAAGATTCGCAAACTACATCTTAGTTTTACACCATTTTAACATCAACAACCAAAGTCAAATTGATAATAAATATTTTATGGACTTTCTACTACTCTCTGGACGGATGGACTCTACAAAAATAGTCGAATGACTCATCAGAATGACAGATGAACTCTACAAAAATATTCACGCCACATTACAATATTTTCCGAAGGAACATAATACTTACACTATTTGGTACTATGCAGACATATATATGTTCAACCATTAGTGCCGACATGCGGCAATTCTGACATATGCAGAAAAATCAGAATTTCAATAGAAGCACTATGCAGACACTATGCAGACACTATGCAAACACTATGCAGTACTATTCATGAAATTGACCAATAACAGAATTGATTCCTAGTAATTATGCTGACAACGACGCATAACAGAATTGATTCCTGACAATTATGCTGACAACGACGCAAAATAGAATTAATTCCTAACAATTATGATGCTAATTATCAACGGTTCAGATTCTACTTAATTATGTCAACAATCAACGGTGCAGATGATTCAAGAACTTCTATTTAAAACCTTACGTAAATCATTTGAAGGTAGAGTTTGAAATAGAACTTGAAAGAGTTGGAAAGAGAGCTTAGAGCTCAGAGCAGAGAAAGCAGAGAACTAGCGAAACCTCCAGAGCAAAATCTTTCTAAGCCTTTCTTACTTTTTTTCCTTGTATAGTTTCATTTCCTTATACAAATTTCTTTTTGTTGTACCAATTCTCAAAGTATGTAATCAACTTCATCAATCAAAGTCCAACAAAGTAAGGCATAATCATTTGCATAGTACTTGCAAAAGGGATGATCACTTGAATAAGGCATATACGCTATTTTTTTTGCATTTGAATAAGGCATAATCACTTCCATGATAGCTTTGGAAACGATAGGGAATGTTTAAACCTGTGAACCGATGTGTTTGTCCGTTGAGGTGATAAAAGGGCGTTGTTTGTCGGGAGTATTCCTGTTTCATTAAGTTTACAAGTAACAGTTATGCATTATCTGTAGGAAATTTAGTTTTATGCATCATTTGTGGAAATCTTGAAAATGGTTTCGAGACTAAGACGAATGTTCAGGGGTAGTAATTCGAATCACAGTACAACAACAAACACTAGAGAATCACTAATTATACCAAATAATAGTCAGAATTATTCTGGTTAGACTTTGCCCCCAACACAAGGAAGAAATTTATCAGATAAGAACTTTTAATTTTAAAACTGCTTTAGTGATTAAGGATCATGAACAAACCATTTCAATTAAAAATGAACACGAAGAAATTAAATTATTATTGTCCTTATCTATTGAAAGATTTAAACAATAAGGTTATAATTATATTCACTATGGCTTAATTCAAACAGCAATTAAACTCTTAACCAAATTAGAAATTGATACACCGATTTTATTATGTTTACGTGATCAAATGTTATTAAAATATAAAGACTCTATATTAGCAATTGTTCAATCTAATTTATGTAATTGACCAATTTATTTCAATTGTGCACCCAACTTTATAGTTGATCTAAATGATCCAACAATCCTTAACACCCTAGTTCTTAATATTCATCTTCCTGGTTTAGCCCAACAGGAAGACAAAAGAGGATTTTTAATTTTTTATCGAATTTATTTTAAATTGCTCACTAGTCAATTTAATCCACCTGGTGAGACAATTGTATTACAAGTAGAAGCTGAATACGCTGCTACTTTTACTCTAAAATTATTAAAATGAGATGAGATCACTTTACCACAAGACTGGCAAGTGAATCTTCCTCAACCTCCGAAACATATAACAAGAAGAAAATTTACCAATATTACTAAAACACCTGAAGATAATATTATTTTTAACTTTAGTCAACTATAAAATTATTTACCTAGATCATTAAGTTATAATAATACAAGACCTTCGTCGATTATTTTTGAATATGAAAATCTTAGAAATGAGTTTGAACCTTCTAGACTATCAACAAATATGAGATACCAACCTACATATTCCCATGATACAAGAAATGTAGAAAGTAGAAACCCTATTCCTGAAATTATTACACAACCAACCCCACAATCACCAACTCTATCAGAAATGCAAACAATTAATGTAATAAGTATTGAAAAATAATTTATTCTAGATATGGATGCACTTAGAAAATAATTTATATTAGAAAAACATAATAGTCTTAGAAATTAATTTTTTAATACTTTTACTACAGAACAAATAGAATAATATAGAAGTACGTGAAAATAAATAATGAACTTGCTTAAACAGAATTTACCATTTTTTGATTGGTTTATTCCGTTTATAAGAAATGTTAACCAATTAGATAGAAATAGAAATATTTGGAATAATTCTCAAAATAATATAACCACTATTACAAGAAAATAATAATGATTTAACTAAACAAAATACATATTAATCAATTATGAATATGATTTGTACTCTAGCAACAGAAACAACTCTAGCAACAGAAGCTAAAAATGATGAAGAAGAATATGAAGAAGAGATTGATAAAGCAGAACTTTGGTTAGAATATCTTCTTATTTCAATGGATGAAGAAGATAATGAAGACGAAGAAGAAGAAGAAGTTAGTTTAGAAACTCTAATTCATCCTAAATCAAGACCAACTAAAACTTTATCAATTATTAATCAATTTAAATCAGTCTCTGAATCAATTTTAGATCACGTTATTCTAACATCCTCTACACAACAAAGAAAAGCACTTTTAGATAAATTAACTATGAAAATCAATAATTTATCTAAGTCTTCAACAAAAATAAGTCAAACTAAGAAAATGCAAAATCCGCAAGAAGAAACTCCTATCGAAAGTACCAAACAAGAAGTTATTCAATTAAATTCTAATAATATTAAAAATTCATCAACTTTCTCAGAAAATCTCTCTGAAGCACAATCTATAAATAATAAAGAAAATACTAAATAAAATTCTTTAATACCCTGTTCATCCATAAAAGCACTTAATCCACCTAAAATAAACCAAAATGTTCAAAAAACTAAATTATTAAAAACCATATGCTGAAAATGTAAAGAACCTGGATATAAGTCTAAACAATGTAAATTAAAATAAAAATTAGAAAATAAGTCTATTTAGCTATAGAATCAGAACTTAAACAAAATATTTCAAATAAAGAAATTGTTAGATACATCAATCAATCTAATTATAATCAATTGACATTTTCCTTATGTAAAGATCAAAATCAGATAATTATTAAAAATTTATGACAATAATTTTCAGAACTCTTACATAATAAAATTTAACAATATCGTTTCTGATATAAAATTATACACTTCAGTCATAAATAATTATTTCAGCTTTTCACAAAAAAAATTATCAAAATAAATATATGCAAAAACTAATTTATTTTGTTCCAATGAAGATAGAATACATACAAGTTTAGAAATTAAACAAAATAATCATAATAATATTAATAACCTTATGTTAACAAATAACCAACAACCTACTCTGATAAATAATAAATATTTTCAATTAACTCCAATATAGACAATTGATTATCACATATCCCCTAGAAATGAGTGTGGCTCTAATACCAAATCTGTATATAGGATCGTATTTCAAAAATTATAAGTATAAAATAACACGTAAACCAGAGAAGAATTGAATTATACCAGAATAAGGCTGAATTAAACTGTTGGACTTTGATTGATGAAGTTGATTATATACTTCGGGAGTTGGTACAAAGAAAGAAAATTTATATAACGAAAGGAAAGGAAAATTTACAATGAAAATAAGAAAATAAGAAAGGCTTAAAAAGTTTTTGCTCTAGAGGTTTGGCTAATTCTCCGCTTTCTTTGCTTTGCCTTCAACTGATTCAAGCAAGGCTTTAAATAGATGTTCTTGACTAATCTGCGATGTTGATTGTTGAAATAATTGAGTAGAATCTGAACCGTTGATTATCAGCTCCATAATTGCCAAGAATCAATTTTGTTTTGCGTCATGTCACCATAATGACAAAGTTATCTTCAGATATGATCAAAAGGCATCTTCTGATTACGACGATTTTGTTAGTTATATTCGGTCACTTTGATGAATAGTGTTGCATAGCATCTGCATAGTATCTGCATAGTGGCTGCATAGTGATTACATAGTAATTGCTTTTGACTTTGTGCTTTTTGATGCATAATTGTATTGCAACAGTTGGTACAAACGTCTGAGCTTCTTTATTTTGCATAATTGAAGCTTGTCTGTGGTACAATTATTTGGGTTTTTTTTTAACAATGGAATATACTAGTAAAAGGAAAGATATCTACACGCGATACACAAAATAGCAGTGAATCCCATGGGCCAAATAAATGATGTGAGCCGAGACATTGGGCTGGTGTTTGGTTTAATAGATTATATCGGTAGAGATAATGGGCCGTTGTGAAGATAAGCCAATTGCCATTACTGATAAGGAATCCAGTAAGGATTGGATTGGATTCATGAAGAATAAGATTTTGGAATGATTTGTTAAAACTTGAAATCCAGAAAAGCCGTTTTAGGATCCAGATAACAATGTATTGTTGTGGCGTAATTTTCATGAGAGCAATAGTAGGTGAATTAGTAGAATGTGTCTGCCATTTGTATATATAAAGACCATAACTACTCCAATCTGAAGAGATCCATATTTGCTAAGAAAGTTGAATATCCCATATGGTATCGTCAGTTAATTTGAGAACAAGAATAATGGGTTCTGTGTGAAAATGATCACATAAAAAATATAACTCGTGTGATGGTAGGAAGACGTATATATCTTGTCTAGGAAACCATGTTTTATTTAAAGGTTCTGATTTAAAATGATAATACTCCTTCCATGTTTGCATATGATCAGAAAAACCGCTGATCCCGTTGGTGAAAAAATAGAGTAAGAGTCCATCATGGAAAAATGTACCAATATCAATACCATATTAAAAAATAAGGCCAGATCCATAATCTGTATAAGCATCCTGTTGAAATAACTCTTGAAAATCCTATGAAATGGGTATCATATGTTAAGTATTAAGTACTGGATTGATAATATAGAACCTTGCCGTGTAAGTCGTTACCGTTGGTGTGCAAAGTAGTAGCCTATTATTGCAGGCTAAAACACGAAACCAATGATTATAAATATTACTGATTGCATCCATTGGTAGCATCATATCTCCTGTGGGTATAAAATTTTATCATCTACTATATTTTAATTGTAGAAGATAAACTTCATCATCTTTCATTGAGGCATGGTAAGAATAATATTTTAGAAAATGTGTTTCAGAGAGTAAAGATAGAAAGGATTTAGAAAGAGATGAGAATTTCAATAAGGTCTTGACAGAAAGTCATGAAAAGATTTCATAGAATTGGTCATAAGTGAATGAGGGTATAGGAGTTTGTTTAGCTTTTCATGATGAGGTTTTCCTTTTCCTTGGCATGATATTCGAGAAGGAACTCTCTTGTCAATAAATCTGGTATAGATTTAGAAGAGTCTTTAATAAATTCAATGTCAAAATCAAAAACATATAAAATAGCTTGCCAGCATGCAAAAATTTATTTTGAAATAAGATTTTTAACATCTTTTTGTAAAACATCTTTAGCAACTTTGCAATCTATTTTTAAAAGAAATTTCTTGTTATATAAATCATCTTAAAATTTTGATATGTATAAAACAATGGATAAAATTTCTTTTTTAATGGTTGAATAGTTTTTCTATGCTCCTAACGATAATCCAGAATGAAATCTTACTATTTGTGTGTGTGCATTTGAATCTAATTTTTGTCTAAGGATGCCACCATATCCTATGTCAGATACATCTGTTTCAACAATAAGTGATGCACGTGGATGAAGAATGCCTAGACATGGTAAATGTTAAACTTGTTATTTTAGTATTTTAATAATAGTAGTGTGTTCATTAGTCAATGTAGGAGGATTCTTTTGAAGTCTTTTAAATAAGGGTCCACAAATTTATCTGAGTTTTGGGATAAAATCGAAAATATAATTAAACCATCCTAAAAATCTTTGTAATTGAGTTTTATCTTTTATTTCATCAGAAAATTTATTAGCAAATTCAATTGATCTTTGAGTAGGCGTTATTGTATGTTGATAAATATTAAATCCTGAAAATTTAATTTTTGTTTGAAATAATTTGATTTTAAGGGAAGAAACCACTAATCCATTATGCTTAATAATATTTAAATATTGATGTAAATATTGAAAATGTTGATCAATTGTGTTAGAAAAAACTAAGACATCATCAATATAAATAATAATAAATTTGGTATAAGGATTAAATATATGATTCATAATATTTTAAAATTTTGATGGAGCATTTTTTAAACCAAACGGCATGACATTCCATTCATAATGTCCAAAAGGGACAGTGAATGTCGTTTTATATCTATCTTTTTTATTTATCTGGATTTGCCAAAATCCTGATTTCCTGTCAAATTTAGAAAAAAATGTTGGCATTATATAATCGATTGATTAAATCTCTTTTATTGGGTATTGGATACCTAATCTATTGAAGGGCTTTATTAAGTGGTTTATAATTAATGACTAATCTAGGAACACCTCTTTTAATTTCAGCATTGTTCATGATATAAAAAGTAGAACAACTCCAAGGTGATTTTGATGGTCTAATTAATTTCTTATCAAGAAGATCATGAATTTCTTTTTTACAGTATTCTAATAATTCTTGATTCATTTGGATAGGTCTGGCTTTAGTAGGAATTTGAGTTTCAGTAAAATCTTTTTCATAAGGTAATTCTACTTGATATTGTTTTCGATTCCAGAAGGTATTTGGTAAATTTGAGCATACTTCTTTTTCCAAAAGTTGTTGTGAGTTTTTAATTTTTGTTTGTAAGAATGGATTAGTTAATTGCTGTTCAATATTAGAAATTTGTATTTCTTCTTTTAGGTAGTGGATTTGTTTTTCCTTTTTTGTTATTAAATTAATTTGTCGATATATTGATGTTGCTGGTCTTTCTACTATTTTTGCTAAACGAATTCTAATTAAACTTACAGACTTTGGTGGAGGTAGAATACAATGGTCAAATATTAGTTATAGATAGCTATTTACATTTATTAAAAAAGAAGGATTACAATTGTGTCAAGATTATAAAGAACACAATAAACTCAAGAAAGATAGTAAACAATTTAAATCTCAACTTGGCTCATTCTGTTATCAATATGGAATGAAAAAATTAAAAGCGCCATCACAACAAAAATCCAAAGCTTTTAAATCTTTAAATATATTGATGATGTCTTAGTTTTTTCTAACATAATTGATCAATATTTTAAACATTTATATCAATTTTTAAATATTATTAAGCATAATATATTAGTGGTTTCTTCCCCAAAAATCAAATTATTTCAAACGAAAATTATATTTTCAGGATTTAATATTTATCAACATACAATTACGCCTATTCAAAGATCAATTGAATTTGCTAATAAATTTTCTGATGAAATAAAAGATAAAATTCAATTACAAAGATTTGTAAGATGCTTAAATTATATTTTTGATTTTGTCCCAAAATTTAGATAAATTTGTGGACCCTTATTTAAAAGATTTCAAAAGAATCCTCCTGCATGGAGTAATGAACATACTACTATTATTAAAACACTAAAACAATAAGTTCAACATTTACCATATCTAGGCATTCCTCGTCTACGTGCATTACTTATTGTTGAAATAGATGCATCTGACGTAGGATATGGTTAGGATGTTATTCTGGATTATGGTTAGGAGCACAGAAAAACTATTCAACCATTAAAAAAGAAATTTTATCCATTGTTTTATACATATCAAAATTTTAAGATGATTTATATAACAAAAAATTTCTTTTAAAAATAGATTGTAAAGCTGCTAAAGATGTTTTAGAAGAAGATGTTAAAAATCTTATTTCAAAATAAATTTTTACACGCTGACAAGCTATTTTATCTATTTTTGATTTTGACATTTAATTTATTAAAGGCTCTTCTAACTCTATACCAGATTTCCTGACAAGAGAATTCCTTCTCGAACATCATGCCAAGGAAAAGGAAAACTCATCACGAAAAGCTAAACAAACTCCTATACCTTCATTCACTTATGATCAATTCTATGAAATCTTTTCATGGCTTTCTGTCAAAGCCTTATTGAAATTCTCCTCTCTTTCTAAACCCTTTCTATCTTTACTCTCTGAAACACATTTCCTAAAATATCATTCTTACCATGCCTCAATGAAAGATGATGAAGCTTATCTTCTACAATCAAAATATCGTAGGCGATGGAATTTTATACCCACAAGAGATATGATGCTACGAATAGATGCAATCAATAATATTTATAATCACTAGCTTCA
The DNA here is from genome assembly GCA_033239525.1 of Nepenthes gracilis. Classification (NCBI taxonomy): domain Eukaryota; kingdom Viridiplantae; phylum Streptophyta; class Magnoliopsida; order Caryophyllales; family Nepenthaceae; genus Nepenthes; species Nepenthes gracilis. Next base: position 912,686 of record BSYO01000030.1, read on the forward strand.
TATTTTAGCCTGCAACAATGAACTACTACTTTATATACCAACGGCAACGACTTACACGGCAAGATTCTATATTATCAATCCAGTACTTAATATTTGACATATGATACCCATTTCAGAGTACTTTCAAGAATTATTTCAACAGGATGCTTATACAGATTATGGATCTAGCCTTATTTTTAAACATGGTATTAATATTGGCACATTTTTCTATGATGGACTCTTACTCTATTTTTTATTGATATATATTTGGTTTAGTCAAATCATTATTATTTTTTGTAATAGTGGTTATATTATTTTAAGAATTATTCCACATATTTTTATTTTTATCTAGTTGGTTAACATTTCTTATATACGGAATAAATCATTCAAAAATGATAAATTCTGTTTAAGTACGTTCATTGTCTGTTTCCACGTACTTCTATATTCTTCTATTTGTTCTGCAGTAAAAGTCTTAAAAAACTAATTTGTAAGGCTATTATGTTTTTTTAATATAAATTCTTTTCTAAATACATCCATATCTGGAATAAATTCTTTTTCAATACTTATTATATTAATTGTTTGTATTTCTGATAGAGTTGGTGATTGTGGGGTTTTCTGCGTAATAATTTCAAGAATAGGATTTCTACTTTCTACATTTCTTATATCATGAAAATACGTAGGTTGGTATCTAGTATTTATTGATGGTCTAGGAGTTTCATACTCATTTCTAGCATTTTTAATATAATTTTCAATATTTGTTGATAGTCTAGAAGATTCATAGTTATTTCTAGAATGTTCATATTCAGAACTAATGGATGGAGGTCTTGTATTATTATAATTTAATGATCTAGGTAAATAATTTTGTGGTTGACTAAAGTTAAAAATGATATTACCTTTAGCTGTTTCAGTAATATTAGTAAATTCTCTTATTATTATATGTCTAGGTGGTTGGAAAAAATTCACTTTTTAGTCATGTGGTAAAGTGATCTCATCCCATTTTAATAATTTTAGAGTAAAAGTAGCTACGTATTCAGCTTCTACTTGTAATATAACTATTTCACCAGGTGGAGTCTGAATGAGATATTTTGAATTAAATTAACTAGTGAGCAGTTTAAAATAAATTTGATAAAAAATTAAAAATCCTCTTCTATCTTCCTGTTGGGCTAAACCAGGAAGATGAACATTAAGAACTAGGGTGTTAAGGATTGTTGGATCATTTAGATCAACTGTAAAGTTGGATGCACAATTGAAATAAATTGGTCCATTACATAAATTAGATTGAATAATTGCTAATATAGAGTCTTTATATTTTAATAACGTTTGATCACATAAATATAATAAAATTGGTGTATCAATTCCTAATTTGGTTTAGAGTTTAATTGCTATTTGAATTAAGCCATAGTGAATATAATTATAACATTATTGTTTAAATCTTTCAATAGATAATGATGATAATAATTTAATTTCTTCGTATTTATTTTTAATTGAAATGGTTTGTTCATGATCCTTAATCGCTAAAGCAGTTTTAAAATCAAAAGTTCCTGTCTGATAAATTTCTTCCATGTGTTGGGTGGGCAAAGTCCAACCAAAATAATTCTGACCATTATTCGGTATAATGAGTTATTCTCTAGTGTTTGTTGTTGTACTGTGATTTGAATTACTATTCCTGAACATTCGTCTTAATCTCGAAGCCATTTTTACTATTTCTACAAATGATGCATAAAACTAAATTTTTTACAAATGATGTATAACCGTTACTTGCAAACTTAATAAAACAGGAACACCCCCGACAAACAACGCCCTTATATCACCTCGACGGGCAAACACATCAGTTCACAGGCTTAAACATTCCTTATCGTTTCCAAAGTTATCATGCAAGAGATCATGCCTTACTCAAATGCAGAAAAAGTAGCATATATGCCTTATACCATGCAGAAAAAATGAACGTGACTCTGATACCATTCAGGACAATCGTGGATACTATCTGCTTTGGGCCTGGAAGCCCTCACGGTTTTCCTCAAGATGCGTCCACGAAGGTAAGGGCCTCCACGCCTTGTATGCGCTTCAACGGCTCCTTCCCATACCGATGTGGGACATCCTCCCTCATGACCCTGTCTCTGATACCATTCAGGATAATTGATTATCACATATCCCCTAGAAATAACATAGAAATAAATATTCAATATAATTATCAGAAATATTACACATTAAAATTTAATGACATATTATCTGATACTAAATTATATAATTTATTTATACAATATTATTTTATTTCTCAACAAGAATTAGCAATACAGAAGTATAAAACTAATATTTTAACACTTAAAAATCAATCAGAGATTTCAAATAAATTACAAATTAATAATAATAATATTTTAAACCAATTTTATAATCAAGACAACCCATTATTGAAAAAATAAATAATGGATGACAATTCAATACAAGTATTTTATAACATAGAAATTGAAAAAGAAAAACTATCACAACATAATCATATTAAGAAAATACAACAATTGTATGATCAAAATAAAAAAATAAATATATCATAAGCTTCACAAAAATAATTGTATAGAAAAGATAAATATGTTTTCAAAATATAATATGAAAGTAAGATATTGGCAAAATAAAAAATAATATTATTAAAGGCAGATTTTAGTCATGCATTTGATCAAACAACTAATTGAGAATTATAAACGAAATATCCCTAACCCCAAGTTATTTCTAAAATTAATTAGATTTTTAAAATATCTTCAAAAATCAATCATTATTACAGAATTGAATCAAATATCAAGTAATTTTTACTTACAAAAATATTTTCTAAATAAGAAAGATGTTAGAAAATCTTTTATCTTCAAATTCAATACAATAAAGTTAATAATGAAACATCATAAATTAATGAAATAAATAAATACTAATGAAAGAATTACTTCCACATGAAAAACCATTAATGGACAATAAATTATATCTGTTCATCATTCATTAACTGGTTTAAAGAAAATCAAAGATAATTTAACTATTCAAGCTGCTCCGTTTAAAATTGAAGATAGAGAATTTGTTGCTAAAAACTTAAAACCAATTATACAATCAGAAGTATATAAAAATAAAACAAATTCTAACGTAAAATTACAACATATTAGACCATCTAATATTAATACTAGGGTTCCCATAAACAATGCATTAGCATTCCATTCATCTAATTATTTTCTCTATATAAATAAAAGAACTTATTGTATATCAAAAAGCCGAAATGATTTTATTCATCATCTTGTTTATCAAAACATTCATATAATTTTACGTAAAGAAATAAAGGATTTTACTTCTATACGATGACAAACGTATTTTGACATAGAACAATTTATTGAATCACATATTTTAGATATTTTAATAAAAGAATTTTTACAGAAAGCTATGCTTCCTAAAGGAAAAGAGAAGAACATTCCATCTCCCTATACTCCAGTAAAGCAAACACCAAAACAATCTGTCCATAATTATGTCATGTCTCAACCACAAATTATACAAACCTCCAACAAATACACAACCTTACATGACTTTCCGCCACTAAGTTTCAATGAAGCCGTCACGCCCACTTCCTCTTCTACGCAACCAGTTCCTACTTCTAATGATAACCATTATATTACCAAACCACTCCAACTTCATATTGCTCTTACTTCTTACTATCAAAAACCATTACTAAATGAGCTCATTACCTTAACAAATAAAATATTTTATCCTAATTATTTATACCAATTTGTGGATGTTTCTAAAACCCAACAGTACTATGAATTAATCTTACCTGATTTCGGTTCTGTTGAAATCAAATATCACCATAATCCTCGAGACAATACCATTACCTTTTCCACTATCAAAATTAAACATGTCAAACTTTTCCAAGATGTTGGACTTAACACTTGGGATACTAAACTTTTTTCTATTCATTATCAGCCAAAAGGATACAATTATCAAGATTACAAAGAAGTATGGTTTAATGCTTTTTATCTTTGGTCTTATACTCAGTCTTGGTTTATCCGATTCGATAAAATCTATCCAAAACCATTACCAATATGGTTTACAGAATGGTAGATTTGCTTCGACGCATTACCAGTCCTCTATCCAAGTAGTGTTAACATTGCACGGCTGCATTATGAAGAATTACACAAAGATATATTCTTACCACACAGAATAATTAATTTTCATATTGATTATGAAGTTCCTTAGATTATGTCATGGCACTTTACTTGTCATCAGTATTATAAAGATCTACCATTAACTATTCAAGATATCCATCTCTCTATTGTTCGAGAATTTTGAATCAAATTGTGGGATAAGTTTGACTATGTCATGATCAACTATACTCAGATTGATGCTGACTACAAGAAAAACCAAGCTTTAGCCTAGACTATAAAAATTATCTCAAAAATCCTACCAACTACACCAACACATTATATTCCAAAAGACCCAACTGTACCAAGTACTTCAAGGCCAAAACCAAGAAGTCCCCAAGTTGTTAGATCTCCAATTTTATCTGTCTCCTCCAAACGATTTACTAATGCTACGAAGCAAATGGAAGCTCAGAAGGCCCAATTAGATACAATGATGGTCCAAATGGCTCAAATGCATCTACAACTCTCAAAGCAAGTCCAAGACTTTAAGACCCAATGGGCTGACATTTCAGATGACGATTCAGTATCAGATTCATCTACTCAACCACCCTCATGTACGGCTAGTCCACAGCCTCCTTATGCAGCTGGCTATGCCCAAGATCCATTCAGTCTCTGAATGGACTAATTAAAAAAAAAACCCTAACATTTGTGTTACATTGCAGGTACTGGATATCATCAAAATTTATCATCAGCAATTTGACAGTCTTTATGTCAAGAAAAATAAACCAAGATTCACAAACGACATCTTAGATTTACACTATTTTAACATCAACGGCCAAATTTATAATAAAAATTTTATGGGATGCCTACTACTTCCCGGACAGAAGAACTCATCAAAAGGACAAATGGATTTTACAAAAATATTGTCACTCCACATTACAATATTGTCCAAAGGAACATAGTACTATACAGCACTATGCACGATTTGGATATATATAAAAGCAGCAAAGTCAAAAGGATGTTCAAAGCCGATATGCATTTTGAAATACGAAGAAACCACTAATCCATTATGCTTAATAATATTTAAAAATTAATATAAATGAGCCACGTTCATTTTTTGCGTAACGGTGTACCATAAATTGTTATGGTTGTCATCCACAGAATAAAATAAATTAGTTTTTGAACATATTTATTTTGATAAATTTTTTTGTAAAAAGATAAAATAATTATTTATAGTAGAAGTGGATAATTTTATATCAGAAAAGATATTGTTCATATAAGAGTTCTGAAGATTATTATCATATAAATTTTTAATAATTATTTGATTTTGATCTTCACATAGGGAAAATGTTAATTGATTATAATTAGGTTGATTAATGTATCTAACAATTTCTTTATTTGAAATATTTTGTTTAAGTTCTGATTCCATAGCTAAATTAGACTTATTTTCTAATTTTTGTTTTAATTTATATTATTTAGACTTATGTCCAGGTTCTTCACATTTTCTGTATTTGGTTTTTAATAATTTATTTTCTTGTGAATTTTTAGTTATTTTAGATGGATTAAGTGTTTTTATAGATGGACAGGGTATTAATAAATTTTCTTTAATATTTTCTTTAATATTTATGGATTGTGATGTAGGGAGTGAAGAAGGTGATTCAGTTATATTATTTTCTAAGGAAGTTGATAAATTTTTATTATTAGAATTTAATTGAATAATTTCTTGTTTGATACAATCTGTAGGAGTTTCTTCTGTGAATTTTACATTTTATCAATTTGATTTATTTTTGATAAATTATTTATTTTTATAGTTACTTTATCTCTTATTTTTGTTGAAGACTTAGATAAATTATTGATTTTTATAGTTAGTTTGTCTAAAAGTGCTTTTCTTTGTTGAGCAGAGGGGGTTAGTGTAACGTGATCTAAAATTAGTTCAGAGAATGATTCAAATTGATCTATAATTGATAAAATCTTAGTCGGTCTTGATTTAGGATGAATTAAAGTTTCTAAACTAATTTCTTCTTCTGTGGTTTCAGTATCTTCTTTATCCATTGGATTAAGAAGATGTTCTAACCAAAGTTCTTCTTCATCAATCTCTTCTTCATATGTTTCCTCAATGTCATCCTTTTTAGTTTCTGTTACTAGGGTTGTTTCTGTTACTAGAGTACAAATCATATTCATGTTTGATTGATATATATTTGGTTTAGTCAAATCATTATTATTTTTTATAATAGTAGTTATATTATTTTGAGAATTATTCCATATATTTTTATTTTTATCTAGTTGGTTAACATTTCTTATATACGGAATAAACCATCCAAAAAATGATAAATTCTGTTTAAGTAATTTCATTGTTTATTTCCACGTACTTCTATATTCTTTTGTTTGTTATGCAGTAAAAGTCTTAAAAAATCAATTTCTAAGGCTATTTTATTTTTCTAATATAAATTTTTTTCTAAGTGCATCCATATCTGGAATAAATTCTTTTTCAATACTTATTACATTAATTGTTTGCATTTTTAATAGAGTTGGTAATTGTGGGGTTGGTTGCGTAATAATTTCAGGAATATGATTTCTACTTTCTACATTTCTTGTATCATGGAAATACGTAGGTTGGTATCTAGTATTTATTGATAGTCTAGGAGTTTCATACTCATTTCTAGCATTTTCAGTATAATTTTTAATATTTGTTGATAGTCTAAAAGGTTCATAGTTATTTCTATGAACTAATATTACGGCTCGGGAGGCTCCCTCCTGAGCCTGGGGCTTATATTCCACTCGGGAGTATCTAGGGTTTCTTCATTCCGGACTTTCATCCGGAGTAGAGCTAGTTCCTCGCTCCTCATGCCTTAAACGGCTTTGGGCGTGTGAGGATACTGGCGCGGGAGTGTTGGTTAGTCTTCTAGTCCGTAGTGGCAGAACTTTCTTTCTTTAGCCTCATCGTCTAGAGGTCGGTGCTGGGGCTACTGCCGGTGCACCCCCCAGCTGTGCTTGCTCCTGGCGGGCGTAGAATATCCGGAGCATTCTGTCTGTACTGTATATGTGCTTCGCCAGGTTTTGGAAAAAAGATGTCGGAATTTCACCGACTACCCTGTTGACCATGGCGCCAATGGCGTGGTCCTGGTTTGGCGAGACTACGTCTCAGGCTGGCTCGCTTGCTTGCGCCCTTGTGTTCACCATTTTGTTTGTGAGTGTTGATCGAAGAAAGTTTCTAGAAAATGCAATTGACTTTTTGTAAGCGCTTCCCACAGACGACGCAATGATGCGTACCTGAATCCGACTTCGATCAGATTTGGAGTCGCCTGGTGGATTGGATCCGACTCCGTTCACTGAGTCTGAATTATGCACACTACTACAGTAAACAAGAGGTCAGGTATCGGTGGGATGTTGTCCCACCGAAAACACTCCGACGCTCAAGTCAGTAACAAGCCTTCGAACTTTAGAAGGTGAACTGGTAAGTAAAAGAGAGAGAGAGAATGAGATTGGCGGGAGTGATGGCTTGTAGATATAGAGACGTTCCCGTGACTCGTAGAGAGTATGATTTTTTATTCGATATTTGCAAGGAACGAATGGAAGTTACGTCCTGAAAGTGTGGAAACTTTGGAGGACGGTTCTCAAAGAGCGGGAGAAGTCTCTGTAATCTGGAGGCTTGGAGTGGGATTGGAAGGTGAGTAATTAAAAAAAAGTATGCTCAAGCACTGCGTTATACTTTGCATTTGCATTTGTGGTTCAAATTGTATCAGAAAGCATCCCCTTTCGAGAGTGGAGACTCTGGGTTTATACAGGCAATGGGGAGTGCAACCTTTCTTGACTAGGAAGACGTGAGCCCTAGCCTGGCGTTGGGTAACGGATGAGATGAGATTGTAGGTAGGCCTGACTGGCGTGATCAGATGAGATTGTTTCCTTTCTGAGCGGGTAACGAATCTCTAGATTAACTGCATTCCTTTTGTGTTTTTATGACTGTTAGACTTCATTGTTGACAAGGAGAGAGACTCTGGGGCCCTCGTCATAGGGTGGGCGCAGACTCTGTTGATACCTTTTTCAGAGGAGATTGACTTTACGGAAAGTATGAAATCAGGGAAATGATCGTTGCTTGTCCTGTGGGGGAACGTCTGCCAAATTGGGCCTACCCCGTATTAGGTTTAACATTTTTAAACTCTTCTTTGCAATACTTCCGTCAGCCGCTTGTTAGCCTTGAAGGAGCGCTTTGGCCGTTTGTTTGTGCACCGGATGACCAATGCTAGCGCGTTGACCGTCTAACGCGCAGTTGGACTTTTCTGGGCTTTGGGCCGCTTTTCTTATTGGGCTTGCCGGCTATGGGCCTACCCATCAAGTTGTTATTTTTATCTTTTATTCCTTTTAATTTTTCTACTTTTTTTTAATATTTTCAAATTTTATTTTTTTGTTTTGTTTAACTTTTGTCTTTTATATTATTTTGAAAAAATTATTTAGTTTTCTATCTTCAATTTTTTATTTTCTATCTTTCCCTTGTGATTTTAATACTTTTATCTGAATTTTTTTCTATTGTTCATTTATTTATTTCATCGTTTTTATACTTTGTTTTTTTTTGCTAAACTTTTGACATTTTGTATTTTATTTCTAAGTTGTCTCATCTTTATTTTATTTTATATTTAATTATTTTTATTTAAAATTTTCTTATTGTTACATATTTATTTTAAACTTCTAATTTACATTCTTTTTTTTGTTTATGATGATATGGCAACCCATATGCAAGTACAAAAAATCAACCTACCGAATGAAGAAAAGTCTAAAAAACGGAAGTCCACTCGGACACTGCCTGGGTTACGTAATGTGTTAATCTAACGACCTATAGCTTTCAGAGATCAGTGCCTGTAACCATGTGGCATTTACCATACTGTGGCCATATTATTACTCTGACATCTCAATAGATATACCGAAAATATCATCCATGATTGCGTATTATTCCGCTGCCTGTGATCACTAAAATAGTTTAGCGGATCCACACGGATAACTATCACTTGCCATAATGCCCAATGATTACTAAATCGGCACTTGCCATAATCCTCATAGGCAAGGAAGAGAATAGACTCTTGAATTTCCAACAAGGTTCCTACGACTCCGGCATTCAAACACATTGAAACCGCATAACAAAAAAAAAAACAAAAAAACCGTTCTGTTCGCAAGTGCACCAGATCTAGAGCCACTCAACTCATGAGTATATCCCTCTCACAACCCACTCTTCATAAATAGTGCACCATCAAAAAACCTGCTCCCAACCGATGACACCTCGATTATTTTTTATATTTTATATTATTTTAATTTTTTTAAATTAATTTTTGAATTTAATTTTTTGAACATTATTTTATTTTTGTCTTTTTTTCTTATTTCAATTTTAGTTTTCGATTTTTAATTTTGTTTCTATTTTTTTTTTTTACTTTGTTTCTCCTTTTTGTCTGCTCTTTCATTTTTCATACATTTTTATGTTTTATTTTTTTTATTATTGATTTTCATGATATAATTTTTAATTTTTTAAACTTTCAATTTTACTTTTTATTTTTATTTTCATTTTATTTCGTCATTTTTATCTTTTTTCTTCAATTGTTTTTTATTTTTCTTACTATTTTCAAAATTTTCCATTTTAGTTGTTACATTTTATCTTTTATTTTTAATTTTTTTATTATTTAGTTTTTTGATATTCCCATATTTTATTTTTTTTAGTTTTATTTCATTTTTATCTTTTATTTTTTTGAAATAAAATTATATTTAGTTTTTTGTCTTCTTTTTTTTTTTTAAAAAAAAATTCTTTCTTTCATTTGTCATTTTTTTAGCTTTTTTTTCCCTGGTTTTTTCTTTCCATTATTCTTTTATTGGTTTTTTTATTTCGAAATTCTAAAACTTTTTATATTTAAATTTTTAATTTTTTATCTTTTATTTTTTAATTGTTTTTTTTTCATTTACTTTTCTTGCGTTGTATTTTTTTTTTACCCTTATATATACATATATATGGTGTGTCCGACAGTTGATTATGCCAACTTAGAATTCGTCCTATAAGAAAAGTGGCAACTCAATAGAGGTTCCTTCAAACCCGAGGGCTACAAAGTATCAACGAAGGCCTATGTTGTACGACCCAGATGCACCCAACTATATATGGGCCTTTGGAGTTGCCACTGGGGGATCCACAAATGCAATTCAACAACTCCAAGTCAACAAACAGCCCGATAATTCAGAGTACTAGTGATAGGGGTACGCTGTTGACCACCCATCGTAACATTAGCAAAACTCTAACAACACTAGTGAGCATGCTCTCTCTCTCTATAAATACCTCCTTCCACAAAAAGGGGGAAGAGACTCATTCCGAATGAAACTTTCTTTCTTGAATGGGTCTGGACTCTCATTCTAAAATAAAGAAGGAAAATTACAAAACGGAGAGACTGAGACAGCATTTCTCTCTCTCTGTGTGTCTCTATTATGCTCTCTGCCAATATCCTTAGTGCCTCTATGGTTAAAAGGGAGCTCAAAATGAGGAAAGAAGGCAACCAGACCTCACATGCTGAATACTCCTCAGACCTTGGGTGTCCAAACATACTGAGAGTCACAAATTCGCTCCCTAACCAAGTACACCTATCAGAACCCAATCCTTTATCTTTAAATTGCTCCCCTATTGAGCACCATCCATCTCTAAGCAGCTTCGTTGCCAAGTTCACCCATTAGGGTTTACCCTCTATTTCTAAGCAGCTCCCCTACCGAGCGCACCCATTAGAACTCAGTCCTCTATCTCAAAGTCGCTTCTTGATTGAACAACCCTTCGCTAAAACTCAATCTCTCAAAATATGTATCTACGTATTATTCACTTATCATCCTATCTTTTTTATATTTGAGAAAAATTAATGACTTGAACATTAAAAGACAAATTAGTGAGTAACTCCTGTATTCTTCTGATATCTTGTTCGTTAATTTTAGTGTGTAATATTTAGATTCAAACTAATAAAAATCAGTTTCGTTTCAATTCAACCCAACAGAAAGATCAGGCCACTCTTCAATTTGTTAAAAATACGAATTCATGAACACATTAATATATATATTTGTATATTTAGTTTTTATTATCTATCTTTTATTTCTTATGTTTGATTTTTAGATATTTTTATGATGCGTCTTAGATCCAAATTTAAACAGATTCGAGTTGAGTTGTCCACTAGATTTCGGTCGAGTTTCTTATCGTAGGGTTTGATCCCACCGAAAATATTCCAATACACAAATCAGTAATCGGCAATCTGATAATTGAACGTAGATGTAAAGGATGCAAAAATGAATATAAAGAGTGTGTTTGTAAGTGGGAATGCACTTGTAAGAATAGTGGCTTCGTTGTTGTAGTTACTTGTAAGAAAAGTGGCCGTTGAAAATTTGGGCTATTTTTTTCTTTGGGCCAGCTTACTGTTAGCATTCCCATCATTTTACAACAACTTTTCTTTCAATAATTTATTTATTTTAAACTTTTAGTTTATATGTTTTTATTTTAAGATTCTCGTTATTTTTATATTCTTTATATATTTTTTAATCTTTTTATTTTTTAAAATATATATTTTTTTTATTTACTATTTTTTCATGATTCATTTTTTAAATTTTTTATTTTCCTTTTATTTTTCATTAAAATTTTTTAAAGTTTTTTTACCTTTTATTTTAAATTTACATCTTTCATTTTATTTTTTAAATATCTTTACATGAAATTTTTTTAAATTTTATTCCTCATCCTCATCACTTTTCATTTTTTGATACTTTATTTTTTTATCTTTTAACTTTTTATATTTTAATTTTTAATTTTTTTATCTCTTTTTTTTTATTTACATATTTTAATATTTTATCATTATTTTTCTTTCATTATTATTTTTTCTATTCTTTTTGATTTTTTATTATTGTTTGAGCTCGAAGATTACATGTGTCTTTTAAGGCAACCATGATTAATCGAAAGAATTGATTCTATTATTGAGCAAATTTTGTACATGACAAATGTTGAAGTTTCAATTGCGAGATATATACTGAGTTGGAAGCTTCATCTTCTGAGAAGATTGTAATCTATGAACATAGTCCGAATCTTTATCAACTAGGGCGGGTAATTTCTTATGAATGAAAACGGGGTCATGGGCCGTATCTAGTTTAGATTGTATTCGGCCGATTGAAGATCATTCTAGTTAACGGGGACGTTGACCATTTTCTAAGCTAGCGAGCCGTACTTTTTTTAAACTGATATTTCTTTTTGAGCAGACCTATTTTAGTAAAATTAATTTTAAATTAGTAAAGTAAATAATACTTTAAACTTTAGCTCTATTAGGTATTGTTAGAAAAATTAAAAAAATATATATAATCCTTCGTCCGTTAATCTCCGCCGTTAATCCGAACCGTGACTTTGACCATCAAAAATCATCAGTTGAAAACTATCCGTTACTCAAATTCTTATTGCCAAAAATAAAAGATTTCCAAATCACAAATCCAGCTGGCAGGACGGAGAGAGAATTTAAATTCCCGATTCTGAGAGAGAGAGAGAGAGAGCAAGCGAGGGACGGAGAGATAGGGAGCGACGGTGATCGTCCTCTTTTCGAGACGAAACAGGGGAGAGAGCAAGCGAGCGATGGAGAGATAGGGAACGAGGGAGGGCGTCCTCTGTTCGAGACGAAACAGGGGAGGATAGTAGCGATAGCCTCCATGGTTGCAAGCTTCTGCGTGATATGGGTTTTCAGAGCAACCCATGTGCTCGAACAAGGCGGCGCCGGCCGATGGGCGTGGATTGGGCTGTTCGCCGCCGAGATACGGCTTGGTTTTCACTGCCTTCTGTCTATTCTTCTCCGATGGAATATCATCCATCGCCGTACCTTCGAAAATCGCCTCAAGAGGTCATCTCTCTCTCTCTAAAACTATTATGGGATTTTTATTCATTTATTTCGGCTGGGTTCGTAATAACTCAAAAGTATCGAAATCCAGATTCGAACTCTTGGCTCACTAATCGCAAGTTCAATTCCTATTTTTATATGTTTGAACTTCCGATGAGCATGACGGTTGGATCAGTAAGTAGGATTCGATTCCTACTGCTGTCTTATTGAAATTACGTTGAGCATTATTTTTGGCTCTGTAATCACTGCTTTAGTTTCTACTGCTATCCGTTTAAAATTACCTTGAGCATAATCTTAATTGCTAAGGTTATTACGCCCAATTTGCATGATTGCGTTGAAACCCTAGGTTTCGAATCTAAACCTGAATGGTATTTCAAACTTAGAGTGTTGGAAAACCCCTAATCAAACGCCGACCGGTCGTACTAGTGGTCCCGACGGCAGTGGTGGTTATTGGTTGACCGGTGGGTATCGGCATCAGATTTCCGGCGAGAAACCCGCGACGAAACAATACAGTGCGAATCGCAGGGGAGACGGACAAGGCAGATGAGAAACGGCGGATGCGGGTCGGATTTGTGGTGATTTCCCGGCACCGGTTATTCGGTTCGCTGGACATGGCTTCGGCGGTGAGTCATTACCACATACAGACCGCAGACAAGAAATTACATGTAAGTGTTTGCCTCTCATTTGCTTTGCCCTGATAATTTGCCTTGCCTCATTTTTTATTTGCTGAAATTTATTTAATATTTTATTTTTGTATGTATTTTTTTTATGTGTTAATGTGTAGAATTTAAAGTATCCTTATTGATATTAAATTTAACCTGAATTGAGTTTGATTGAGTAAATATAAACTCTATATCGTACTTATGAGTATCTTCTCATATATTGTAAAAGCTAGTTGAAAATTAATTTTTGGTAAAAAATATAATTCAAATTAACAAATAAGATAATATATCACATTTGGATAAATATTATTTGCTAGTTTACTATTTATATTTTCAGTAGTAGGAATAATATTATCCATGAGATCAAATGGATGTGGAATTGATATAATTTCAGGATGCTCGTATACTTTTTTCATGGTAACATTTTTAAAATTTATATAGATGACTTGGTACTTGTTATTATTAGAAGCCGTTAAATCATAAAAAATATGCTATTATCTATTCAAATGTTTTGAAATTTTATTTTAATGTTAGGTTCATGAGGAAAGTTATTGAGGGAAAAAAAAATCTCTTGCTGAGTCGGTATTGTCACGAACTCAGACCAAATATGTCGATTAAATATCAATTATAATTTCTACAATTTAAATTTTTAAAGAAATTTAACCAATTAATTCTAAATCCCAAAATTTCAGGTGTGACAATCCAAATAAATAAATATCAACAAACTAAAATCCACACAGGGCTTCATCAGACTACCATCCGAATAATATAAATACGACTTGCTCTATAATCATCGTAAGGGAGATAATAATTAAACCAACATTTATGATCATACATAGTAAATATTCAAATTATTTTCAAAATATAATCATTGGCCTGTACCAGGTCAATTCTATAATATAATCACATCAATTGCCAGATTAAACAATAATAGAACCAAAACTCACCGAATCAGACGAATGGCTGTCAGATCACGTCCTAACTCCTACAATGTATCCAAACATTCTACTCTGAAGGAACAAAATAGAAAAATGAGCCTAATACCCAACAAGTATCATATTTAGTCAAAAAGAGTCCAATAAATCAGATGCGAGGTCAATAGATGAAAATCCAATCAAATTTCAGAATAAATTCAAATTACCGATAAGACAAATTCAACTGAAATTCAAAATCAAAATTTTAAGATCCAATGGTAGTTTTATATTCAAATCAAATATCCAAATCCAAACAAATGTCCAAATTTTAAAAATAGTCAACGTTAGGATCTATATATATATAAATATATATATAATCAAAACAGAAGTGATCCGAACCAATTTCAAAGCCGATACCGATCCACGTCCAAATCCAAGACCCGATCAGCTTGTAATTTGGGGCAAAATTTGATAGTTAGATGATCCAATAGCGTATGCAGAAGTCAAAATAGCACCGCGACAGATATTTTAAAGGTCCAGATCAAAACATATAATTAAAATCATTTGTACGAGACATACCAAATCCAATTATAGGCAAAAATCGACGAATCTCAAATCTAAGTCTAAAAATCCATATCGAAATCAAAGTCTAATACCAATTAAATCAAAAATATAAATTATGTACCAAATCTGAGTTCTAATTATTTAAAGATTAGTTTGAGGAATGATTACGATGGGTCTCCAGAACCTAGGGCCCAAGATTATAATCACAGGCCCAAAGGATCCTGTGGGCAAACTGGTCCAAGAGGCCCGCAAGCCCAATTAGGCCCAAATGCCCAGACTTGTTCCGAGCGCCCGCGTATTCGAACTTCACAACCAAGAACGGCATTGGCAGTCCGAGAGGACGCTGTGACTCATGAAAGGACGAGGACCGCCAAAAAAGACAAAATAGCCAAAGATGCCAGCTCAGGTAACTTATGCGGCACGCGCTGCCACGAGCAACTAATCTCCTCGACACGCTGCACTGCAAGAGCCATGCGCCCTAACGCTGAATCTGCCCGAGGCATGATGGTATCCCTGTCCTGGCCTTTCTGATAGTGGCGGTGGTGGCGGCATACCCGACACGCCGGCCCACGTGTTGCCTCTCTAGCGGCACCTTTGCCCTTATAAATACCCCTTTCTAGCTACTAGGGAAGGGCCTGATTCTGGATCGATCTGTTCACGCTCGAGCTAGAAGAAGCTCAAGAGAAAGAAAAAGTACTAAGGCAAAGAAAAGAGTGAGGGAAGGAGCTGGATTCCTGACGTTGTAATTCCCTGAGAAAACGCACAACTTCCCAGGCCTTCCTTGTACTCTTTCATCATAATAGTGAAATTTCTCGGACTATCTGTCCGCTACCGTGGTTTTTCATCCCTCTTTGAACAAACGGGGTTTTCTACGTAAACCTGTGTACTCTTTCTCTCATTTCCTACTTCTCTGCTCGAGCTCCGTTATTTTGTGTTGTCCGAATCTGCCCGCCCTCTAAAACCGCTCGTGTTTTGATAAACGGACGACCAGATTCCGCGGACGCAACAGTTACACATAATCCCGGTAACCTTAGGCCAAAATTCATGTACTGTGTACCCATAGATAATGTTGCTCACTATGTTTTACCGCCTGCAATTTTAGGTACATTTTTCAAACTTGTCAGATATATTAGGACGTCCGAATATATTTTAAGGTCAAGTCAAATTATCCAAATGGGAAGGGTCACTACTCCAAATCTTTTCTGCCTGCGGAAAGAAATTTTCAAATAACAAAATAATCTCTCCATCGAGAGTTGGTTAGAATCCAATAATTCAAATCCAAATGTAATGACCACAATCCGGCACGTGCATATGAAAATGCACGGCCAATGCAAATTTCGTATATTTTTTTTGTTACACATACTGATATAAATATATATCGAGTCCAATAAATTTTTTGGGCTTTCAGAAAAATAATAAATTCCTAAAATCATGAAACCCATATTCAAAGACATCCAAATTAGCCAATAAATTACACATGCATGTCTAAATTAAATAAATCGGGCAGATAAAATTACATACATTTTAATAAAAATTTCGAACAGTATCTAAAATAATTCAGATTTTAAATTAGACCAAAGAGGGGGTTTACAGATACTTGCCTGAATTTCATATTTTACAGATCTGAAAAAAGAATGTCTCGAAGTGCCTGAACGGCACCATTTCTCTCTCCTCCGTGCGCGCTGCCCACGCCTCAGCCGCACCCTCTCCTCTCTACGCAGCTTCTGCCGCAAGCCGCTGCCACCACGGCAGTCGCCGGTCACCAGCATGCTGCCGCTGCCGCTACCATCGTCGACCCTCTCCGGCGTCACCTCGCTGGCGCTACCGTCGCTGCGTTACCGCCATGACTCTCCTCGCGCGGCTTCGCCGTCGTTATCTCTCTCTCTCGCAGCTTCTGCCACTCCACTGCTCGACCACGGTCCTCATCGGTCAAAGGCGACTCACCGTTGGCTGTCGCCGACTATCGTCGCACCACTGCACGCCGCCGACAACCACAACTAGCCTTGTCGACCTCTCTTTGCGGATCACTGCCACTGGACAAACTTTCCAACCACCGGCTCAGTGCCGCCCTCGCCGTTCATATCCGTCGCCGTTCATATCTGTCGCCGGTTGTCGTCGAGCGGCCGCCTTCCTCCCTCTTCTTCCTCTCTTCTTTCTCCTCCACCACCCGAAGCCCTAACCCTCTCTCTCTCCTCTTTATCCCTCTCTCCCCGATCCCCTTCATCCTTATCTGCATTTTTTTTTTTTTTCGTTTTTAATATTATATTATTATTATTATTATATATTTCATTTTAGTTTTTTTATTCCAAAATCCGAATCAATATTTGGGCGACAGCACGGACGCACCCCGAGCGATAACCCAACTTATCCAAATATTCTCCCGAAATTGTTCAATATTTAATTAATTTTATCACGCCCAATTTGTCCAAAATTATAATTAATATTAAATTAATTCGAATAAAAATCTGGGATATTACAGGTACATGTATGAGTTGAAAAACTTAAGGTTAAATTATTTTTCTTACATCGACTTGCTTCCATCTATTGTTTGTTTCGCGCTTTCATCGTACCCGCTCAGTTGTGATTTATTATCAATTTTAGATTATTGACCTCTTTTGTTGCTGTTTGCCCTGCTTTGATTGTTATGTTCACTAAATAGTTCTTATCCATATTAGGTTCAACTGCTTATGTTGTGGGATGAAAATTTTTTTCAAGAATAGTTGATCGTATAATGGATCAAAATTCTATAATTTTGATTAATTTTAGTTTGTCTTTTTCATTTCTTTCCATGTATAATTGACCTAGATTTTGATTCTTTTTAAAATTATCTACTCTTGTTTAGATTAATTTTTTTAAAGAGTAGATACTTTAAAAATGGTTAAAAATCTTAGCATATCATACATGGGTTGAATAAAAAGGAGATGACCTAAAATTTGATTGAAATTAATTGTCTACCAAAGCGATCAGAAGCGGAGCAAACAATTTGTGGAGGGATTAATTATCTGAATCGATTATTGGTTCAAAATAAGTTGGTAAGGCAAAGTGTTAAAATGACAGTGATGGGTACACCAATAAATGGGTTGGCTAAAGAAAGGTCAACGGGAGCCCAAGAAGGTCAGTCAACATTTTTGACGGCCCGATGAGAAGACGGCCCAGAACTGAAAGCCTAAGACGTCTTGGTGGCCCGACTTGCTCATGCTCGCAGACGGCCGACGCAATGTTGACCACCCTTCGCGAACTTGATTGGGCCTTTGAGGCTTTGCTACGGTGATGTGCCTATTCCATTCTGGCCCACAGCCCATCAGTTGATCGCTAGCTACTCTCTCTTCGTTCTCCACGAAGGCGGCCAACACGCTGACGGTCAACTCAGACGTTGACCGTCTGCGCCCTATACATTGGGCCCAAATGACGCCTTTCTACAGTAATGGGCCTGCTCCGTTTGGGTCGACCACTCATCAGACAGACCAATCATGGCTTTCAAGCGTCTTCCACGATCTCAATTTACACCAAAAAGGATATTGGCAAGATTGGCGCCCTTGAAGGAAAGCGCCCGGATCTTCTCTATTCCTTGCCAACCAAGTACTCAACGGTAATATCTTTGAGGAGGAAAGAAGCACATTTGGAAAGTCGTTGATACCTCCACAAGGAAACAATCACGATCACATGGCAACCGCATTTCTGCTCTAGAAGGCAAGCACTTGAAAAATCGGGGAAGGCAATCACTCCTTCCAAAGAAGGAGGATTGGCCGCTCAGCTACAAAAGAAACCCTTGAACCCTTATTCAATGCATGCTCTCATTAAGGCTTTTCTTCCAGACTTACTAATGCATGCTCTCATTGATACTTTCAGCAACAGACACTTCTTGAGACAATGACTTGCGTATACTTTCTGGGACGATTGAGAGCTCACAGAAGCCTGCCTTCTCAGCCATCTTCATTCCCCCAGAAAACCCTAAGGCAACAAGCATACCCTCACGGTCGTTTACTGCCTTCCCACCTTCCAGATTCAAGAAGATCTCGCGTCTCTCTTACATCTGGATCAAACACTCAAACTCTCTCTCTCTATATTTTCAGTTTCTTCCTTTGAAGACTGTATTACTGACTTGAGCGTCGGAGTGTTTTCGGTGGGACAACTTTTCACCGATAATGCTGACCTCTTGTTCGTTTTAGTGGTGTGCAGGATTCGTGCTCGCTTAATCTGAGCTTGCTGAAAACCATCCAGAAGAATCCGAATCTGTTCGAAGTCGGATCCAGGTACACATCATTGGCGCCGTCTGTGGGAATCGCTTACTAAAAGCCTACCACAAAATCTGCACATATTTACTCTCTGTCACCTCCTGATTCTGCCATGGTGAACACGAGGGCTCAGGCTAGCGATCCCGCTAGAGACACTGCTAACCCTGACCAGGACCATACTACTGACGTCCTGGTCAATGGAGCCACAGGCGGGGTTCCACCGCCTTACTTTAATCATTGTTGGTGGGATGCAAGACAACAACCACCTGCTTCTAACTACTCTATGATCGTAACAAGCAACGACAATCGGCGGCTCTACCAATAAATATCCCGCTTTGCCACCAAGAGGGTGGCGTAGGAAGAAGAAGCCGGCCAAAAGGTCCACAAAAGCCGGAGACAATTCGGCTCCAGCGTCCTCCCGCGTTCCTGGTCAGAATAGGCTTGTGGAGCGCTCCGGGAGTACGTCTCCACCAGAGAGCCCAGAGAGAAGAAATCCCCGATATTCTCGGACAGAAGACCGCAACGCAGTCTAGGAGCGAACCTCCAGGACTGCCCGATCCACTGAAGGCAGCAGCCGACCGGTTGCTGAACCTGCCAGAGACAAGACAAAGTTGAGGGATTACCTCAACTCCAAACGATCAGCCAACGCCACTCGCGCCAATCCGCGAGTTGACCAAATCTGGAACCACGTGTTCCAGAATGACGAGCGCGCCATCGACTTGGATAGATCTCCTTTCACTGCGGAGATCCTAAGCCGTCCACTGTCGTCGAAGTTCAAGATGCCGTCCGTTGACTTATACAATGGGGGCAATGATCCGATTGACCACCTGGATCACTTCCGCACCCATCTAAGTCTACAAGGGCTAGAAGATTCAGCGATGTGCCGCTGCTTTCCACTCACCCTGAAAGGAGACGCTAGAATCTGGTTTCACCATCTCCCTTCTGGCACTGTTGGCAGTTTCCGTGAGCTCACGGATCTCTTCCTGGCTCAGTAATCCTCGAGCCAATGGGAAGAGAAGCAGCCGTGGCATCTCTCCCACATAAAGCAGAAATCGGGAGAGAACCCGCGATATTTTCTCGGATCGCTTCGTGGCGGAGGCCGGAAGGATCCCGAGATTACCGAGATGAAGTTGGGCGGCTTCATCTCAAGATCGACTTCGGTGACTTTTTCAAGCACCTTGCCCACAAAAATCCTCAAACCTTTCGCGAGGTGGAATCCATCACCAGGGCCTACGCTGCGGCAGAGGAGGCCATCGAGGCGAAATGTCCCGAGTGGGTGGATCAGCCTCGGCAGTTCCCTGGTGATGGGAAGAGAAAATACAGCGGCGGGGATCACCCCCGCCAGAAGCAGCGCCGGACTGGGCCTCCAGAACGCAGAGACTATGGGCCCACCAGTTTCACACCTCTGACCGACACGCGTGCTAATGTCCTCATGCAGATCCGTGGAGAAAAATTCCTGAAGTGGCCCAAACCGCTGAAGAAAGACTCTAGAAACCAGTCAAAATACTGTGACTTTCATCGCTCTGTTGGCCATTCAACTGAGGACTGCAAGACACTGCAGAGGAAAATTGAGGACCTGATTTGCAGAGGACACCTCACAAAGTTTGTTAGAGGCCCAGGACAGAACTCGGGAGCGGCTGATGAAGAGGCGGCGAAAGGACTCCTCCTCGGACAGGATTGCGGCGGGAGTGGTTAACATGGTCACCACCCAACTCCGCTAGGAGTCCTAAGGACAAGCAAGGAGCGACGATCGGGAGGAAGAAGCAAACAGATAAATAATACTATTAGCTTCGATGATTGTGACTCGAACCATGTAATGTCCCCCCCATGCGATCCCCTTGTAATCTCGGCCTCATTTCGAATTTTCCGTACTTGGACTACCAATAAAGCGAATCTTTATTGATAATGGTAGCTCTAAAGACTTACTTTATTTGGATGCGTTCTTTAAATTAGACTTAAAACGGAACCAGTTAAAACCTGCTGAAGGACCTTTGTATGGCATTGACAATGAACTGGTGCCCGTTCAAGGGACAATCTAACTGGAAGTCACCCTGGGCACCTATCCGAAAATAGCAAGTCGCATACTAACATTTCTAGTCGTTGACCTGCCCTCAATATACAATGCTATACTGGGCAGGCCTTGCCTGACGGCATTCGGGGTAGTTACCTCGATTCCGCACCTCAAAATAAAATTTCCGACACCCTACGGTGTTGGTGAAGTGTTAGGCGACCAAATAATTGGGCGGACATGCTACATGTCCCAGATTGCCCCTAGTGGCAGAATTAACACGGTGGGAGAACTCGATCACCGAGACGATACCGCCCTGCTGCAGGCGCAGCCCGGTGAAGCCACAGATCTGGTCCCACTAAACCCAGAGGAACCGGAGAAGTGTGTGCGTTAATTGGCTCACTCACAGCACACTACGCTGGAATCGATTGCGTTCTCGCAGCGGAACGCACTTTGTTCGTATGGACTCTGCCAGACATGCTCGGAATTTGGTGAGGTGATGGTCCACAGCCGGGCCTCGATCTCAACGAAGCCGTCGGAGTAGAAGCGGAGAATCACTCGAAAAGGCGATCGCCATCCGAGAGGATGTGAAAAAGCTATTGATTGACCGGGTTTATTAGAGAAGTCCATGATCCGACCGGCTCTCAAACGTCGTCCTGGTTAAAAAAGCAACGGAAAATGGCGAATGTCGATTTTACCGACGCTAACAAGGCCTGCCGAAAGACGGTTTTCCCTTGCCGGGATCGACTTACTAGTTGACTCCACGGTGGATATGAGTCGCCGACTTCATGGACGCCTATTTGGGTTACAACCCGGTCGAATGAGTTCGGAAGACGAAGAGCATACTTCATTCATGACGGACCCGGGCACCTACGCTATAAAGTGATGCCCTTAGATCTTGCTCGCTGGAGCGGTTAGTCAATAAAATGGTTGGTCGATAAAATGTTCGGTGCGATTAGTCGCACACGGGAGGTCTACGTCGACGACATGCTCTTGAAGAGCGAGTCACCGCGACCACATACGTGACTGGAAGAATCCTTGAAGTGCTCCACAAAGACAAATGAAGCTAAATCCGGCCAAGTCCGTCTTCGGGGTAGCCTCTGGGAAGTTCTTGGGTTTCATAGTCTACCAGCGGGGGATCGAGGCAAACCCAGAAAAGATTAAGGCCCTTGCTAACATGGCTCCCCCACGAAACGTCAAAGACGTCCAACGATTGACTGGGTGGCTGGCTGCTTTGTCCCGTTTACTCGCGAAATCTAGTGACAAGTACCAACCCTTCTTTAAAGAACTAAGAGGAACAAAATCCAACAAATTCCAGTGGACGGCTGACTGCCAGTCCGCCTTTAATGAATTGAAGCAGTATCTGGCCAACCCACCGTTGCTAGCATCACCCAAAGACGAAGAGGAGCTGTACCTCTACCTGGCGGTATCAGAAGCGTCCCTCAGCTCCGTCCTCTTGTGTCAGGAATCTGATATCCAGCGGCCGGTCTACTATGTGAGCAAGACATTGACTGGCCCAGAAACTCGTTATCCACGAGCTGAAAAAATGGCACTGGCACTTATCTTCGCAGCGCGAAAATTAAGGCCATACTTTCAAGCGCATCGCATAGTGGTCCTTCTTTGACCCGACCATTGAAGGGCATACTTGAAACCGGACGTTTACGGGCCGACTACTGAAGTGGGCTATTAAATTAGGAGAGTTCGACATCGAATTCAGGCCCAGACCGGCCATAAAGGCGCAGGCTCTGACTGACTTCATCGTCAAGATTACGACCCCAATGCATGAGGAACAGCCCGACGAGATCCCAGAATGGACATTCCACATGGACGGATCGTCCATGGGCAGTGGCAGTGGAGCAGGGGTTATCGTAACGACCCCTGATGGATTCAAGATCAAGTATTCCCTGAAACTTGATTTTTCAGCGACCAACAACGTCGCTGAGTACGAAACCCTGTTAGCTGGCTTGCGACTAGCAAAAGAGTGCTCTGCCAGGAAGTTGGCGGTTCACAGCGACTCCGAATTAATCGTCAACCAGGTCAATGGGAGCTTCGAGGCAAACAACCCTTCCTTGGCCAGGTACCTGGCAAAGGTGAGGGAAGCCATCCGGGGTTTCAGCGGACTGATCCTGATTCACGTTCCTTGAACTAAAAATTGGAAGGCAGACCGGTTGGCCAGAGCCGCTGCTGCCGAAAACCCAGAACAGTATTCGAAGGACATGCGGGAGATCCTGAACACTCCCAGTATAGAGAAACATGAGGCAATGCTGATTTTCGAGACGGAAAACTGGATGACGCCCTACTTTAGATACTTGGCCGACGGATCACTCCCAGAGGACGTCGAAAAGGCCAAGCGAATTAAAAAGACAGCCGGCTGGTACACGGTAGTCAATAGGCGGCTGTATCACCGCGAATACTCAACTCCGTATCTCCGTTGTCTAACTCCCGAGGAGGCCGACTACATGCTGGGCAAAGTTCACATCGGGATCTGTGGATCACACATAGGCGGGAAAAAGCTAGCATTCAAGATCATGCGACAGGGCTACTATTGGCCCTCGATGAAAAAGGACGCGCTTGAGTTTGTGAAGAAGTGTGAGAGCCGCCCGACTTTCGGCACCTTCACCACCCGGCAAATGTCCACCGACACAAAGTCACTTCTCATGGCTCCGTGGCCTCTTCGCGCGCGATAGGGGCTCGACATCCTCTGCCATTTTCCATCGCCAAGGCAACGTAAGTTTATCATAGCGGGCATCGACTACTTCATTAAGTGGGTCAAGGCGGCCCGGCTTAGCAAGATCACGAAACACAATGCCAGGTTCATTCGCGAGCATTGTCTGTAGGTTTGGCGTCCCAGGTCGTGGTAACCGGCAACGGGATCGATTTTCGGAAAATACTTCACAGTATTGCACTGCCTTTGAGATCAGTAGTCCACACACGGATGCATACCCCAGGCCAACAGCAAGTGGAGGTTACGAATCGATGCGCTACTCCACGGGTTAAAGACTAAGCTGGAGGACACCGGGGGCTCCTGGGCTGACGAGCTCCCATCCGTCCTCTGGTCTTATCGTACAACCCCGAAAGAACCAACACTCGAGACACCCTTCAGCCTCTGTTATGGGACTGAAGCGGTAATTTCGGTCAAAATCGGGCTTCCAAGTCTCAGGGTGGAGTCCTTCGACCCACAGACCAACTCCCAGAAAATCAGGGAGCACTTAGACTTGCTAGAGGAAGCCCGCGACGCCGCCAGAATACGGACAGCAGCGTATCAACACCGAGTTGCCTAGTACTACAATAAAAAGGTGAAAGCCCGGCAATTCGACGTTGGGGACTTGGTCCTACAAGACATCGAGGCCACAGGCGAGCTGGCTGACCGAAACAAGCTCTCTCCCAATCGGGAGGGACCTTTTCTTGTCTCCGCCGTCTTGCGCAACGGAGCATACAAGCTCCGAAACCAGGACGGAAATTTGGTCCCACGAACGTGGAACGCAACCCACCTGAAGCACTACTTCCAATAGGGAACCCAGGTACGCACTCACTCACTTATGTGCATTCATTCGTATGCTTGTTTTAATTTGATAAAATGAGGGGTTTACTTAACATATAGATCCTAGGGTCAGTATACGAACCGTGTTTGCTTTGCAGTTTACCCGACCTAGATCGCTTCTAAGTCGGGAGGGTCTTCACCTCTCGTTAAACCCTAGTCATTTAAGTGGCCCAAAAGTGGTCTCAAATCCACGGTCATCCAGGGTGGCCCGAAAGCGGTCCAAACCCAGTCATCCAGGTGGCCCATGAGCGGTCTGAAACCTTGGTCATCCAAGTGGCCCATAGCGGTCTGAAAATCTTAGGGGGCAAATTGGCACACGCGACGACCTCCTTTCGGGGAGCAGCAACGTCAGTCAACGACGGTCGAAGAGAGAACATTTCTTCTCCAACATTGGCCGCCCAAGTCATCACTTGTACGGCGCCACCAGGGGTGGTTCACACAACCACCCATCCTAAGGGCTTTACTCCTTAGGCGGCTAACCAACCAGGTTGGCCACTTCCCACAGTGAACCTCTCACGGGAGGATGGCGCGATCATTCAAAGAACGAAACATTCCTTCTCTAACGTCGGCCGTCCAAGTTGTCACTTAACGGCGCCACCAGGTTGGCTAACACAACCACACGCCAAGCTCAAGGACTTAGCTCGAGAGCATCCAAACAACGTTAACCGACCAAACCGGCCGGGTTGGCCACCGATGCCCTGACATAAACATATATAAAAGCAATAGAAACAAGGGACACGAATTGAGAAAAATTCCCACTTTATTGCTTAAAGAAATGTAATACATTTTACAACGACCCAAACTAAATGAAGTACAACGAGGCTACAAGGTCACCATCAGGCTGTCTCTCGGGCTCGCCACCAAATCCTCTCTGGCTATGACGCACGGTTTCTCTGGTTAATAAACTCTACCGAAAAATTGGGATCAACCAACCATGCAACGTGCCGCCCGATATTGAGCCCATCTATTAGCCGGGCCTGCAGATCGCCCCCAATCTCATGGAGGGTGATCCGAGTGGCTAGTTCATTCTCGGAGGATGAAGCTCGATCAACAAGCCGTTTATTGCCTGCTTTGAGTTGATCGTTCTCCTCCTTCAAACGGGCAACCTCAGCTCCCAAATTTGCAATCTCCGTTTCCATTCCCGCCATGACGGTCGCAAGGGCGGCAGTCTCCTCACGGTGCTCTCCTACAGATGCTGCTAGCCTGGCGTCTAGCCAGGCTATCTTTGCCTCCCTATCAACCAGTGCCTCGTCGTGCTGCGTCATCGCCTTAAAAATTGCGGAGGCAACCTTCAACGGCTGCACAAACAACGAACAGAAGACAAGTTAGAAATCTTGAAGGGACAAAGTACGAGGAATCAATCGTCAAGAATCATACCTCCAAAAATCTCCTCGCGGGCCCCTTAGGTCTGTCCTCCAGACCAGGCCCAGGTGGCGGAGGACCAGCAGTGCCCTCTTGAGCAAGGCTCGCGGCCGCCTCCTCCAGAATGCCCTCTAAGAGCTCATCAGTCTCACCCTCAACTGCAGCAGGCTCCTCTCTTGCACCTGGAATAGCCCACAGCTTCTTCCTCCGTTGCCTTTGGAATGTGGTGGTGGATCAGCTCTCGTCGACGGCTCCACAATATAAATGCGTGAACCCTCAGGCACGTCGCGAGTTGGCCCCTCTGCAGATTCCTTCCAGGCGGCCCCTGGAACCACATTCGCCGCAGGCTGGGCCAGGATAACTCCTCCGGCCTCCACCGGCCAGTCCTCGATAGACTTCTCCACTCCGGAAGTGCTTTGCCGTGTCCACCAGGATCCCCTAGCCCACGAGGTCAATCTGCGGCGAGGACGATGAGGGCGTAGCCGATTACCCTCTCGAGCTTCCTCCTCGAGGGTGCGGCCGTTGAATTCGTCTGGGAAACCAAGAAATCAAGAAACCAAGAAATCAAGAAATCCCTCTTGAACTCGTCGGAATTAAGCCGTATGGCCTTGTTTGTTTTTATTCCCGCACGGGGGCTGAGTGAAATCCACTCCGCCCCTGGGTCACTTTAAATATAACCTTAACGCCAGGCATCCTAAATTTCTGGCCAAGTTTCCGGGCAAAAATGTATAAAGTGCAAATGTACCTCACCGCATTGGCATGGAGCTGGGCGATGGGTATTTGTAGAGCCGTCATGATCGACTCCAACTCCTCCGGTAATGGCAGGCGGAGACCGCTCCTCAGATGAGCCTCATAAACAGTAATGTAGCCCTCCGGTGGAGAAAAGACTTTGTCGTCCTCGCTCGGAACCCTCCAGGCCGTCTCTTTGTGGATGTTAAACTCGACGCACAGAGCCTTGACATCATCTTCTCTCAGAACGGACGAGAAATCTGCTACGGAAGCCATGATTAGGAAAAGCTTTAGGGTTTCTTTGAAGGTACTTAGTTGAGAAACGAGAACGAAGAAGACGACGGTTCGAAGGCGTAATGGATTTCAAAATACAAAAGGAAAACTTAAGCGACAAGCATTCAAAGGACGCCGTCAGTCTAACCACGTGTCGCCTTCTAACTTGATCCTGCAAAAGGACGGATCTCTGAGGCATTAATGACCAGGATCTCCGCCCAACCAAAGGAATACATGTGTCATTTTCTGCCTTGCAATCCGGCCAAAGGCGTAACGGATTTCAAAATACGAAAGGAAAACTTAAGCGCCAAGCACTCAAAGGACGCCGTCAGTCTAGCCACGTGTCGCCTTCTAACTTGACCCTGCAAAAGGACGGATCTCTGGGGCATTAATGACCAGGATCTCCGCCCAACCAAAGGAATACACGTGTCGTTTTTTGCCTTACGATCCGCCCGAAAAGCCGCGTAAATCATTCCCGGACCGGCAAAAGCGATCGACAATTTTGGTACTCCGGAATTGACCAAAACGGTCAGCAATTCTGGTGCTCCGGAAATGACCAAAACGGTCAGCAATTTTGGTGCTCCGAAATTTACCAAAACGGTCAGCAATTCTGGTGCTCCGGAATTGACCAAAACGATCAACAATTCCGGTCAAACTCTCCTTCACGCTTTTTATGAATTTCCACGAGATCCTCAAAGTAAGGAAATGCATCCCATCATGAACATATTGGAGGCGGACTTGGCCACCAAGATGAAAGCTAGTGATGGGTACACCAATAACGGGCCGGCCCAAAGAAAGGTCAACGGGAGCCCAAGAAAGTCGGTCGAACATTTTTGGCGACCCGGTAAGAAGACGGGCGGGGTGGAAAGCCCAAGACGGTCAACGTTGGCGTTGACCGTCTTGGTAAAACTAACTTGCTCGCGGAGGTCAGCCAACGAATGTTGATCCGCCCTTGCGCGACTTGATTGGGCCTTTAGAGGCTTTCTTTCTGATGATGGGTCTATTCCATTCTCGCCCATGACCCATCGGTTGATCGCTAGCTACTCTCCCTTCGTTCTCCACGAAGGCGGCCAACACGCTGACGGTCAACTCAGACGTTAACCGTCTGCGCCCTATACATTGGGCCCAAATGACGCCTTTCTACAGTAATGGGTCTGCTCCGTTTGGGCCTACCACTCATTAGACAGCCAACCATAGCTTTCCAAGCGTCTTCCACGATCTTAATTTACACCAGAAAGGATATTGGCAAGATTGACGCCCTTCAAAGAAGGAAAGCGCCAGATCTTCTCTATTCCTTACCAACCAAGGTACTCCAACAGTAATATGCTGAGGAAAGAAGCCCATTTGGAAAGTCGTTGACAGTCTCACAAGGAAACAATCACGATCACATGGCAACCGGCATCTGCTCCAGAAGGTAAGCCTGCCAGCAAATCAGGAAGGCAATCACTCCTTACAAAGAAGGAGGATTGGCCTCTCAGCTACAAAAGAAGCCCTTAAACTCTTATTCAAGGCATGCTCTCATTAAGGCTTTTCTTCCAGACTTACTAACGCATGCTCTCATTGATACTTTCAGTAACAGATACTTCTTGAGACACTGAATTGCGTATACTTTCTGGGACGATTGAGAGCTCACAGAAGCCTGCCTTCTCAGCCATCTTCGTTCCCCCAGAAAACCCTAAGGCAACAAGCGTGCCCTCACGGCTGTTTACTGCCTTCTCACCTTCCAGATTCAAGAAGATCTCGCGTCTCTCTTACATCTGGATCAAACACTCAAACTCTCTCTCTCTATATATTTTCAGTTTCTTCCTTTGAAGACTGTATTACTAACTTGAGCGTCGGAGTATTTTCGGTGGGACAACTTTCCGCTGATAACGCTGACCTCTTGTTCGTTTTAGTGGTGTGCAGGATTCGTGCTCAGTGAACGGAGCCGGTTCAAACCATCCAGAAAAATCCGAATCTGTTTGAAGTCGGATCCAGGTACGCATCAGACAGATTAATAGAATGAGTTAATTTTATTAATAATATTTAACTTGCCTTAAGATTGAAAATAAATGTTAATTTATAAAATTTTAGACTTAGAAAATATACTAGTAAGAGACCTTATAAGTTATATGAAGATTTAATTACTAATTTATAAAATTTATAATATTTTTTTGTTCAAAGAACATTATCAATCTATTTCTTAGGTGCTATTTTTGTGCTAAAATGAACATTTTGAAGCTTGTTATCAATTCTATTAAGATCAAACTCCTATTCATTTTTTGTTTGAAATTTTATGGTGCTGATGTTTATTTTACACAAGTACTTAATATAAAATAATTTTGGCAAACTTATGTTATAATTTCTTTACATCTGGTGTCTATTTTTTCACATTCCACATGCTCTAACCTTTTTTTATGTCTTAGCTTCTCATTTTCTATAGCATTATTGTTACATGTGGATTATCCAGGTATATTCTTTTTTTCTCTACTTTTTTTTGCTAAATAAATTTTTATAGATGATGAGTTTTAATTTAAGTTGGAAAGAGAATATATTTATATCATGCACAATAAATGTCATTTCAAAATAAAAATGAGAATTATTATATTAACAAATGTTATTTTGCCACATTATATAACTAATTTAATGATATTGTGATTGTTTAAATTTAAAAATTATTGTTGAGAGTTTAAAATATCATGATGTATGAGAAATGTGGATCTATATTTATTCCAAAATAAGCATAATACTTACATAACTTATAATCTATATTTTATAATATATTAGCTTCTAATATATGTGTTTGATTTTACTTTTTCAGTTTAGCAAAATGTGGTCATAGATCATAATTTGTTTCACTGTCTATATAAGTGTGATTTTTTTGTCATAGAATGGTTATTAGATCATGCTTGAGATTGAGGCATTTATCATCTAGATGTTGCTTTTCTTACCAATTCATACATCATCTGTATCTTTTCGGCTTATTTTTTATTTTCTATTTTTATTTATTTATTTATTTTATTTTTTTTCTTTTTATTTTGTTTTATCTTTTTCTTTCATTCTTTACATTTTTTTTTTATATATTTTAAAGTATACATTTTTTTTCCTAGAAGTTCCTCCAAGCTCGAGGAACATAAAGTACCGCGAAAGGCCCATATAGCGCAACTCAGACCCTCCCAACTACATATAGGCTATTAGAGTCGCTGCCGAGGGGACTCGCAAATGTAGTTCAAGAGCTTCAACTTTGCAGACTGCCTGACAGTTTAGAGCATCAGTGATACATGCATGTTATCGGCCACTCCCCACAGCGCTAGGAAAGCCCTAGCAATTGCTAGCGAGCATGCTCTCTCTATCTCTACATATACTTTCTTTCTTTCACAAAAAGGGGGATGAGACTCATTTCGGAGAATACTTTCATTCCTAGCTGCTAGATTCCCATTCCTAAAGGAGTCTATCATTTCCAAAGAGAGAAGGAAAATTCAAAATGAAGAGGCTCAAGCAGCATCTCTCTCTCTTTGTCTCTCTATCCCGCCCTCCATTTTTCCGTTGATATCTTCAGCACCTCCATGGTGAAAGGGAGCTCAAAAAGGGGGAAAGAAGGTAACCAAGCCTCGCATGCTGAATACATCCCAAACCTAGGGTGTCCGAACGTGTTAGCAGTCACAAAACCTCTCCCTAACCAAGCGCGGTTATCGAAACTTAATCCTTCATCTTTAAACTACTCCCTAACCGAGCGCGCTTACAAAAATTCAATCCATCTTTAAGTCGTTCCCCTGCTGAGCGCACCCACCGGGGCTCAACCATCAATCTCTAAGTTGCTCCCTCGCCAAGCATATCCGCCGGGTCTCAACCTTTTATCTCTAAGCTGCTTTCCTTTCAGCACACCCATCAAGGTCAACTCTCCATCTAAAAGTCGCTTCCTAGCTGAGCAATCCTTCATTAACACTTAATCCTTTGAAATATACATCTATGTATTATTTATTCATCTTCATATCTTTCTACATTCTTGAGAAAATTTTTGACTTGAGCGTTGAAGGACAATCAAGAAGTAAGTTTCGCCGTCCTCTGACCTCTTGTTCATTATCTGTGGTGTGCAGAATTCATGTTCGAAATAATAAAAATCGGATCTGCTTCAACTCAACTCACTGAAAAAATTGGGCGACTCTTCAATATTTTTAAAAATTCTGATTCAAAAACGCATAAATATAGCTATATATATTTATATATTTAGTTTTCGTCATCTCTGTTTTAATTATTATATTTGTAGATATTTTTATAAAAATTTTTCTTTCAATAAATTATTTATTTTAAAATTTTATTTTATATTTTTTATTATATTTTTTATTCTTATTATTTTTATATTTTTATATTTTTTATCATTTTTATTTTTTAAAACAAATATTTTTGTATTTACAATGTTTTCATGATTCATTTTTTAAGTTCTTTATAGTCCTTTTATTTTTCACAGAAAATTTTTAAAGTTTTGTTACCTTTTATTTTAAATTTACATGTTACATTTTATTTTTAAAATGTTTTTTTCATGAAGTCTTTTTTTCATTTTATTTGTCATCCTCGTCACTTTTCAATTTTGGATACTTTATTTTTAATCTTTTCACTTTTTATGTTTTACTTTTTTATTTTTTATCTCTTTTTGTTTTTATATTTTAATGTTATTATTATTATTATTATTATTCCATTATTATTTTTTCTATTCTTTTAACTTTTTTATTATTTGTGCTTTTTTTAAAAAAAATTATATTTTTTTTGCTTTTCTAATGCTTGTTTTTTATGTTATATATTATTTTTCTTAACTAATATTTTCTTTTTCCTACTTCCTTCCATTCTCTATTTTTCATCGTTCTTTTTTATTTTTTTATCTATCTTATTTTATAATTTATATATTTTAATTTTTCTGATTTTTGTTATTTTTTGTGTTATTTTATCTATTTGACTAGTTTTCTTTATAGTTATTTTAGTTTTCTTGTTAAAAATTTTATTTTACTTATGTTTTTTATTTTTAAATTTGTTAGTGTTAAATTTTTTTTAAAATGTACTAGATTTTTTATATTTTATTTTTAATATTTAATATTGATTTATTTAATTATTTTGCAATTGATAGCTTTTATTTGAAAAATGAGAAATGGATAATGATAATAATAAGCTGAAAAATAAACACAGATATATACAAATTGAATAATAGAGAGAAAAAAATTATTAAAAATTATACTAAAAACTTTAACACAAAAAATTGTAATTAACAAATAAAATCAAGAAAAAAAGAAGAAAGAAAACAAAATGATAAGCAGGAACATATAAAAAATATAAAATCTGAAGAAATGAAAAAAATTTACGAAATAAGAATTAAACAATACAAAAGGTAAAGGGATTGCGTATAAAAAAAATTGAAACAAAAATGAAAAATTAACAATAAAAAATGTGATAATCAAAAAGTCATTATTCATTTCTCCTAATTTTATTTTATTTTTTATGTTTGGTTTTCAAATATTTTTATTTTTATCCCAACTTTTATTTAAAGTTTTTATTTTGAAATATTTATTTGTAATTTTTTTTTATTTTTATTCTCTTCGTTTCTACATTTTTAATTTATTTTTACTTAAAATAAATAATATTAAGCCTATCCGAACCATTGTCTCTATTGCTAAGGCGTTTAAGTAAATAACATTCGTTGCGTACCAGAAATTCAGATTATCCTACGGATTAGGGACCACAAATCGAATCTTCTTACTGGTCGATCTGACGCGGATTCGTCCTCCATAGCTTTAAACTTGAACCCTACGCAACACAACTAAAAACGAGACGTCAGAGGTCGGTGGAAATTGTTCCCACCGTAAACCTTTCGAAGCTCAAGTCAGAAGTCTTTCCAAAAATATAGAAAGATAAATGGAGGATGCATATTTGGTGGGTTAAGCGTGGATGCGTCCTATTGATGGACGGCTTAAAGGTGTGTTTGAGAAGGATGTCTCTTTTAGGGAATCTCTTGGAGGGAGAGGGAGGTCCTTTGGGGGGGCTCTCTGCCTGTTATTTTGACCTCCTGGGCTGATGGAGGGTTGGCCTCCTTCCATGATCAAGGGCTAGCCTCCCTTTCCTTGCGGTTTTCTCCTCTTCCTCTCATCCCATTTCCTTTGTTTGGATGAGGATAATTATAAAGGCAGAGGTGATTATTTTTTTCTATAATAACCACCGGTCAAAAGCTACCCGTGACAACCACTGGATAAGACGAAGTGGTTTGAGCAGTTTTTTCCTGGGCGGTTATACTGTACCCATCACTAAATGTTGCGTACCAAGAATTCGGGTTGTCCTACGAATCAGGGACCACAAATCGGATCTTCTTGCTAGTCGATCTGACGCGGATCCGTCCTCCATATCTTCAAACCTGAACCCGATCTCCAATCGGGTGATTTTCCTCTCAGCCACTGCGCGCCCCTTCCTCTCTCCTCCGTTCTCCTTCGCTCACAGGCTCTGCTAGCCGCTGCCACCGCTCCATCACTGCGCCACTTGCCTGGCCGTCGTCGACCTCCTCGGCACCACCCAGCCGGCGCCGACGGCGTTACACGGCCACCAATCTCCTCATGCGACTTCTCGCCGTCGATCTCCTCCGTGAACCCACACTGCGAGCCACCATCGCGGCCCCACCCGCGACCCCCGTCGCAGTCGTCGCCGCCTCCTTGCTCTCCCTTCTCCTCTTCCTTCTTTGCGCTGCACGAATCCTAAACCCCCCTTTACTCTTTCTCTCCTCTTCTCTCTCTCTCCCTGACTTCTTTTCTCTTTTCTTTTTTTTCTTTTACTTATTATAATAATAATAATTATTATTATTATTATATATTATTTTTTTCTTTCTTTTTTTTTATTCTTTAATTTTAAAATTCAAATCAGATTTCGAACAACAGCACAGGCGTGCCTCGAGCGTTGCTCCAAAATCCCGATCATTCTTCAAAATTTTAGAATATTTTAATTTACTTTTCCCACTTTCGAAATACCTAAAATCATAATTAATATTAAAATAATCCAAATAAAATTCAAAATATTACACCCAGCTTGCTACTGGCATCCCTATCATTTTATAATAATTTTTTTTTAATAATTTATTTATTTTAAAATTTTAATTTATATGTTTTTATTCTCTTTCGTATTCTCCTTATTTAACATTGCAAGTCTTATGAAAAAAATCCTGGTAATCTATAATGAAAGCCATGAATAACTCTTTAAATTGCTGGTAGAGAGACTGATGCAATTAGAAGTAGAAAGTACAATTCAGTATTACATTGTGTCCAAGATACACCTGTTGCTAAAAGATATAAAGGGCTTCAACCACTGAAAATTGTAATATGTAACTATAGAAAATGTCATATATAAAACACATTTATCATGAAGTTGAGAAAATTATGCTCTTAGTCCCCCCACTGTACCCCCAAGATGACTCGTAATAGTCTTTGCTCCCTTTAAGGAACTCGACAAAATAGTCCTGTAACTTCGAGAGAAGGGGTGCCTCCTCACAAAGGGGGTCGAAGTGACTATGTCCAGGAGACTGTTTACCAAAAACACAGGCCTCCGTAAAGTCGTAAAATCATGTATGGGGGTTGACGCCTGCCCAGTGCCGGAAGGTCAAGGAAGTTGGTGACCTGATGACAGGGGAGCCGGCGATCGAAGTTCTGGTGAACGGCAGCTTTTAAAACAAATATATTTTTATTGACTGTTTTTTAATGATTCATTTTTTAAATTTTTTATTTTCCTTTTATTTTTCATTAAATTTTTTTAAAGTTTTATTACGTTTTATTTAAAATTTACATCTTTCATTTTATTTTTATAATATTTTTACATGAAATTTTTTTAAATTTTATTCCTCATCCTCGTCACTTTTCAATTTTTGATACTTTATTTTTTCTCTTTCAACTTTTTACATTTTGATTTTTTATTTTTTATCTCATTTTATTTACATATTTTAATATTTTATCATTATTTTTCTTTCATTATTATTTTTTCTATTCTTTTCAGTTTTTTAATATTATTTGGACGCAAAGATTACGGGTATCGTTTAAGGCAACCGTGATTGGCCAAAAGTATTGATTCTCTTGCTGTGCAAATTCTGTACTAGGTAAATATTGGAATTTCAGTTGTGAGAAATACATTGAGTTCGAAGCTTTCTCATTCAGGGAGATTGTGATCTGTGAATATATTCGAAATCTTTATTGGTTAATGTAGGTAATTTTTTGTGAACGAAAACGATGTCGTGAGCTGTATCCGGCATATTGAGGATCATCCTGATCAATTGGGACATTGACCATTCTCTAAGCTAGCAGATCGTACTTTTTTTAGGCTGATTTTTTTTTATAGATTGGCATATTTTAATAAAATTAATTTTAAATTAGCAAAATAAATAACACTTCAAAGATTCCATTTATTAAGATATTGTTAGAAAAATTAAAAAATATATATAATCCTTCGCCAGTTAATCTCCACCGTTAATCTGAACCGTGACTTTGACCATAAAAAATCATCAGTTGAAAACTATCCGTTACTCAAATTCTTACTGCCAAAAATAAAAGATTTCCAAATCACAAATCCAGCTGGCAGGACGGAGAGAGAATTTAAATTTCCGATTCCATCGTTCGTCTGCGAGCGAGCGAGCGAGCGAGCGAGAGACAAGGAGGGGCGGTGATCGTCCTCTGTTCGAGACGAAACAGGGGAGAGAGCAAGCGAGCGAGGGAGAGATAGGGAGCGAGGGAGAGCGTCCTCTGTTCGAGACGAAACAGGGGAGGATAGTAGCGACAGCCTCCATGGTTGCAAGCTTCTGCGTGATATGGGTTTTCAGAGCAACCCATGTGCCGAACAAGGCGGCGCCGGCCGATGGGCGTGGATTGGGCTGTTCGCCGCCGAGATACGGCTTGGTTTTCACTGCCTTCTTTCTCTTCTTCTCCGATGGAATATCATCCATCGCCAAACCTTCGAAAATCGCCTCAAGAGGTCATCTCTCTCTCTCTCTTTCTAAAACTATTATGGGATTTTTTTTTTTATTTTTTTTTTTGGCTGGGTTCGTAATAACTCAAAAGTATCAAAATCCAGATTCGAACTCTTGGCTCACTAATCGCAAGTTCAATTCCTATTTTTATATGTTTGAACTTCCGATGAGCATGACGGTTGGATCAGTAAGTAGGATTAGATTCCTACTGCTGTCTTATTGAAATTCCGTTGAGCATTATTTTTGGCTCTGTAATCACTGCTTTAGTTTCTACTGCTGTCCGTTTAAAATTACCTTGGGCATAATCTTAATTGCTGAGGTTATTACGCCCAATTTGCATGATTGCGTTGAAACCCTAGGTTTCGAATCTAAACCTGAATGGTACTTCAAACTTAGAGTGTTGGAAAACCCCTAATCGAACGTCAACCGGTCGTACTGGTGGTCCCGACGGCAGTGGTGGTTATTGGTTGACCGGTGGGTATCGGCATCAGATTTCGGGCGAGAAACTTACGACGAGACAATGCAGTACGAATCGCAGGGGGGACGGAACAAGGGCAGATGAGAAACGGCGGATGCGGGGGTCGGATTTGCGGTGATCTTCCGGCACCGGTAATTCGGTTCACTGGACATGGATTCGGCGGTGAGTCATTACCACATACAGACCGCAGACAAGAAATTACATGTAAGTGTTTGCCCCTCATTTGCTTTGCCCTGATAATTTGCTTTGCCTCTCATTTTTTATTTGCTGAAATTTATTTAATATTTTATTTTTATATGTATTTTTTTTATGTGTTAATGTGTAAAATTTAAAGTATCCTTATTGATATTAAATTTAACCTGAACTGAGTTTGATTGAGCAAGTAAACTCTACATGATGCTTATGAGTATCTTTTCATATATTGTAAGAGTTAGTTGGAAATTAATTTTTGGTGAAAAATATAATCCAAATTAACAAGCAAGATAATATATCACATTTGGATAAATATTATTTGTCGATTTACTATTTATAGTTTCAGTAGTAGGAATAATGTTATTCATGAGATCAAATGGATGTGGAATTGATATAATTTCAAGATGCTCGTATGCCTTTTTCATGTTAACATTTTTAAAATTTTTATAGATGACTTGGAACTTGTTATTGCTAGAAGCCTTTAAATCATAAAAAACATGCTATTGTCTATTCAAATGTTTTGAAGTTGTATTTTAAAGCTGGGTTAATGAGGAAAGTTGTTGAAGACAAAAAAAATCTATTGCCGAGTCAGTATATATATGAGCTGAAAAACTCAAGGTTAAATTATTTTTCTCGTATCGACTTACTTCCATCTATTGTTCGTTCCCCGCTTTCACCGTACTCGCTCGATTGTGATTTATTATTAACTTTAGATTATTGACCCCTTTCATTGCTGTTTGCCCTGCTTTGATTGTTATGTTCACCAAAGATATCTTGTTCACAAGGCGTTGGTAGGTCCCGCCAGCATTCTTGAGACCGAAGGGCATCATTTTGTAGCAATACGTCCCCTGGTCCGTTATGAACGAGGTGTGTTCCTCGTCCTCTAGGTCCATCCTGATCTGGTTATACCTAGAGTATGCGTCCATGAAGCTAAGGAGCTCGTGCACGACGTGCGATCCACGAGCCGGGTCGATCATGGGAAGCGGAAAAGTCATCTTTAGGGCAGCCTTGTTCACGTCCGTGAAGTCGGCCTTTTACATCCGCCACTTGCCGCCTTGCTCTTTTTTACCAAAGACAACGTTGGACATGACCACTTGGGTACTAGACTTCTCTGATGCATCCGGTGTCCAAGAGCCTCTTCACTTCTTCCCTAATAGCGACCAACTTCTCGACGGAGTGGTTCATTCGCTTCTGCCGAATGGGCTTTCGGCTCGAATCAAGGCCTAACTTGTGGACTATGACCTCGGCCGGTATCCTGGGCATGTCAGCAGGAACCCACGTAAACACGTTGGAGTTAGCTCTAAGGAAGGTAATCAATCGGTCGCGCTCCGAAAGTTGGAGTGATCTCCCCACTTTGATGCATCGTTCCGGCTCGAAAGGGTTCAGTGGGATCGCCTCAGTTTCCTCTCCAGACTGGGCCTGTTGCAGCGAGGTCTCGTCGCGGAGATCAAGGTCTTTGTCTGGGCAACATGGTGCCACGGGGTTGATCTGGGACAGGTAGCACGTCTGTCCCATCGCTTGGTCTCCGAGGACTTCTCCCACGCCCCATGGGTTGGAAAATTTCACCTTCGGTGTGGGATGGACGTCACAGCTTCGAAGGCGGTTAGGAAAAGTCTGTCTAATATGGCATTGTAGACGGATGGAAGGTCAACGACGAGGAACGCCAGCTCCCGCATCACGGAGCGCGGGTGGGTCCCTATAGTGACTTTCAGCCGAACTATCCCTTGCACGGGGACTGGCTCGTTGTCTAAGCCGCACAAGGGTCCATTTGCGCTTTAAATCCAGCTTCGTTTTAATCGAGTTTAAAAAGGCAAAGAGATACAAAGAAATTTTGAGAACTTCCATTATCAGTGAAAACTCGTTTCAGTTGGTAGTCATCCCCACCACCTAAAATGATGGCCGATACAACAAGGGGGTCGGTATGGGGAGAGGTTACATGAGCCATATCGTCGCTGCTAAATCTAATGACATCATTCCTAACCCCTATCTTCGCTTGTTGCTGGAAGTCGGCTCCGGCTGCCCACGCCTAGCGTCCACAGCGGCTGTGGAGGAGACCATATTGACCACGCCGGCGGCCGTGCGGGCTCTCGAAGGTTCACTGGCTTCACCGTCGAAGGTTGTTGGCTCCTGCCCTAAGCTATTCACGAACAGCTTCAAGTGTCCGCGTCGGATCAGATCTTCGATCTCCTGCTGCAAGGTCTGGCAGTTCTCGGTTGAGTGTCCTGTGCAACGGTGCTTCTGGCGATTTGTTTTGTTTTAGTCGTTGTCGGCTGACCCTTGGGCATCTTTGGCTACTTGAAGAACTTCTCATCCTGGATCTGCATCAAGATGTTTGCACGGCTGTCGTTCAGAGGGGTCAGGGAGGCTCTGTTGTAATCTTTTGGTCCCCGCCGGGGGCCGTTGCT
Organism: Nepenthes gracilis; assembly: GCA_033239525.1. Lineage (NCBI taxonomy): Eukaryota > Viridiplantae > Streptophyta > Magnoliopsida > Caryophyllales > Nepenthaceae > Nepenthes > Nepenthes gracilis. Next base: position 951,948 of record BSYO01000030.1, read on the forward strand.
GCTTTCGACGCTCCGTTAAGCGCTAGCCGTCGCTGTCCCTCTTTCTTCCGCCAGATGCTCTGGGGGCTTCCGGGGGCCGGTCCACTCGCTCGGGGTGTTTCGCCTCATTAGCCTTTTCGGCCGTGATGTACGCCCGGGCGATGGCCTCAGCCTCCCGGAAGGTCGCGAGGCTTGAGGGTGGCAGTGCTTGAAGAAGTCCCCGCCGCCGGGTGGCGGCAAGCGTTGAGCTTGGCTCGTCGGAGAGGGCGAGGATCCGCCGCGCCTCGGTGATGAAACGGTTCAGGAACCGCTTCAGACTTTCATCTGACCTTTGGCGGAGGCGGACCAGGTGCCATAGTTGCCTCTTCTCCGTTCGGTTGGAGGCGAACTGGTTCAGGAAGCTGTCAGCAAGCTCGTCGAACGAGCGTATGAAGTCGGGGGGAGGCCGTGGAACCAGAGCAACGCGTCCCCCCTAAGGGTGACGGGAAAGTATTGGCTCATCAAGGCCTCGCTTGCCCCCTGCAGAGATAGGTGGGTACGGAAGCAGTTGAGGTGGTCCATCGGGTTCTTGCTTCCGTCGTATCCTTCCAGGACCGGCATCTTGAACTTGCTTGGCAACGGTTGTGTCTGCAAGTCCATGGCGAAGGGCGATCTCCGAAGGTCGGCGGAGGAGGGCGTGGGCTTCTCTTTATGTAGGGTGTCCCACAACACTTTGACTTTCTCCTCCATCGACGGGTCCGTAGTGCCTCTCCGCGCGTTGATGACGTCGCGGAGCTCCGTGTTGCCCTGGAGGTGTGTTCGAGCTCGTCGGGGATGGCGACTCTCTGCCTGAGTGGCTCGTTCGCCGTTGGAGCACGCCGCGGTCGGTCTCCCGTTGCCGCGCGAGTTGCGAGTGTTTCGCCCCTCAGGGCTCTCCTCCCGGTCATCACGGGCGGGATGACTTTCCGCTTCGTTCTGATCGTTTCCACTTGGGGCCGCTGAGGCAGCGGTGTGGTCAAGTTGGTTGGCTCGTCTCCTGCGAGCGGCCTCTCGACGCCTTACTCTCATGGAAGTGGAGGCCTGGGATGCTGGAGGGGCCGCCCCCGGCTAGAGTCCCCGTGTTCTCGCACAGGGCGCGGAGAACTAGCTTGATATCGCCCACGTCTGCGGCCAGGTGATGGACGTCGGGCTCTGGTCGATCGTTCGCTTGTTTCCCAGCAGGGGGAGACGTCCTCCATCGCCGGAGCACTAGCTTGTGCTCGGGTGTTTACCATCTTTTGATGTTCAGGAGTAAGGAGGGAAAGAGACACTTCGCTTCTCGTCAGTTTTCTACAAACGGCGTCAATGTTGCGTCCCGGGTCCGCGGTTACTTTACAGATTAGGGAGCCTTCGGATTCCTTAGCACGCGGCGGTGTCGGTCGAAGGGTCCGATCTCCGTCTCTATGAACCTGGACCTGTACAACACAAACAACGAACAAGAGGTCAGGGGTCCGGCAGGATTTCTCCCACCAAGGCCGCTCCGACGCTCAAGTCAGCAAATTCTCGCAATGAACGGAAATTGCGCTCGCTAAAGGACGGTGTGCGGATAAATGCTGTGAAAGCGCTAGAGATGCTCGTGTAATGGTATGGAGAATGCGGTGAGCAGGTTGTGGAAGGTCTGGCTTCCTGGATACACCGCAGTGGGTGGCTGACTTTTCCGTAGACTGAGTAGACGTGGGGTGAGTAATCCCGAGCTAGCTCGTGCCAGACAGAAGTGAGTCAATCATTAGTTCCGACTCGTTACTTTCTTGTGATCAAGTTGAGAAGAAGGAAGCTCAGAGTTCGTTGAGTTCGATTCGGAATTGGAATCAGAATTCAGAAAGAAGATCATTTTCTCTGTGGGGTGCGAGGGCTCTTATAGGCATCTCCTCGTTGGACTCTGGGTACGAGAACGCCCGTTGTGAGGGCTTCCGCACCGCCGGTCACTGTTATGGACCGCCGGTCATGTCGGTTGTCCTCTTGCCGTGGTGGGCACGCTTCGAGAGCTTCCCGGCCATGCCCGATTTTTCCGTGAGCGGAGATTGGTTGGTTGCCTGCAGGCGGCTGCGGGAGCCGTTGGCACTGCACCAACCACACCTCTATTGGCTAGCCTTTCCGCCTTTTCGCCGGTTTTCCGGCAACGCATTAAATGCATTGCAGAGTTTCGTTGCCTTCTGTCAACATGGGCTCTGCACGCGTCTCCTGACTATTGGGCTGGGCTGGCCATCTCACGTGGGATTTTGGACCTTTCGCAGGCCACAGAATCCTTCATGGGCTTGGAAATCCCTCATAGGCCAGGACATGGGACCCAACAAAATAATTTTGGCAAACTTATGTTATAATTTCTTTACATCTGGTGCCTATTTTTTCTCATTCTACATGTTCTAACCTTTTTTTATGTCTTAGCTTCTCACTTTCAATGGCATTATTGTTATATGTGAAATATCCATGTATATTCTTTTTCTCTCTACCTTTTTGTGCTAAATATTTATGTCATACACAATAAACGCTATTTCAAAATAAAAATGAGAATTATTATCTTAACAAATGTTATTTTGCCACATTGTATAACTAATTTAATGATATTGTGTTTGTTTAAATTTAAAAATTATTGTTGAGAGCTTAAAATATCATGACGTACGAGAATGGTGGATCTATATTTATTGTAAAATAAGCATAAAGCTTACTTAACTTAGGATATATATTTTATAATATATTAGCTTCGAATATATGTGTTTGTTTTTACTTGTTTAGTTTGGTAAAATGTGGTCATAGATTATAATTTATTTAACAGTCTGTATAATTGTAATTTTTTGTTACAGGTTGGTTATCAGATCATGCTCAAGATTGAGGCAATTATCATTTAGATGTTGCTTTTCTTACCAATCCATACATCATCTGTATCCTTTCGGCTCATTTTTTATTTTATATTCTTTTTATTTATTTTATTATTTTATTCTTTTTTTCTTTTTATTTTGTTTTATCTTTTTCTTTTATTCTTTACATTTTTTTTATATATATATTTTACAGTATACATTTTTTTTCTATTAGTTACTCCAAGCTTGAGGGCCACAAAGTATCGTGAAAGGCCCATATAATGCCACTCAGATCCTCCTCGCTACATATAGGCTTTTAGAGTCGCTAATGAGGGGATTCGCAAATGTAGTTCAAGAGCTTTAACTTTGCAGATGGCCTGATAGTTTAGAACACCAATGATACGTGCATGCTATCTGCCACTCCCCACTGTGCTGGCAAAGCCCTACCAACTGCTAGCAAGCATGCTCTCTCTATCTCTATAAATACCTTCTTTCTTTCACAAAAAGGGGGGAGAGACTCATTCCGAAAAATACTTTCAGTCCTAGGAGAGACTTTCATTCCTGGCTGCTAGATTCCCATTCCTAAAGGAGTCTGGACTCTCATTCCCAAAGAGAGAAGGAAAATTTCGAAATGAAGTGGCTCAGGCAGCATCTCTCTCTCTTTGTCTCTCTATCCCGCCCTTCCTTTTTCCCATGGTGAAAGGGAGCTCCAAAGGAGGAAAGAAGACAACCAAACCTCACATGCTAAATACACCCTAGACCTAGGGTGTTTGAACGTGCTAGGAGTCACCAAACCACTCCTTAACCAAGCGCACCCATCGGAAAACTTAATCCTTCATCTCTAAACTACTCTCTAATTGAGTGCACTGACAAAAATTCAATCCATCTTTAAGTCGCTTCCACGCCAAGCGCACTTACCGGGGCTCAACCATCCATCTCTAAGCTGCTTCCTCGCCAAGCGCACCCACCGGGGTCTAGTCCTCCATCTTTAAGCAATTCCCAAGTCGAGCATACCCGCCGGGTCTCAACCTTTTATCTCTAAGTTGCTTTCCTTTCAGCACACCCATCGAGGTAAACTCTCCATCTAAAAGCCGCTTCCCAATTGAGCAATCGTTCGTTAACATTTAATCCTTTGAAATATGCATCTATATATGATTAACTCATCTTCCTCTCTTTCTATATACTTGAGAAAAGTTCTGACTTGAGCGTTGGAGGACATACCAAGAAGTAAGTTCCGCCGTCCTCTGACCTTTGTTCATTATCTGTAGTGTGTAGAATTCAGGTTTGAAATAACAAGGCCAAGCAGATCAAAAAGGCCAAGCAGATCAAAAAGACAGCTGGTTGGTACACGATAGTTGATGAGCGGTTGTATCGCCGCGGATACTCAACTCCGTATCTTCGTTGTCTATTGCCTGAGGAAGCAGACTACGCGCTGGGCGAAGTTCATCTTGGGATCTGCGGATCACACGTAGGCGGGAAAAACCTAGCCTTCAAAATCATGCGGCAGGGCTACTATTGGCCCTCAATGAAAAAGGACGCGCTAGAATTTGTTAAGAAATGCGAGAGCCGCCGACTTCATGGCAACCTCCATCACCGGCCGTCCATTGATTTAAAGTCCCTTCGAGCCCCGTGGCCCTTGGCCTTGATGGGGGCTCGACATTCTCGGCCCATTTTTCATTGCCACGGACAAAGAAAATTCATCATAGCGGGCATCGACTACTTCACTAAGTGGGTCGAAGCTGCCCGCTTGCAAAGATCACTTTAACACAATGCTATGGAGTTCATTCGCGAGCATTGTCTGCAATTGGCATCCCGTGAGGTCGTGGTGGCCAAACAACGGGACCCACTTTCGGAAAAACGCTTCACAAGTATTGCACCCGGCCTTGAGTCAGGTGGTCCACACTTGATAGCATACCCCGAGCCAACGGACGAGTGGAGGTCACGAACCATACGCTACTCCACGGGTTAAAAACTAAGTTGGAGGACGCTGGGAGCTCTGGCCGACGAGCTCCCATCCGTCCTCTGGTCTTATCGTCTGACCCCGAAGGAACCAACGCGAGAGACGCCCTTCGACCTATGCTACGGGGTCAAGCGGTAATACACAATCAAATCGGGCTCCCAAGTCTCGGGGTGGAGTCCGGTCGACCCATGAGACAACTCCCGAGAAAATCGGGGAGCACTTGGACTTGCTAGAGGAAGCCCGCGACGCCGCCTTGCAGTACGGACGTACCAACACCGAGTTGCCCGATACTACAATAAAAAGGTAAAAGCCGTGATTCGACGTTGGGGACTTGGTCCTACGAGGCATCGAGGCCACGAAGCAAGCCGACCGTCTGATACAAGCTCTCTCTCTGGCCGGGAGGGACATTTCCTAATCTCCGCCGTCCTACGCAACGGAGCGTACAAGCTCCGAAAACAGGACGGAAAGTTGGTCCCACGAACGTGGAACGCAATCCACCTGAAGCGCTACTTCCAATAGGGAACCCAGGTACGCCCTGACTCGATCCTATGCATTCATACGTGTGCCTGCTTTTACCTTGAAAAAATGGGAGTTTACTTAGCATATAGAATTCTAGGACCTATGAACTGTGTTTGCCTTGCAGGTATCCATCCGACCTAGACTGCCCTAAGTCGGGAGGGTCTTCACCCTCTCGTTAAACCCTAATCATCTAGGTGGCCCAAAAAGTGGTCTGAAACCCTGGTCATCCAGGTGGCCCATAGCGGTCCTAAACCCTAGTCATCTAGGTGGCCCATGAGCGGTCTGAAACCTTGGTCATCCAGGTGGCTCATGAGCGGTCTTAAACCTTGGTCATCCAAGTGGCCCATGAGTGGTCTGAAACCTCGGTCATCCGAGCGGCCCAATAACGGTCGTACTAAACCTTGGTCATCCAAGTGGCCCATAGTGATCTAAAAACCTTAGGGGGCAAGAATGGCACACGCGACGATTTCTTTTCGGGGAGCGGCGACGTCGATCAACGATGGTCGAAGGAGAAGCTTTTCTTCTCCAACATTGGCGACCAAGTCTTCACTTGAACGGCGCCACCAGTACAGTTCTTACTCCTTGGCGGTGACCCACCAAGTTGGCAACCCCACGCACCAACCTTCTCCATGAAAGGACAGGCGTGGTTAAACAATAACGAAGCGCTTTTCTCTAACACTAACTCGCCCAAGTTCTCGCTTGACAAGACCGTAAGGTTAGTTAATGCAACTACCTTCTAAGCACAGGGGCTCGGCTCCTTAGGACAACCAAATATGATCCGCCAACTAAGTTGGCCGCCATGCAATCTGCACCTATGCGGGCAAACAAGCACAAAGCAATAAAAGGCAATGGACACTAAGCTGAAAAAAAGATTTCCATTTCATTAAGTGTGTAACAATTTACATACAGTTAAAAAAAAATGTACGGGAGGCTACAAGTCTGGCGGACCACCCTGGCTGTCTCGGGGCTCCCCCACCAAATCTTCTTTACATTGCGCTGCGCGGTTTCTTTGATTGATGAACTCCACTGGGAAGTCCGAAACGATCAATCGCGCAACGCGATGTCCAATGTTGAGCCCCTCAGCCAACACCGGCGTGTAGTCGCCCCGACCTCAAGAGGAGTCATCCGTGAGGCTAACTCGTTCTCTGACGACGGCTCGATCTGTAAGGGCGTTTATTGCTCGCTCTCATTCGATCATCCTCTTCCTTTAGACGAGCGACCTCGCCTTGACTCAAAGAACCTCCGCCTTGAACACGGCGTTCTCTGCCTCCACACCCCGCCATGTGATCTCGAGAGCGGCCGTTTTTGCTCACGGAGTTCTCCTCCCGAGGCGGCTGCTTGGCATCCAGCCGAGGCAATCTCTGCCTCCTTCTCGGCTAGAGCCTCGTCACGCCGCACCATTTCCTTAAAAAGTGCGGACGACCCTTGGCAACGCCGCACAAACAACAAAAGACAAAGTTAGAAACCTTGAAAGGACAAAGTACGGAAACTAATCATCAAAAGCCATACCTCCATAAATTTCCTCGTGGGTCCCTTAGGCCTCGGCCTCCCGAGACAAGGGCTCGGGTGGTGGAGGGACAGAGCATCCTCTCGTGCCAAGCACACCGCTTCCTCCGGATTCTTTCCAAGGACTCATCATCTTGAACGGCAGCAGCAGCTCCTCTCGGGCCGGTCTGGAGCAACTTCTGGCGAGGATCCTCTCCTGCTGACCTCGGGAGCATTGCGGCAGCTCCTCTCTTGCAGCCTCAGAATAGGCTGCGCAAGTTTCTTTCTCCCCGGCCGCCTTTGGGGCGCGGCTGGTGAAGCAACTCGTGACGACGGCTCAATAGTGTAAACACGTGAACCCTCGAGCACGTCACGAGCTGGCTCCTCTGCGGATCCCATCCAGGCAGCGCCCGGAGTCAGCGTCGCCGCAGGCTGCGCCAGGATGACTCATCCGACATCCTCCAACCTACCCTCAATGGACCTCTCTGCTCCAGAAGTGCTGCCGGGATCACCGCAAATCCCGGCAGCCACAAGGTCAATATGTGAAGAGGAAGATGAGGACATGGCAATCGCCCTCGCAGCAGCCTCCTCCGAAGACACTAGACGGATGAGCAGCCTCCTCTGCGGATCCCATCCAGGCAGCGCCCGGAGTCAGCGTCGTCGCAGGCTGCGCCAGGATGACTCCTCCGACATCTTCCAACCTACCCTCACCGGACCTCTCTACTTTCTAGAAGTCTTTGGGACCACCGCAAATCCGGCAGCCCACAAGGTCAATATGTGAAGAGGAAGATGAGGACATGGCACGCCCTCGCGGCAGACTCTAAAGACACTAGACGGATGAGCAACTTCTTGAATCATCCTAACCCCACATTTTAATTGGAGGGTGCGGCTTACGACCCAGAACGGCGGTCCCCATTCAACCTTTTTGGTTTCCTCAAAACCGAAGAAAGTCCCTCTGAACGCATCGGGGTTACTCGCCGAATCGCCTTTGGTCGGCCCGGGCGTGGCGGCATTCTTCGCCCCGCAGACGGCGTACCCGGAGTGTGTACCCGGGACCTTACCCCGGACCGCGCGATAGGCCACTTGTCTCCCACCTTTACAAAGAAGAACCGGTTTTTCCAGTTCTTGAGGGAGTCATGGATAGCCTTACTAATTTTTATCCCCGTACGGGGGCTGAGAGAGATCCACTCCGCCCCCTGGGTTATCTTAAAGACGACCTTAAGGCCAGACATCCTAAACTTCTGATCGAGCTTTCGGGCGAAAATGCACAAAGTACAAATATACCTCAATACGTTGGCGTGAAGGTGAGCAATGGGAACATGGAGGGTCATGCATGATTGATTCGAGCTCCTGCGGCATCGGCGGGGCAAGGCCACTCCTCGGGTGAGCCTCGTAAATAAGTGAAGTAGCCTTAGATGGGCGAGAGGCTATTTCGTCACGGCATGGAACCCTCCGTGCCATCTCTTTCGAATATTGAATTCAACGACAATGCCTTGATGCCACTCTCCCTCAAGTCGATGAGAAGTCCATGAAGGATGCCATGATTGGAAAAGGTTCTAGGGTTTCTTCGGTGGTTTGTCTGCGAAATGAAAATGAGGAAGACGAGAGGCTTGGAAGCGTAATCGATTTCGAACAAAACGGAAGGAAAACTTAGGCGCCAAGCTTGCAAAGGACGCCGTCAGGGTGCCACATGTCAACTCCTCATTCGATCCGGCCCAAGCGGACGGGACTCCCGCACGAAACCCCTCATTAATGGCTCCGTCCGTCAAGTACCGCGTGTCGCCACTCCACTTGACACCGCCAATGGACGGATCTGGCGTATTAATCACCCGGATCTCCTTCCAACCAAAGGAGGACACGTGTCGCGATCTGCCTTGCGGTCCCGGGCAAAAGCAAAAATCATTCCCGAGTTGGCGGGGCGGTGCACCTGAAGACGGAATTGACCAGGGCGGTCAACAATTACGGAACTCGAGAATTGACGGAGACGATCGACAATTACGAACCCGGAATGGCGGGACGGTCAACAATTCTCGTACTCGAATTGGCCAAAAGGTCAACGATTCGGCCAAGCCGCCCTTCACACTTTTTGTATGTTTCCACAGGATTCTCAAAGCAAGGAAAAGCATCCATCATGAACATACCGGAGGCGAAAATCGACCACCAGCATGGGGGGCTAGTGATGGGTGCACCAATAATGGGCTGGCCCAAAGAAAGGTCAACGGAAGCCTATTAAGGCCAGTCAACATTTCTAACGCCCAAAAGAAGAAGATAAACCCGGATCGAGAGGCCCCGAGACGGTCAACGTTGGCATTGGCCGTCAGTGGCCGGTTTGCTCAAATCCCAACCCGGCATTGACCGGTTTGTTGGGCCCTTAGAGGCTTTGCAATAATGATGGTCCTATTCTATTCTATTCGTGCCCATGACCCATCACTGGCCGCCCCGCCGCTCTCTTTATTCTTCACAAAGGCGGCCAACAAGCCGATCAACCACAGACGTTGGCCAAATGCACTTCCTACATCTTTGGCTTAAACGAGGCCCTTCTACAAGTGGGCACGACTCACTCCGAGCCCATGGCCCAAATGGAGGCCAAGAACGGACGCCTTTTATAAGGGCGGCAAGAACACGCAGACGGTCGGCTCGGGCGTTGGCCGTCTCGCTTTCTTAGCGATGGCCCCCGAAAAGCCTTTCAACGATGAATGGCCCGACCGTTTAAGCTCATCGGTCGTAAAAAGGCCAACCAAGGATCTTCTAAGGATATTCCACGATCTCAAAGGAAATATCGCAAGATTGGCGCCCTTGAATAAGGAGGCGTCGATCCTTCCAACTCCTTGCCCGGCCCGAGGAACCTCAGCGGTAAGGAAGGAAGTTAACTTGGAAAGTGGTTGACTGCCTCAGAAGGAAATAATCCACCACAATTGGGCAACAGGCATCGACCTCCAGAAGGAAGGCCGGCCACAGATCACGATGGGGATGCTTCCTTGCAAAGAAGGAAGATCACCATCTTTGCCATAAAAGACGCCATGGATCCAGCATCCAGGGCACGCATTCTTGAGTAATCTGACTGACGCTTCCATTGAGACTCGGATACACGCTTTCTAGAACGCTGGCATACTGAAAACTCTCTCTCTTCAAACTCAGACTGAGACAGAAAACCCTGAGGGCTCTGAGAAACAAGCTCTGGTTCCCCGCAGCCAGACTCTCAAACACACTCCAATACCAAGGCAACGAACGGGTCCTTACACACGTTCTCTGCCTTCCCACCATCCAGATACGAGAAAGGACTTGCACCTTTCTGACATCTGGAACAAGACACTCCTTTCCTCCCTTTCGTCACATTCCCTCCTTTTCAGTTCCTTCCATTGAAGGTTGTTTACTCGACTTGGTCGGAGTGTTATCGGTGGGATTACATCCCGCCGTGCGCCGACCTCTCGTTTGTTTAGTGGTGTGTGGGATTTATACTTTCGATTGAAGCGAATAGGTTCAAACCATCCCGGAAAAACCCGAATCCGTTCGAAGTCGGATCAGTACGCATCAATATTTAATATTAATTTATTTAAATACTTTGGAATTGATAGCTTTTATTTGAAAAATGAGAAATGGATAATGATAATAATGAGATGGAGAATTAAATTTTGATAAATGCACTCAATCAGGGAGCGTAACTTTGAAAGATGGAGGGCTGAAATTTGCTAAATGTACCCAGTTAATGGCAACTTTGAGAAACGGAGGTCTAAACTCTTACAAGTGCGCTCGGTTAGGGAGTGGCTTTAAGAAGTGGAAGATTGTGCCCTACTAAGTGCGCTCTGTTGGGAGTGACTTTCAAAGATGGAGGACTGAGTCCCGATAAATGCACTCGTTAAACTCCTCTCCGATTGCTAGTGTGGAGGGGCTTCATTTGGCTTGCTATGTGAGTCAATCTCACCGGCCAAGCGGTGTGGAAATTCGAAACTGGCACGGCTCTTGCGTAGCCATAAGCTTGGGTTGGAGTGCTGCTTTGAAAGTCGAAGGCGCATCTATCCCGAAATAGCCCTCAAGTGAAATCAAAAGAGAAAGAGTATGTTCTAGATGTTTGGGCGTGATTCTCACTGTTTTTATGGAATTAGTTCCTACTTGGTTGGAAGGAGAGAAGCTCACTTTCCTCGCAGAGGAAATGTGAGTGCATGGCTGGCAACAGTTGTTCACGCGGATTCATGGAGCTATCAATATAGCTATTGTAGCTACTTTATGGCAAGTATAATAATTATCGCCTTTCTAGAAAAATGGAGGGCCACACTTGCAATTTTTGAGGAATACATTGTGTAGGCCAATACATCGCAAATATATGCTAGGCCTTCGGCTAGGAGGATATTCCATCGGGCTATTGATTTGCTACAACCGATCTATGGTACGGGACCCATTATAATTATTTTAAACTTTTAATTTATATATTTTTAAATTTATTTATTTTTTCTTTAATATATTATATTTTTTATCTTTTTTTATTCTCATTATGATCTTTCTCATGATTTATTTTTTTTAAATTTTTTTATTTTTATTTTTTATTAACGTATTTTAAAATTTTATGTTCTTTTTTTCTTAAATTTTAACGTATTATCTTTTTTTTTATTTTTCTATTGTTCATTTATTTATTTCATCGTTTTCCTTCCATTCATTTTTATGCTTTATTTTTTTTGCTAACCTTTTTACATTTTGTATTTTATTTTTAAGTTATCTCATCTTTATTTTATTTTATATTTTATATTCATTTTATTTTTTTTCTAATTTTTTTTCTTGACTTTGTTTTTCCTTTTTGTCTGCTCTTTTATTTTATTTTATAAATTTTTATGTTTTATTTTTATTTTTTATTACTGATTTTCATGTTATGATTTTTTATTTTTTAAGCTTTCAATTTTATTTTTACTTTTTATTTTTATTTTATTCTGTCGTTTTTATCTTTTATCTTCTATTTTTTTTATTTTTCTTAATATTTTCAAAATTTTCCATTTTAGTTGTTCCATTTTATCTTTTATTTATAAATTTTTTATTATTTAGTTTTTTTGATATTCCCATATTTTATTTTTTTAGTTTTATTTCATTTTTATCTTTTATTTTTTTAAATAAAATTTTATTTAGTTTTTTGTCTTCTTTTTTTTTTTTTAATTCTTTCTTTCATTTGTCCTTTTTTTAGCTTTTTTTTTCCTCAGTTTTTCCTTTACATTATTCTTTTATTGATTATTTTAAAATTCTAGAACTTTTTATATTTAAATTTTTAATTTTTCATCTTTTATTTTTTCATTGTGTTTCTTTCATTTATTTTTCATGCGTTGTAGTTTTTTTTACCCTTATATATATATAGATGGTGTGTTCGGCAGCTGATTAGGCCAATTTATAATTCATCGTATAGGAAAAGCGGCAGCTCGATAGAGATTCCTCCACACCCAAGGGCCACAAAGTACCATGAAAGGCCCATATAGTACGACCCAAATCCACCTAACTACATATGGACCTTTGGAGTCGTCGTTGGGGGGACCCACAAACGCAGCTCAATAACTTCAACTCAACAAACAGCCCGACAGTTCAGAGTACTAGTAATAGGGGTACGTTGTCGGTCACCTACCGCAACACTATCTAGCATGCTCTCTCTCTCTACAGATACCTCCCTCCACAAAATGGGGTATGAGACTCATTCTGAATGAAACTCTCATTCTTGGGGGCCAGACTCTCATTCCTAAGTGGTTCTGGACTCTCATTCCCAAATAGAGAAAGAAACTTACAAAATGGAACTCTCATTCCTAAATGGGGGCTTATGAAACTCCCCCTTTCTATTCTGCTCTTCGTCAATATTCGCAACGCCTCTATGGTTAAAGGGAGCTCAAAAAGAAGGAAAGAAAGCAACCAGACCTCACATGATGAATACTCCTTAGACCTTGGGTGTCTAAACATATTGAGAGTCATAAAGTTGCTCCATAATCAAGATACCCATCGTAACCCAATCCTTAATC
>BSYO01000030.1:964784-1019838 GCA_033239525.1 Nepenthes gracilis
AATTTCTTTCTGATATGGCATAGGTAGTTTCATAAAAGTTCGAGGAGGTTTTCGCGTAAGCATCCAGGTCTCCATCCTCTAAATCTCGTGTCAACACGCCCGTTCCACTTTGTGTTGCGACTCCGGACAGCGAGCCTCTGCATCTCTCGGCCATAGCGGACTGATGGAACTAGGCATAACAAATTTATATGAAAATTATAAATATATATATATATGTATATGTATATTAGTTTATTTTTTCATTTTTTAAATTGAATTGATTTATCCTGATTATTATTTTTTTGTTGAATTTACTTTTTTTACTTATAAAATTAAATTAATGTATTTATTACAAAAATTAATACTTAAAATTTAAATTAATTGACGATATTCAATATGTCAATATTAATTATAGTGCTGATATATGTGATCCCATATATTATCAATCAAAATTTAATATTTTTTTTTTTGGTTAATTTCATATATATCTATTATAAGGTATTACATTAATTTGATACTACAATGATGTACTCTCACCTGAAAACAAATAATTTTGCAGGCACCTATGTTTTTTTCATTCTTTTTTTTTTTTTTTTTTGTTGTTACTTTTATTATTTTAGGTAAAAATATCATTTTTTTATTTATTTTTATTTAATATCGTAACCTCTTTATTAGTTTTGATTGATAGTAGTCTCTCTAATAGTTATATTGGGATCTTTATTTTTTTTATTAGTTAATTTTTTATGTATTATGTACTAAGAGATACACGAGGAAAAATGTTTGAAAATATTTTAAAAAAAAGTTTAAATAAAAATTAGTTTAAAGTATTTGATATGATAATTTATTGGAAATGAAGAAAACGAAGATAGAATTTATTGGAAATGACATGGAAGCAAGATTTTATGAATTGAAAGTTAGCCCAACATAGAGCTTACTGGATGGTGCACTCGTGGATATTGGCTTTTGAGAGAAAGAGGAGATGAGAATGATAAGAAATTTGTAACTCCGTGAAGAGCGAGTGACGGCTCAGAATAGCGCTCAAGGGCTTCTATTTTTGTGGGAATGCCGGATCACTAAGCGATTCGAGAGAGAGTTGTCCCCGAGTCTCCGCTCAAGGGTCTCTATAGCTTGGGCCATCTCACCTTCCTCGGGCAAAGCAGTTGGCTGCCAGGCCTACCTGAAGCACCCAGGCAGGCGTGCGTGAAGATTGCTAATGCCATTTAAGGCAATCGATCGGGCCGAAAGGGTTAATCTTCAAGGCGAGATTCGCATTAACGCTGAATGCCTGAATTTCCTCAGGATATACGCTGAGCCTGAGACTTCTTCTAGGGAGATCGTGATCTAGAAAATATTAATAATCTGACGGTTAAGACAAGTAATTTCTCATAAATGGGAACGGGTTGCTCAAACAGATCCACCTCTGAGCCACATCCAACCCGAAAAGCACGTTGTGCTACCGTTTGAGCCACCTCAGCATAGCGAAAGCAAATAAAAATTAAATATCCGATACACGTAAGGGATATTTAACTCTAGATGTAACCTAACTAATAAGCATGCACAACATTAAACAAACAATGAGCAATAATAATAAAGATAAGCATAAAGGTAAAGACTCATTTTTAATGATTTATTGAAAACTCGATACCCACGGTAATCGAAAATACTCCGCTTAAACGGCCAGTGAAGCAATGCACTATGAAAATCAACTTACAAACGTGTGGTAACGACGCTAACCTAGCCGACTTACTTCCGCGTCACGTGATCCCTACCAAGGAACTCTTTTGATTTACCCGCTGCTGCACCAACCGACACCTTCCGCCTTCAAGCCACTCTTCCTCTCTTGCCACTTCTGAATTGCCAATCACGAACGAAGTCTCCTTCTTCACGAACCAAAGTCTCAACAATGGTAGAAGGCAATGTTTCAAAGGTGAAAGAAAGTTGGTGAGAAAACCCTATAGCATAGATCAATCTCAGAGTATAGAGTTTTCTCAAGAGAAGAAGATTAATGGAGCATGAAAGGCTTTCTTCTCAAATGGGGCTCAAAATAATCTATCAGAGAGCTTATGGCGTCCTTAGGGTTTCAAAATCATAAGTGCAATATTTATAGAGAGCCAAAAACGCTGTTTCAAAACCGCTCAGAAGCCGCCGCCGAGCGGGGCTCAGCCAGTTAGGGGGCGCAGCAACAGCGGGCGCGATACTGCTTGATCGGCCGAAGCGATATCGAGCGTAGTGCTGAAGGCCTCTATTCTCAAGCGAAGCGCCGAAAGGAAGAAGCGGGCTCCAGCAGCGTGCAAGGTCTGGACGGACTCGAGCGCGAGGGGGACCGAACGGACTTTAACCCGACAACCCACAACCCGACATCAATACAATGACAGATATGGTCAATGAATATGCCAATAAGACAAATGTCTCTAACAATCTCCCCTTTGGCAATTCCGTGACAAACCTGAAAATAAATAAATACAAGTGAACCACGGGTTCGACACCACCGAGATAGAACCCCGTACATAAAAACCTACGCCATGATGATACAAAAAATACATAAAACAATGTAACTAGCTATGCGAGAGTCACGAGGTGTGATGCGAAGGCAAGTCTATGTGACATCTCGTATACTTTAGTGTCCCGATCAAGTAAGGTTAGGTACCAACAGACAAAAAAGATAATAAACAATTTAACTAAGACATGGTACACAGGCATGAGAACATACACAATGTGTAACACACAACAATCCTCCCCTAACGAAAAATAAATAAAGACTCCCTCAAGAATACTAACTTGAACTAATAGGCAAATAACAAAAACTCCCTCATAATACTCTAACTTGAACGAAAATAAATAAAGACTTTCAAGTAATACTAACTTGAACTAATAGGCAAATAACAAAACTCCCCCAAAATAAAAACAACCCTAAGCTCCCCTATCAAAATGAATCAAGTCTCCCCTTTATCACTCGAATGCCAATGGGTAATTTAGCTCACTTTTCTTAACCCAAACTTGTTCCCGATGCTACATTTTTTGATTTAACATTTTAACTTGTTTATTCAATCAGAAATGATCAACAAGTTGATTCATGTTTAGCCCTTTCGCTGGTTGTACCAATGATTTATGGGGTAGTATCGGTGACTTAATGTGACCAACTTTTCCACATGCAATGCATGTGTAGGCACAAACTTGGATGGAAGAATTGTTCATACTTGCGGATTACTCAGACTGCCTGAGCCAAATCATATTCACACGTCGAGGCACACCCTTGATGACTTTGGGGTGTGTGGGCATGATTTATGAAATTTTTCATGAATAAACACGCTTTTAGGTTTCACATCGCTTGTACAATATTCGCAACATACCCCAAACCCCGTTTATTTCCACCAATTTTTCCAACCTTCGGCATATGATCTAATTTTGTAGACCCATTTATGAATTGTTTAAATCTTTTCTAGTGGCCTTCAAGTTCAGATTCTCCAAGGTCGATTTGCTTTAGAAAAATGAGATTTTCAAATTCTCGCTTTTTTGGCTTTTTAGACTCAACCTTGATCAGAGAGTTTTCTTTTTCCAACTCTTTGCTGATCCACAAGTAGGTTCTATTTAGTTTTCTTTACTTTCCGAAAGCATTCCCAATGCTTTATCGTAGTTTTCAAGGGCCATCAAACCCAGCCTTTCCGATTCTACTTCAGAATCATCGATCGACCAATGTTTTCATTTAATTGTCAACATTGAGGTCATAGGCCATGTATTTGACGGCACATTTTTCGTAACATGTTTCACCCTCTTCTTCTTTCGTCATCGCTAGTGGTCACATTAGCTTTAAGGTCTTGACATTGTCAAAAGATGAAAATTTGGGCATTCACTGATAGCGACTCAAAGCCTTTACATTCTGCACATATCAACGCCCCAATCGCTTTTGATTTAACTTTAAGTTCACTTATTGTCTTTCTTTCTCAAATTTATGTGATCGCTTTTAAGTCCACATCAAGTTTTTTCTGATTTAAGAGTTCTTTTTCAAGAATTTTTAAAATTTAACAAATAATGCAAAATCATCATCGCCATATGATTCTTCATCGTAGTCCCGATTTCGCTTCTTCCCTACTAGATTTTAAGGCAAGTGATTTTTGCTTCTTAGATTTGAGGCAATGTGAGCTCATAAGTTTCAGAGACCCTACAAGTTCTTCTATTTTCAAATTATCTAAATCTTTGCTTCTCTTCAATCGCCGTCACTGGGGTCTAAATCGCTCAAAAGTGCAACCGGGTTAACTTTTCTAACAACTTATTTTTCGATTCGTTCTCCTAAATTAAAAACGGAGTTCACAATATCATTTAATTGAGCATAGAACTCATCAAATGTCTCATCATCTTTCATTCTTATTTCTTCGAATCTAGTGGTGAGCATTTGCAATTTTAAATTTTTAACTAGTTTAGTTCCTTCCATGCGTGATTTCTAAAATGTCACATGCATCCTTAGACGCTCACACATTGACATTCGTTAAACTCATCGAGACACAAACGAAAATAGCACGCAATCCCTTACTATTCCAATTACATGCATCAAGTTCCTCTTGGTCCATGAAGATAGGGCTTTTGGTTCATCGCTCGAGGAACTAGTAGGTGGAGTCCACTCCATCTTGGGTACATGCCCAAACACTATCCAAGGATTTTAGGAAGGCTTTCATCCGACCTTCCAATAAGATAATTACTCCCATCAAAGAAGCGGGAGGAACGAGAGTGATCCACTGATACATCTGTAACCCGGGGTCGCTGGGACGGTAAGTCTCGATACCACCTGAAAAGCACGCTTTGTGCTACCGTGCTTTCAACCCCATTACAAGTATAGCGAAGCAAAATAAAATTAAATATCCGATACACGTGGGGTGATATTTAACTCTAGATGTAACGAACTAATAAGCATGCACAACATTAACAACAATGAGCAATAATAATAAAGATAGCAATAAAGGTAAAGACTCAATTTTGGTGACGAGTGAACCGATACCCACGGTAATCGAAAATACTCCGGCTTCAACGGTGGGGAAGCAATGCACTATGAAAATTAACTTACAACCGGTGGTAACGACGCTAATCTAGCCGATTCTACTCCCGTTTCACGTGATCCCTACCAAGGAACTAACTCGATTTACCCGCAGAACGGAACGGACACCTTCCAGCCTTCAAGCCACTCTTCCTCTCTTGCCACTTGAATTTCCAATCACGAACGAAGTCTCCTTCTTCACGGAATCCAAAGTCTCCAAATAATGGTAGAAGGCAATGAGCCAAAGGTGAAAGAAAGTTGGTGAGAAAACTTCTATAGCATGTAGATCAATCCTAGAGTATAGAGTTTTCTCAAGAGAAGCAAGATTAATGGAGCATGAAAGGCTTTCTCAAATCGGGGCTCAAAATAACTGGCCCGGGTAGAGCTTATGGCTCTTAGGGTTTCAAAATCATAAGGCAATATTTATAGAGGAGCCAAAAAATGCTCAAAAATCTCAGCCTCTGCCGCCGCCGAAAGCATGCAAAAACTCACAAATTAAACATGAAATTAATACATATATATGCATACATTATAGATAACATGAAGTATAAATTTAATCAGGTATTGGAACTAGGACATCCGATAAAAATGAAATAAAAGTGTAAGAAAATGAAAGATGAAGGTATGAATGCACTTGCCTCGACTCGTTCTACGATTTCTCCAACTAGCTCGAAGCGGGAATTAAACCCGAGAGCCTTCATTTGTCGTTTCTCTCTCTTCCCTTCCTTCCTATCTCTCTCCTCTTCTTTCTCCCTGCTTCTTCTCTCGCTCGAACGCTATTTCCCTTTTTCTTCTCTATTATTATTATTATTATTATTATTATTATTATTATTATTATTATTATTATTATTATTATTATTATTATATATACATATTCCTTTTTTATTTATTTTAAGACCTAAATTGGATACTGCAACCGAACCGGCATATTTCGGTAAATCGGGTCTAATAAATCTAAATATCTTTCAAATTTTATAATATTTAATTAAATTTTATCACACCTAAATTATCCAAAATAAACAAATAAACCTAATTAAATCAGATAAAAAAATATTCGGGATATTACATTCTCCCCCACTTATAGAAATTTCATCCTCGAAATTTAATGAGCCTCGCTATTCCATAATCGAAGGTAATCTCTTTTACATTCTTTCTAGCACTCCCAAGTCATTTCCTCGATTAGATGATTATCCCGGTGAACCGTAAGCATTTGATTTGTTCCGATCCTTATTACCTAATGTGCGCTATTAAAAATCTAAATCTACCAAGTTTTAAGGTAAATCAAACTTATTAACTACGTCTCCAACTCAGCTCAAAACCTTAAACAGCTAACAATCCTTGCTTTAACTTACGCTAGGCCTCGAAGATGATCATTCCTTCTAAGCCTCAAATTGAACCTTAAAATATGTGGGTTCGCCACATTTTTATTGCAAAACTCTGATTAATTATTTAACTATGAATCAGCTATTTGTAATTCATCACCATATCTAATTCAACTTGACGCCCAAAATTCTCTGATCGAGTTTGACTAATATTTTAGCATAAATTTCAAATTGCAATCAAATCTCAAAGTCGAAATACTTTATATTCTCATTATTCCGTTGGTATGTCAACAAACCGATATATTACGGAAATGCATGATCCAAATCAACAATGAATGGGCAACTTATCAGCCAATCACTAATTTCCTACATTGCAAACATGATCATTCACTCTAAGCCTCAATTATACCCTGAGACCTAGGGAAGTTGCGAGGCCACGTACACTTCCACCATTTTAATTAGTCATTTATTTGCGTATTAAAGATCTTCCAACAACTTGCATCCATGACTCCTATCAGACCCCTAGCTTACACAACAGCTATAGGCCTAAGAAAATCCAAAATTATCAACACAACTAAGGCAATGTCCTTAATCTTCAGATTACGATTAATTTAGGAGTCATAATTGAGACGACCACTCAATAATTCAGCACAATCTCAAATCACCATCTAAGTCTTGAAACCTAAATATTCAGTAAACTTATTATCTCGTTGGCACACCAACGAGCTATCCTATTTGATTGGCACACATTACCTAAATTTGTAATAAATGGACCGTCCTCAAAAGCTAATCCACAATTATTCAAATACCCAAAATTCTTACTGTTCTAACAATCCCGAAACAAAACCACAATGACTTCTTATTTCATAATTTTATAGCTTTAATCCTCCGAATACGATTCTGTCTCCCAAATTAAGAATACGACATCCCATTTCCTAAGTATCAGCACCTACTCGCGATTTACCTTTCACATCTCCAGCGAAGCACCGAAAGTATATTAAGTCTAAAGACTCCCTACGTCAATTATCAACGCTAAGTCCCGCTTTCCTTAAAAGACATGGAGGTTCATCTTCGCAATCTCTTAAATAGATTTACCTGCTAGAAACTACAACTATTCAGACTCCTAAAATCATTAGACTATGACTAACTCCAAAAGCAACACCTATAAGTTCTCAAAGGAGAGACTTCATTTCCTAACTCCAACCCACGGATGGAGCAACTCTAATCGTGGACTTCTCCCCCACTTATCCAAGGGCAAACACCCATGTATACTACAAGAAAAACGTAGTCCTAAATCTTCCTCAAAAGCACCACATTCTAATATAATATATTTGATCCATCAGGGACCAACCCAAACGATATGATTGACAACCTACAATTCAATCCTTGAAGGTTTTTCCCACATATCTTACTCTGACGGATACTGATCGTTTCTAAGTCAACGCTCTACGAACATTGTAAATCCTTGAAGAGCACCTAACGGACATCCTCTAGAATTCACTTAGACCCAAGAGAAACGTGCATGTTCGCGACCTCAATTAATCCTTCCTAAATGAGCCACCGCTCAAAACCCTACGGAACCACATTCATGCTCTTGATGAAACTACATGCCGAACATAACATTTCTCTTAATCAAACTCACATTCTCCCCCAATAGAGTACACGACTAATTGCTCTTCATAAGCTAAGATGTAATCCTCGAACAGAGTTCATACGCCTCCCAAAATTCTATAAATTCATCGATGAAGCCATCACAATATTGACCCAAATATGACCGAAAGATCCAACCCATAACTTCACAAAAATACCAACGAACCTACAGATCCAAGTGGCATTATCGAAACTTACAACGGCCACATCTTATCTCTATTGCTGCCATAGGCACACTCTCAATTATCTACCATCAATAATGTTATGGGTACAGATTGATCTTAAAAATCATCAAGCCCTTTCCAAAGATCAAATGATTCAACTATGGGATCCTTAAAGATCGATGTCGATATCAATACTATTTCAATCTATCGATCCAAGATCAACCAACCTAATCTTTTCTTTTAACAAGCATCCTCAAATGCTTATGCAGCAAAAACCTCTTAGTGACCACGAGATGACTTCTAGGTATGGTCTCATCATCAAATAAACTTAGCACAAATTCCCATAACACCACTAATAGGCAAAACGATAATAATTTATTGATACCTTGACTAACTCAATACTCAAAATTGTAAAATTCGATTGCAAGACATAATTTACTTACTAAGCCAATTCATATTAGCTTAGTGAATTACTGACCAAGTCATCCTTATTGTCCTATCAAGATTGGCTGCACAGAATAAATTAGATTAACCCAACCGATTATATCTATGAACCTAAGAAAATATCGTAGATCTCTATGCAACAAATGCAAAGCTTAGATCCTCAAATTACATATAATTTGGAAACACAAATAAAAATATAGATTCGGGATCCCAAAACGATACATGAACTACAATATCAAATCTAGGAATCGAATCCAAGTCAGCCAGACCTCGAGCCCACAATTTCATCTTATCCATCTCACTTGCTACGCTATGCAAGCTTCCCTTAAATCCTAAGTCCTCAAACCAAGGTCATCCTAAGTTAATCCTCAATGGATCCTTCTTCAACATCCCATCACCTGATCCTCGCCCGGGCAAGACCTTCAAGTCTCTCTATGTCATTCAATAGATTTAGATACCCCGACTTCTCTATCACGTGATTGACCACTTCCACATCTCAACCCTCGCCTAGGCGGAATGATCGGTTACGAATATCCTTCCTAGAACAAGAACAATATAGGTTAGCTCATAACTTAGGCACTGACTAGAATAGTGTACGCCAGACAACCCAACTTACCCACTAATTTCTAACTTAGCTCTAGCCCAAGATAACCAACTTATCTCGATTAAGGTACTAACTTAGGGTATCAAAGCTAGATAATCGAACTTAGCTACTAATCCTGACTTAATCTTAGCCTAAGTCATATAAATTATGGCAACTAGAGCTATTCTACCCTATCTTAATCATCTTACGCATCATCTACTTATTCAATCTATCTTATCATAACCTAAACTTCCGTATAAGATTCAGATCAAACCTAAGGTATTTTACTCTCCGATACCAATTGTGACAGACTGTATTTTTCTGCCGAAGATTCGACATATTTTGGTATGTGAAATGGACATCCGCTAATATAAAACCTGTACAATCTCCTATATAAAATAAAATACATCCAAAAATCTCTACATCCGATATCATACAATCAACAATACATAAAATCACATAGGATCCAATTGCCACATATAAGTCGTGGCTCCAACATTATGTATCTAAATATAAAATTGGTCAAAGAGAGATGCCACTAGGTACCTGATACAAACTACAATAATTTACGGAAACATAAATAAATTCAATTACAGCGGAATCTAAACTATTAAATCATCAATCTCATGTACAATATACATTAATGAGTCCAATTGAAATATAAATATATACAATTCCCATGACATAAATAAAATTACAATTTCTAAGTCTTCAATGTGATATTCCAAATCCAAGCTTAGTCCACTTCTAATCTCTACGTTGTCCCATCGGGTATATCAGACCTGTACTAAATTGAAGACAAGAAGAAGTAAGTGTGAGCTAAAAGCTCAACAAGTGCACTATAATTAAGACAGTAAGCAATATAAGTAAATAAAGTATGATAGGGATATACGAATATAGCGAGAATTTGTAAATATAATACGTGATCAATTATACTTTTAAAATACAATTAACTTTTTATATTTTATCATTCTTCTCTTTGGGATGTAAATTATGCATCATTACTTATATTTACAGATCAGGGTCAGTAAATCTTACTAATTAAAGGTGTGGGAGAATGAGAATAGGATCATGATACTCCACATGATCTAAGGCCGTAAGCTCTTATTATCGACCCAGAAGAAGGATCATCCATATAATGCCTGTAGACAGGCCGAACACCACGTAGTATAACGGTATACCTATCACCCGGTATACAAAGTCAATAAAACACTACCTTAATCTCCCGCGGTTCAGAGGCTGTACTCGTCCTTCCATAATAATAATCTAAGATTTGCCAAGAGTATTACCCATTATAATATGCGGTCAGGATAATATTCGAGTCTCTACTATAATACTAATGACAAGCCAAATAGTATTACCTCTATAACACAAATCTGTGGTCCTAATTTTATAATTTCTTATTCATTTGAGGAAAGGTCCACCAAATTTTCACAATTTTCTCCATTTGAGAGAACAATTCGATCATATAACGAATTGTGAATTTTCTCCGAATACTTGAATAATTTTTATCTTTCTTTCGAATTTAAGTCTTCTGATAATTTGTTTGGCATATACGAATAGCATAAATATAAGAAAGAATAAAAATTCTTACCACCGAAAGGTTATTATAACTTTAGAGGCCTCCGGATCACATTTTCTTCACAATTGATTAATAAACATGATTTCAGAACAACAATTAAACATATGCAAATGTATATACAACTTAATTAACAATTAGACAATACAAAATTTACTGAATGGGCTCTGATGAATAGTAACTACACGTGAACAGTGCCCAATTATGCATATCAGACGATTCTCAAAAATTCAGGTATCTAATGGATAAATTACTAAATTCAAGTCATGGGTAATCATAATCTCAATACAATTTATGTATAAAACTCAAAATATATGTTTAAACAATGTCCGGGCGTAGGTCTAGGGTTTTACAAACTAAAATCCACATAAAACTACCAAATTGGGTATAGAATCGATAAATTAACTTATATAAGATATGGATAATAATATTCTAGTCCCAATTTATACAAAAGCCCCAAAAATCGGAGCCCAAAACTACCTGGGCACGGGGTTAGGGTTTCGCGAATGAAAATCCACATAAAACTATAAAATTGGGTATCCAATTAATAAATTAACTTATATAAAATATGGGTAATAATATCCCGGTTTCAAATTAGGCAAAAGTCCCAAAAATTTGTGATAAAAGGGGGCCGGGCACCGATGAACAGTAACAGCTGAGTTAGGGTTTCAAGAAGTTCTCCAAACACCATACAAAACTCACAAATTTGATATAAAATTAATATATATACGTGCATACATCATGGATAATATGAAGTATAAATTTAATCAGGTATCAAAATGATGATACCCGATAAAAATGAAACAAAAGTATAAGAAAACGAAAGAATAGGCTATGGATACACTTGCCTCGACCTGTTCTACAATTTTTTCAACTAACTCAAAGCTAGAATCGAACTCAAAAGCCTTCGTTTTCCCGTTACTCTCTCTTCCTATAATATCCTGGATCTCTGATCAGATTAATTTAATATTAATTATGATTTTAAAAAAATTAAATGTGGTAAAAATTAATTAAATATTATAAAATTTAGAAGGATATTTGGAATCAATCGGGCTGGCACTCGAAGTACGCCCGTGCTATCACTCCAATATCGGTTTAAATTTTAAAATAAAATAAATTTAAAATTATATATATATATATATATATATATATATATAATAATAAAGTAAAAAGAGAGAGAGAAAACAGTAAATGGGATAATAATGAGAATTCGGGGATAGAGAAGAGGGAGGATAAGAGGGGAGAGAGAAGGCCGACACAGGAGGCAACAATTGACTACCGGCCGGAGTTTCGACATCAAGAAGGCAGGCATGGTGCAGTGAAGAGACGGCGGCTCATGGGTGGCGTAGTTGTAGTTAGTGTAGGCATTGGCTGACGGCGCTAGGTGAAGCCGTCGAGGAGGCCGACAGTGGTTGTCCGCAAAGATCAACCACGTATGACAGCCTACTGCAGGAAAGCAAACCGCGGCGGCCGTGGGCTGAGTAGCGGCAACGGCAGTGGCAGAGATGACACGCAGAGGGGGAGAACATGGGCGAAGGAGCGTAGCCGCACGCAAGGCAAGAGAGAGGGTGTCGATTCAGATACTTTGGAGCATTCTTTCTTTAGATTTGCAAGGTATAAACTCAAAGAAATACCTGTAAAATTTCTATTTTGTCTGATTTAGCATCTGATTTATTTTAAACACTGTTTAGAATTTTTACTAATATGCTTGTATTTTATATACCTGATGTGTTTATTCTATACATGCATGTATAATTCATTAGATGATTTAGGAGTTTTTGGGTTGGGTTTAATAATTTTTGGAGGGTTTAATATTTTCTGAAAGTCCGAATAATTTATAAAATATTGTATATTTTTATATCAGTATATTTGTATAAAAATAAATATGAAACTTTGTATAGGTCGTACAATTACATACGATATACCGTCAAAGGATTACTACATTTCGATTTAAAATTAGACACTGTCACTCCGAGAGAGATATTGTTATTTAAAAATTCATTTTTACCGGTAGGAAAGTTTTGGAATAGTGACCATTCTTATTGGATAATTTGACTTGGTCTTAGAATATATTCAGACGTCCTAATATATCTGACAAGTTTGAGGATTGCACCCAAAGTCGCGGGTAGCAAATAATAGTGAACAACATTATCCATGTGTACAGAGTATATGGATAGTCATACATGCTGGTCTAGTTTGCATTTGATTTAGCCTAAGATTATCGAAATTATGTATAATCTTTCCTCAAATTAGTCTTTTAATAATCAGAATCCAAATTTAGTGCATAATTTGTATTTTTACATTAATTTATATTAGAATTTGATTTGGACTTAGATTTTAGATTTGGATTTGAGATTCACGATTTGGCACTTCACCAGTTCTCGGTATGTCTCGTATAACAATTTTGATTATATATTTTGATCCGAATCTTTGAAATATCTCACGCAGATTGCTTCACTTCGCGCACACTATTGACATCCGACATCGATTCTGGCCGCAAATGACAAGCTGATCGGGCCTTAGATTTGGACTCGAACTTAGACTCGGATTGAACATTGGTTTTGAAATTATCCGGATCACCTATGTTTTATTTATATATATATTAATATATATATATACATCCCGATAAGGATTGTTTTTAAAATTCTCAACATTTATTTTGATTCGATATTTGCGCTGAAATATCATTTACCATGTAATTTTAGATTTGAATCTTGGAGTTCTATCAATTTATTTTATCTACGACTCAATTTATTCTATTATTCGTTGCATTTTCATCCATTAGATCATTTTCTCTGATTTATTATACTCTTTTTATTTAAATATAATATTTGCGGAAGATTCGTTAACGTTTCCATACAATTAGTTCTTACTATTTCTTAGTGTTTTGGTTACATTGGAATTACATAGACCACTTCCATGTTTTGGTTAATATTTATTTATAATTTTTTATTTTTTATTTTACTTCTTTTCAATTTTTTTCTTTTTCATTTCTTTCGGTAATTTTTTTTTTTATGATAATTTTTTTTGAAACTCACTTTCCTCGCAAAGGGAAGGTGGGCCCATTGCCGACGAAAATTGCTCACACGGATTTGTTAAGCTATCAATCTAGTTATTGTGGCTACTTTATGACAAGTATAATAACCATAGCCTTTTTTAATTAATATTTTTCTTTCATTATTTTTATTATTTTTAAGCTATCACAGGGATTCATTATTTTTATTATTTTTTATTTGTTATCTTTTGTTGTTTGTTATTAGTTTATGATTATTTTATTTTTATTTTTAAAAATCAAGTTTTATTTATATTTTTTTTATATTAAAATTTTTTATTTTTTATTTTTTCTAATTTATTTTTTTATTTTTGCTTTCAACGTTGATTTATTTAGTTGGTTTGTTATTTGACAATATTTATTTGAAGAATGAGACATGGATAATAAAAATAATTGATAAATAATATAAATATATAAAAACCGAACAATAGAGAGTAAAAATTATAGAAAAATATACTTCAAATTTTAACATAAAAATATTTAACAGTAGGCAAATAGATAATAAAGAATAAAAATAATTATCAAGAAATAAAATTGATAAAAAAAATAAGAAATCTGAAAAAATGAAAAAATTTAACAAAATAAAAACTAAATAATACAAAGTAAAATTTATTCAAAAAAAATACAAAATTCAATGCAAAATATAAAAAAATTGGAACAAATATTAAAAATAAATAATGAAAAATATGCAAAAGAAAATAAATATATAACTAATTGAAAAAAAATTATTTCATTATCCATCTCTCAATTTTTTACTTCATTTTATTTTTTATGTTTAGTTTTCGATTACTTTTACTTTTATCACTAATTTTATTTAATTTTTTATTTCAAAATATTTTTTGTAATTTTATTTTATTTTTATTCACTTCACTCATGTATTTTTTATACTTTAGCTTTTATATTAGATAGTTTTAAAGTATATTTGAATTGTTTTCTCTTATTTATTTTTTTCTTTTATCTTTCTGGGTGATTTTATTTATATTTACTTTAATTTTATTTTTTTTTTTATATTCTTTTGGTTTTTTTTTGTGGTTATTTTTTTATTTTTTAAAATTTCATATTTTAATAATTTATTTTTTAGATTTTTCTCTTTATTTTTTAAAAAATTATATTTATTTTTTTAACTTTTTTTCCCATCTTTCATTCTTAAATTTTTCAACTTTTCTTTCCTTGTTTTCCTTTCTGTTATACTTTTATTGGTTTTTTATGTTAAATTTTTAATATTTTTATAATTAAATTTTTAAACTTTTTAAAATATTTATTTTAATATTTTGTTTTTGGTTATTTTTATTTGTCTCAATACTCTTATTCTTATTTTAAAATATTAATTTATATTTTTTATCCATTTTTTATTCTTCTCACTTTTATTTTTTTGTACTTTATCCTTTATATTTGATATTCTTAATTTATATTTGCATATTTTTTTTTAATTTTTCTTAAATTTTGTTTTTTGGTCTTTTCTTTCTATGAGGGATTTCTTTTATAATTACTTTATTTTTCTTTTTCCCATCTTTTCTGATTTTTCATTTTTAGTTGTTAATTTTTATCTTTTATTTTTTTGAATTTTTCTATTTTTTTTAATATTATCAAATTTTATTTTTTTTGTTTTGTTTAATTTTTATCTTTTATATTATTTTTAAAAAAAATTATTCACTTTTCTATTTTCTATTTTTTTATTTTCTATCTTTCCTTTGTGATTTTTTTACTTTTCTCAAAATTATTTTTCTATTGTTCATTTATTTATTTCATCGTTTTACTTCCATTCATTTTTATGCTTTACTTTTTTGCTAACCTTTTTACATTTTGTATTTTATTTTTAAGTTATCTCATCTTTATTTTATTTTATATTTTATATTCATTTTATTTTGTTTCTGATTTTTTTTCTTGACTTTGTTTTTTCCTTTTTGTCTGCTCTTTTATTATTTATACATTTTTATGTTTTATTTTTATTTTTTATTACTGATTTTCTTGTTATGATTTTTAATTTTTTAAACTTTCAATTTTACTTTTACTTTTTTTTTATTTTATTCTGTCGTTTTTATCTTTTATCTTCAATTTTTTTTTATTTTTCTTAATATTTTCAAAATTTTCCATTTTAGTTGTTCCATTTTATCTTTTATTTTTAAATTTTTTATTATTTAGTTTTTTGATATTCCCATATTTTATTTTTTTTTAGTTTTATTTCATTTTTATCTTTTATTTTTTTGAAATAAAAGTATATTTAGTTTTTTGTCTTCTTTTTTTTTTAATTCTTTCTTTCATTTGTCCATTTTTTAGCTTTTTTTTCCCTCAGTTTTTCCTTTACATTATTCTTTAATTGGTTTTTATTTTAAAACTCTAAAACTTTTTATATTTAAATTTTTAATTTTTCATCTTTTATTTTTTCATTGTGTTTCTTCCATTTATTTTTCATGCATTGTATTTTTTTTTTACTCTTACATATATATATATATATATATATAGGTGTGTTTGGCAGTTGATTAGGCCAATTTAAAATTCATCCTATAGGAAAAGTGGCAGCTCGATAGAGATTTCTCCAAACCCAAAGGCCATAAAGTATTATGAAAGGCCCATATAGCACGACCCAAATCCACCGAACTACATATGGGCCTTTGGAGTCACCGTTGGGGGGGATCCACAAACGCAGCTCAACAACTTCAACTCAACAGACAGCCTGACAGTTCAGAGTACTAGTGATTAGGGTACGTTGTAGGCCACCTACCGCAACACTAGCCAACATGCTCTCTCTCTCTCTACAAATACCTTCCTCTACAAAAAGGGGAAAGAGACTCATTCCGAATGAAACTCTCATTCTTGGGGGCCAAACTCCCATTCCTAAATGGTGCTGGACTCTCATTCCCAAATAGAGAAAGAAAATTACAAAATGAAGAGGCTCAGGCAACATCTCTCTCTCTCTCTCTATTCCGCTCTCCGTCAATATCCGCAGTGCCTCCATGGTTAAAGGGAGCTCAAAAAGAAGGAAAGAAGACAACCAGACCTCACATGATGAATACTCCTCAAACCTTGGGTGTCCAAACATATTGAGAGTCACAAAGTCACTCCATAACTAAGTGCACCCATCAGAACCCAATCCTTAATCTCTAAGTTGCTTCCCCATTAAGCGGACCCACCGAAGCTCAGTCATTCATCTCTAAACAGCTTCATTGCTAAGCTCACCCATCGGGGTTTACCCTCTATCTCTAAGTAGTTCCCTTGCCGAGCGCACCCACTAGAACTCAGGCCTCTATCTCAAAGCAACTTCTCGATTGAGCAACCCTTTGCTAACACTCAATCTCTTGAAATATATATCTATATATTTTTATCTTATCCTCCTATCTTTTTATATAATTAAGAAAAATTTATGACTTAAGTGTTGAAAGATAAATTATGAGGCAAATTCTACCATCTTCTGATATCTTGTTCGTTAATTTTGGTGTGTAATAATCAGATTCAAAATAATAAAAATCAGATCCGTTTCAGCTCAACCCAACTGAAGAATCAGGCCACTCTTCAATCTGTTTAAAAATACGACTTCGGGAACACATCAGTATGTATATATATATATATATATTTGTATATTTAGTTTTCATTATCTATCTTTTAATTCTTATGTTTGATTTTTAGATATTTTTATGATATGTTTTGAATTCAAAATCGAACAGATTTTGGTCGAGTTGTTCGTCGAATTTTGATCGAGTTTCTTTCGGTGGGGTTTGATCCCACCAAAAAAACTCCGACATTCAAATCAGTAATCAGTCTTTTGATAGTAGAAGGTGGATGTAAATGATGCATATAAAAATTTTAATTTATATGTTTTTATTCTCTTTGGTATTCTCCTTATTTTTTATATTTTTTATATAATTTTTAATCTTCTTTATTTTTTAAAATAAATATATTTTTATTTGCTATTTTTTATGATTCATTTTTTTAAATTTTTTATTTTCCTTTTATTTTTCATTAAAATTTTATAAAATTTTATTACTTTTTATTTTAAATTTACATCTTTCATTTAATTTTTAAAATATTTTTACATGAAAATTTGTTAAATTTTATTCCTCATCCTCATCACTTTTCAATTTTTGATGTGGGTATCATTTAAGACATCACGATAAATATTAAAATTTTAATTGTGGGAGATATATTGAGTTGGAAGTTTTTTCTTCTAGGGAGATTGTGATCTGTGAATATATTTAGAATCTTTATCAGTTAAAGTAGGTAATTTTTTGTAAACGAAAATAGGGTCGTGAGCTGTATCCGACAAATTGAGGATCATTTTGGTCAACTGGGACATTGACCATTATCTAAGCTAGCAGATCGTACTTCTTTTAGGCTAACTTTTTTTGAATTAGACTATTTTAATAAAATTAATTTTAAATTAGCAAAATAAATAACACTTTAAAGATTCGATTTATTAAGATATTGTTAGAAAAATTTTAAAAATATATATAATCCTTCGCCAGTTAATCTCCACCGTTAATCTGAACCGTGACTTTGACCATAAAAAATCATCAGTTGAAAACTATCCGTTACTCAAATTCTAACAGCCAAAAATAAAAGATTTCCAAATCACAAATCCAGCTGGCAGGACGGTGAGAGAATTTAAATTTCCGATTCCATCGTTCGTCTGAGAGAGAGCGAGCGAGCGAGCGAGGTAGAGATAGGGAGCGACGGTGATCGTCCTCTGTTCGAGACGAAACAGGGGAGAGAGCAAGCGAGCGAGGGAGAGATAGGGAGCGAGGGAGGATAGTAGCGATAGCTTCCATGGTTGCAAGCTTCTGCGTGATATGGGTTTTCAGAGCAACCCATGTGCCCGAACAAGGCGGCGCCGGCCGATGGGCGTGGATTGGGCTGTTTGCCGCCGAGATACGGCTTGGTTTTCACTGCCTTCTGTCTCTTCTTCTCCGATGGAACATCATCCATCGCCATACCTTCGAAAATCGCCTAAAGAGGTCATCTCTCTCTCTCTCTCTATAAAACTGTTATGGGATTTTTTTTAATTTTTTTGGCTGGGTTCGTAATAACTCAAAAGTATCAAAATCCAGATTCGAACTCTTGGCTCAGTAATCGCAAGTTCAATTCCCATTTTTATATGTTTGAACTCCCGATGAGCATGACGGTTGGATCAGTAAGTAGGATTCGATTCCTACTGCTGTCTTATTGAAATTACGTTGAGCATTATTTTTGGCTTTGTAATCACTGCTTTAGTTTCTACTGCTGTCCGTTTAAAATTACCTTGAGCATAATCTTAATTGCTGAGGTTATTACGCCCAATTTGCATTATTGCGTTGAAACCCTAGGTTTCGAATCTAAACCTGAATGGTTATTCAAACTTAGAGAATTGGAAAACCGCTAATCGAACGCCAACCGGTCGTACTGGTGGTCCCGACGGCAGTGGTGGTTATTGGTTGACCGGTGGGTATCGGCATCAGATTTCCGGCGAGAAACTTACGACGAGACAATACAGTACAAATCGCAGGGGGGACGGAACAAGGGCAGATGAGAAACGGCGGATGCGGGGGTCGGATTTGCGGTGATCTTCCGGCACCGGTAATTCGGTTCACTGGACATGGATTCGGCGGTGAGTCATTACCACATACAGACCGCAGACAAGAAATTACATGTAAGTGTTTGCGCCTCATTTGCTTTGCCCTGATAATTTGCTTTGCCTCTCATTTTTTATTTGCTGAAATTTATTTAATGTTTTATTTTTATATGTATTTTTTTATGTGTTAATGTGTAAAATGTAAAGTATCCTTATTGATATTAAATTTAACCTGAATTGAGTTTGATTGAGCATGTGAACTCTACATGATGCTTATGAGTATCTTTTCATATATTGTAAGAGTTAGTTGGAAATTAATTTTTGGTGAAAAATATAATCCAAATTAACAAGCAAGGTAATATATCACATTTGGATAAATATTATTTGTCCGTTTACTATTTATAATTTCAGTAGTAGGAATAATGTTATCCATGAGATCAAATGGATGTGGAATTGATATAATTTCAAGATGCTCGTATGCTTTTTTCATGTTAACATTTTTAAAATTTTTATAGATGACTTGGAACTTGTTATTGCTAGAAGCCTTTAAATCATAAAAAACATGCTATTGTCTATTCAAATGTTTTGAAATTGCATTTTAAAGCTAGGTTAATGAGGAAAGTTATTGAAGACAAAAAAAATCTATTGCCGAGTCAGTATATATATGAGCTGAAAAACTCAAGGTTAAATTATTTTTCTCATATCGACTTACTTCCATCTATTGTTCGTTCTGCGCTTTCACCGTACCTGCTCGATTGTGATTTATTATTAACTTTAGATTATTGACCCATTTTATTGCTGTTTGCCCTGCTTTGATTGTTATGTTCACCAAAGATATCTTATCCATATTAGGTTCAACTGTTCTAAAATGTAAAGGTACGGTGGCCCACGAAAGGTTCAGAAGCTCACAAGTAGGTGGGGAGTTAGCCCGACCCAAATGACGGGGACCTGTGAAAAGAGCCCACGCGACGTAAGATTGGTCTGAACTCTAACGCATTTAATACGTTGCCAAAAACCAGCCGAAAAGGCGGTGCTAGCCAATGAGGTGTGGCCGGTCAGCGCTAACGGCCTAACGTCTCGCCTCGCAAGCGACCAACCAATCCCCGCCAGTGGAAAATCATGCGTGGCCGGGTAACGCCGGGACCGTGCCACTACGGCAAGAGGACAACTGACATGACCGGCGGTTCACAACAGTGACCAGCGGCGCGGAAGCCCTCACAACGGGCATTCTGGCACCCAGAATTCAACGGGGAGAGGCCTATAAGAGCCCTCACGCCCCACAGAGAAGGGGATCTTTCTGAATTATGATTCCAATTCCGACTCGAGCTCAACTAACGAGCTCTGAGCTTCCCTCTTCTAGACTTGGTCACAAGAAAGTAACGAGCTGGAACTGAGGGTTGACTCACTTCCGTCTAGCACGAGGTAGCTCACGATTACTCACCCCACGTCTACTCAGACTACGGGAAAGCCAGTCACCCTCTGCGGTGCATCAAGGAAATTAGGCCTTCCACAACCTGCTCACTGCATTCTCCATACAATTACACGAGCATCTCTTACGCTTTTACAGCATTCATCCGCGCACCGCTCATAGCGTGCGCCATTTCCGTTCATTGCGGGAATTTGCTAACTTGAAGGCTTGAGTGGCCTCAGAAGAGAAACTCACGACTTCGACCTCTTGTTTGTTTGCCAGGTAGTAGCAGTCCGTGTTCGTAGAGACAGATCGACCTTCGACTGACGACGCCGCCATGAAGGGGACTCAAGGGTCCCTAATCCGTACGGTGAATCAAGCGACCGGACGCAACACGGCGCGCCGTCTCATGGGAAACTGACGGAAGCCAAGTGTCTCTTTCCCACCTTATTCCCGAACATCGAAGACGGTAAACACTCGAGCACAAGCTAGTGCTGGCGAGATGGAGGTCGCCGCCCAAAGTGAAGCTCCTCACGGGAACCAAGCGAACGATCACCTGCAGCCCGATGTCCACCGCCCGGCCGCCGACATGGGCGATACAAGCTAGTTCTCCGTCCCGTATGAACACGGACTCTCTCGCCGTGGACTACCCTCCAAAGATCCTGCCTCACCTCAAGGAGGGAGAGGCGTTTGCAGGCCGCCGCAGAGGCGAGCCAACCAATCAGACCCACGCCGCCGCCTCCAGCGGCCCCAAGGGAAACGATCGTAACGAAGCGGAAAGTCATCTCGCCTGCGATGATCAGGAGAGAGCCCCGAGGCGCATCCCCCGCACTTGCACGGCAACGGAGGCCGACCGGGCGGGGTGCTCCAACGGCGAATCGGCCACTGTGCAGAGAGTCGCCACACCGGAGCCCGCTGGACGTCATCACGCGCTGAGAGGCACTAAGAATTCGCCGACGGAGGGAGAAAGTCAAAGTGCCGGGACACTCGCATAAGGAGAAGCCCACGCCTCCTCCGCCGACCTCCGAGATCGCCTTCTTCGCCATGGACTTACTGACCCAACCCAAGCAAGCAAGTTCAAGATGCCTGGCCAGTAGAGGGATACAACTAAGCAAGGACCCGATGGACCACCTCAATCGGCCCGTACTCACTTATCTCTCGCAAGGAGCGAGCGAGGCTTGATGTGCCGCTGCTTTTCCGTCACCCTTAGGGGGACGCGTTGCTCGGGTTCCACCTGGCCTTCCCTCGAACTCCATACGCTGCTTCACGAGCTTGCCGATAGCTTCCCGAGCCGCCTCGCTCCAACCGAAGGGAGGAGAGGCAACCATGGCACTGTCCACTCGCCAAAAGTTAGACGAAAGTCTCAAACGGCTCGACTGCTTATCACCGAGGCGTGCGTGATCCCTCGGCCTCTCCGACGAAATAAACTCAACGCTCTTGCCGCCACTCCTCGTGGCATAGGACTTCTTCAAGCACCCGCCACACTGGGCCCTCGACCTTCGGGAGGCTGAGACCATCGCCCGGGCGTACATCACGGCCGAAGAGGCTAATGAGGCGAAGCGCCCTGAGCGAGTGGACGGGTCCCCGGAAGCCCCAGAGCATCTGGTGGAAGAAAGAGGGACAACGACGGCCAGCGCTTCCCGGAGCGATGAAAGAAATGTCACACTGGGCCTGGGCCTAGAAAAGATTACGTGCCTCGAGCCTCCCCGACCCTCCGAACGACACGTGCGAACATCAAGATGTAGATCCGTGGATGAGAAGTTCTTCAAGTGGGGCCAAAACGCCCAAGGGTCCCTGCAACGATGGGCACGCCTGGGGCAAGGATAAGATCCGATCGGGAGTTTTGACAGCGGTGTCATTAAGAACTGGGGGCGTGGACCGGCAACCTCCGACGGTGAAGCTAGTGAACCTTCTCGAGCTCCGCACGGGCCACGGCGTGGTCAATATGGTCTCCTCCACGGCCGCAACGCGAACGCAGGCTGGGCAGTCGGAGCTGACTTCCAAGAACAAGCGAGCGAGGATCGGGGTTAGGAATGATATCATTAGCTTTAGTACGGACGATGTGGCTCATGTAACTCCCCATACCGACTCCCCTTGTCAGATCGGCCTCCTCGCTGTGTAGTGGGATGACTACCAACCGAAACGAAGTTTTCATTGATAATGGAAGTTCTCAAAATTTACTCGTATTTCATCGCCTTCTTTAAACTCGACTAAAACGGCGTCATGAAAGTCGCAGTTTTGACTCAGACGGGCTTCGACAACGAGCCGCCCCTGCAAGGAATAGTTCACCAAGTCACTATGGGGACCCACCCGCGCCCGTGACGCGAGTCGGCGCTCTCGCCGCGACCTTTTCATCCGTTTACATAACGCATATTTCGCGCACTTTCCTAACCGCCTTCCAAGCCGTGACGCCATCCCACACCCGGTCGTGAAATTTTTCACCCCACGGGCGTGGGTGAAGTCCCTGAGATCCGGTATCGGGACGGACGTGTTACCTCATCCTCAGATCAACCATGGGCGGTGCCTGCACGCCCTGCACGAAGACTCTCGACCTCCGCGACGAGACTCCGCCGCAACAAAGCCCGGGCCTCGAGAAGAAACCGAGGCGATCCCACCGAACCCTTTCGAGCCGAACGATGCATCAACGCGGAGATCCTCCCACCCCGTGAGCGACCGATTGATTACCTTCCTGTGGCTAACTCCGACGTGAGCCAGACTGGTTTCCGCCGACATGCCCAGATACTGCGCCGAGGTCATAGTCCACAAGTCGGGTTTCGACCGAGCCGAAAGCCCGTTTCTCGCAAAAGCGGAGAAATCACTCGGCCGAAAGCTTGGTCGCCATAAGGGAAGAAGTGAAGAGGCTATCGACGCAGTGGTTCATCGAGAAGTCCAATACCCGAGGGCCGGGCCCAACGCCGTACTAAGAAGAAGAGTAACCGGGAAATGACTTCCGGACGTAGTGTTGACTTCACTGACGTGAACAAGGCTTGCCCTAAAGACAGCTTTCCGCTTCCCACGATCGACCAGCTCGTGGACTCCACGTCCGGGCACGAGCTCCTGAGCTTTATGGACGCATACTCTGGGTACAATCAGATCCGGATGGACCCATAAGACGAGGATCACACCTCGTTCATGACAGACCCAGGGACCGATTGCTACAAAATGATGCCCTTCGGTCTCAAGAATGCTGGCGCGACCTACCAGCGCCTTGTGAGCAAGATGTTCGAGGCCTAGATCGGACGGAACATGGAGGTATACGTCGACGACATGCTGGTAAAGAGCAAAGTTGCTAGCAGCCACGCTCGACGACCTGGGGATGAGACTTTTTCAAAGTCCTCCGACGGCAAGACGGATGAAGCTCAATCCCGCAAGTGTGCGTTCGAGTGACATCGAAAGTTCCTAGGCTTCATAGTGTCTCAACGCCGCATCAAGCCAACCCAGAAGATCAAAAGACATCCTCGACCCAAACCTCCGCGACGATAAAGGAGGTACGTAAGCCGAGCCGGCGAATAGCGCCCTCTCGCGATTCCTCGCCAAGTCGCCAGAAAATACTTGCCCTCGCTCAAGGCGCTAGGGGTACCAAATCGCAGGGGTTCAGGTGGAACGAAGAATGCGACGTAGCCTTCAGGGAATTGAAGACTTACCTCTCCAACGTAGCGCTCCTAAGCTCGTCGCGCGAAGGGGAAGATCTCTACCTCTACTTGGCCACATCAACAGCGGCCCTCAGCTCAGTGTTAGTTGGGGAGCATGAAGGCAAACAATAGCTGGGCAGTATTACGAAGTCGGGGTGCCGATCGATGTGGAGGCCCGCTATCTGCACGCTGAAAAAATGGCGCTCGAGCTTGTCTATGCGGCGCGAAAGTCACGGGGCCCTATTTCTGGGCCGCAAGATCGGGATTGCTCAGATCGACACTAACCGCTAAAGTTGATCCGGCAGGTTTGAGACGTCCGGCCGGGCTAGTTAAGTGCGCGCCGAGCTAGGAGATTTCGACTGAATTCGCCCCACCAACCGCGGAAAGGACTGCTCGCAGATTTTACCGCTGAAGGCGACGCCAAATACAGGAAGAAGACAAGAACCTAGGAAGTATGCGAGATGACAATCCTCCCTGTGTGGACCCGAATGTACCTGAGTATCTACCTGTGCAGCAAATGAGCCGGTGTCGTGCTAAGGACTCCGGCCGAGGCCTCCCAGCCACGAACAACGTGGCGGAATACGAGGCCCTCCTCGCGGCCTCGCGACAGCGAAGGAGTGTTCCGCGCGGTCGCTGATCGTATGCAGTTGACTCGAACTTGTAGTCAATCGTGGAAAGGGAACTCGACGCCGAACCCACATGGGTGAGGTACTTGGCGAGGGTAAAGGCCCCGATCCCCGAGTTCATTGTTTGAGATCGAACATATCCCGAGATCTGACAACGAGCGCTGATCGATCGGCTCGTGACGCGTCGCCTCGGACCATGGAGCAAGACGCGAGAGAGCCTAGTGGAAGTCCCGACCGCACCCAGCATCGACGCCAAGACAAAGAGGTGCTACGGGTCGACACAGGAAACAATCGATGGCACCGTATGTGAAGTTCCTAACTGAGGGGACCCTACTCGACGACATCAACGAAGACAAGCGAATCAAGAAGACGGTAGGATGGTACACGGTCCTGAATGAGAGGCTATACAAAGCAGGATACCCACTCCTCCCGAAGTGCCTCACGCCGAGGAAGCCGACACGCACCGCCTTTGAGTGCATCTCGGATCTGGCGTTTCAGACATCGGCGGCAAGAACCTAGCATTCAATGTCATGTGGCAATGGTTCTACTAGCCAACCATAAAGCGACACACTATGGAATTCGTCCTCAGTGTGAAAGCTGCTGTGTCCATGGCAATATTGATGCACCGCCACCGCATACGTAGCCGCACTATCTCCAATCCTCGCCCGCTCGCACAACGGGGGCTCGACATACTGGGCCACTACCTCCGGGCCGCCGAACAAAGAAAATTTCGGGATTGCTGGCCTCACTACTTTACCAAGTGGGTGGAGGCCCTCTCGCCAAGATCACAGCGTAACGCGACAATTCCTTCGCCAATCGTATCAAGCCACTTTGGGATCCCCGAGGTCGTAGTGACCGATAACGAAACCCACCCACCTAAGCGCTTTTTGAAGCATTGCTGCGACCTTCGCATTGCCGATACATACGCCCGTGGCGCACTCGTGCAAACGACAAAGTCGAGGTCACCAATCGCACATTGCCGCACGGATTGAAAACCAGTCGAAGACGCAGGGCTCCTCGGATCAAGAGCTACCGCCCGCGCGGCGGTCATATCGAACAACCGCGAGGGAGCCGACAAGGGAGACGCCTTCAACCTTTGATTGGGCCGAGGTCGCGTCCTCGCCGAAGCTGGAATGCCAAGCTCATGACGAATGCTTTCACCAAGCTACCAATGAACAAAGGCTACGGGGAAGTCTCGACTCGCTTCTCGGTAAGTTCGAGACGCCGCACGACTACGAACCGCGCCTATCGCCAGCAAGTCACACTCTGAATACAACAAACGGTAAAGGCACGCCCACCGGGAAGTTCGAGATCCGTCCTCCTCGAGCGTAGAGGCGGCGGAAAAGACCGCGAATGTGGACAAACTCTACCTGTGGTGGGAGGGACCGCTCGTCCTCCGCATCCTCCGAGTGGAGCGCACAAGCTACGCGCGCCTAGAACGGCAAACCGGTCCTCATGACTCGAACGCCGCCAACTTAAGAAGTACTACTAGTGATGCTGCGTCAGCTCAGGTAAGTCGCATGCACATGCATCATAATGAATGCTCGAACATGTGTTCCATCTTTTGATTGATATAATCACTCTTCCTGTCAATCTGCATCTTCATTTGTGTGAATTGATGACATGCATTGCATCCTTAAATCATACGGCCTAGACTGCTCCTAAGTCGGGAAGACAAACGTCCGTCCGCAAAACCTGTCCTTGGCCCAGTGCCAGACGGTCTAACAAGTATACGAGGACTAATCGGGTAGACTTGACGGACCAGCCTCCTCATGAAAATTCCTCAGGCGAGATGCCCTGGGTGATCCGGGCGTTCCTGATGAAAGACTCCCTCAGAACGGGAGCCACCAAGGACGCGATTCTTGCAGACAAAGTGATACCGTCCCCACTCCGAAGTCTCCAGAGCCACTCACGTCGCAGCGCCCATTCTCTTCGAGAGATGCGACCGGCCCTTCCGTTGAGATGACTGACCGCAAGCCCCCGTGAAGGAGGGCGGTCAACGGGCCAAAAGGGTTCACATTACTCGGAACTCGCATAAGAAACGACATCGTAGGCACTCCCAAGGCAAGCAACAAAGAGGAAGGGTGATTGAGACAACCATACTCAGAAGGGCCGACGCCTGAGAGCGCGCAAGATCACCCGAAGAGCCTCTCCTGTGGTTCCGCTCCTTTCGCCGGGCCGGAGACGCTCGGCGGCCTCGCCACGAGGACGCCCCGGCCGCCTCCTCGGCCTCGGGACTGATCAAGAATGAGTGCGATGCCTTCCTCCGGGACGGGCTAAACCTTCAGTGGAGCCTCGTATTCCGAGATAGGCTCCACAAAGATCACTGCCGACTCCCACAGCCCCCGCCTCCGATATCGGCAAAGGGGCAACGTGTTTGACCTCCGATCCTCAAGAATGACAACGTCATCCATTACCTTCTGGGAACCTGGGCCTCGCAGACGCCCGCACAGAGCGAGCGAGAGGACTCGTGAGGGTAGAGACTCCACTCGCAGATTCGCGAGCGGCTAGTCCCGCGATCAAGTCGACGACGGCCTCGGCGGTTTCCCCAGCGACCCGCGCCGTGGGTCTCTTCGGCCGGGACTTCCCACCACAACGAAGAGCTTGGCGATCCATCTCCCGGACTCCGCGTGAAGTCCCCTCGGCCTCCCTTAGCCTCTTTAAGGCAAATCATCTCATCGCTGCCCTGCCGACGACTCCAATAATGGCCTTTCCTCCTCGCTTCCTGGACGATGGAGGAG
Organism: Nepenthes gracilis; assembly: GCA_033239525.1. Lineage (NCBI taxonomy): Eukaryota > Viridiplantae > Streptophyta > Magnoliopsida > Caryophyllales > Nepenthaceae > Nepenthes > Nepenthes gracilis. Next base: position 992,533 of record BSYO01000030.1, read on the forward strand.
TGGTCAGATCCTCAGATCTCTTTTCGCCTATGCCTAGCGATCTTCCGTCCCAAGGAGGCCCCCATTTGCGTGCCTCGAACGTGATGGAAGTCAGAAGTAACCCCGACCGAGAACTTCGCCTCGCACTTGGATGGCGGATATCGCCTTCGCTAACTCCACGGCGTCCTCAAACAAATCCGCCATCCCAAAGTATCTCGAATTCAGCCCCACACTCGTGAGAGCTCGCAGTCGGGGGCTCCGCAAAAGAAGAAGTGCTCCTTCCAAATTTCTTCACCGAGTCAAGGTTGGTTCCGCGAAAGTGGAACCCCGCCTGGGACATCAACACCTAATCCTTCGACTCCGTGGAACTAAGATCAATCTCGCCGCCTCGGCATCAAAAGAGCCATCGTAAAGGTGGGCAAAATACACAGGACACCTCAAATAGCGCAGGGTGGTGAAGCTCTGCCACGAAACTCCTGGCCAAGGCCCACTAGCGCATACAACAGGTAAGGCATGTGTGGTAACGGCTCCCTCGGGATGGTGCTCAGACACCAGAATGGCTCCACTGGGGCGCTCGGTTCTATCCAATGCGCCTGGGCACAAGTACGTGACAGAAGGCAGACCACCACGAGAGAAGCAATGGCCCCCCAATTAAGACCGACTTTGTTATGAACACCATGACGAGTGGCTCTAGGAGCTCCGGGAAGAAAAGAGCTCTTTTCGCCATCTCTCTCTGCTGACACAAGTACGTGACAGGAAAAATCTCAGCATAAGGAGGGAAGCAATCCCCGATTGGTTTAAATAGGTAACGGGAAGCCAAAAGGCGGGAAGCCAAAGCGGCTCTCCCCTGCAGATGATCGGGACACGTGCCGGCCTCACAACGCACCGCAGATCCGAATCGCCCGCACTATGGCTAAATGCTGATCGACAAGCGCCTCTCGCGCCCGGCCACGGACGGATCCGCGCTGGCGCCTCCGCAATAAATAGTGGCTCACGATAGTGAAGCCCGTGAAGAGGCGCACGATAACACAAAACGAAAAACACCAATCAAGAAGCAAGGGGTTCAGAAGACAAAACGATGCGACGAAATGGCAAATTTTATTATATTAACAGATCCCGTTACAACGGTTACAAAAATAAGAAGTGTGACAGCAAAAAGTAGCGGTCAGCTAATGGTCCCAATGGCCTGTGGAAGAGCTTCGGATGTGGTAGTCCACCAATCAAGCTTATGAAGTTCGAAAGACGCGAAAGGCGAGGGTCTAGAACACCCACGCGGAAGTCCAATCCTCCGCCGACGCCAGCCTCGCAAAGCCTAACTGGCACAAAGTAACTCGTCTCCAAAGTGGTTCACTCCTCTCGGCCGAAGCCTCGCCCCGCCCTTCGATCATAGCTTCGCAACCTCGCCTCGTGGTGTTGCTTCACTGCCGATCTCTCCTTCAAGAGCCAAGATGCGGCTCGCGCCCCACATCGGGCGCCAACAAGACGTGTGGCCTCGGCCTCCGACTCGGCCCAAACGCCTTCCGTGATGTGCGACGAGGGCCTCGCCCACTCCACTCGGCCGCAGCTGCCCCCGACGCGCTGACCTCTCGAAACCCGAGGCGCTCCCCGACTCCGAGAAGGACCCGCGACCGGGCTTCAGAGCGAGCCCCTCCCGAAGTGTCGGCTCCCGAAGTCCCGGGAGTGTGAGAGCCAAACTCGCACTCGCTGTAAAAGCTGCCTGTGGTCATAGGAGGAGTCTTACATCGATTTTGTTGTTAAGAAAGCACACACGGAGAAAGCAAGCTACCAATAAACACGCAAGTGCAAAGAAGTGCAAGGTCCCGTGAGAAATGGCACGCTTAAATATAAAGTTTTCTCCAAAAGGCAAAGAACTCCAAAGGGCAGAAGCATCAAGGCGTGCCAATGGGATTTTACACGGGAAGGCTCATAAAACCTCGGCTGCTGGCGAGGCTCCACGACGCGACGCCTTCTCGACCGCAAGCAGAATTAAATGCGCCGGTCACCCTAGGGGACGCGACCAGTGACAGTGACTCCTCAAGCTCCGCAGGGTTACACGCGGATCTCCAGGGCAAAGCGCCTGGCAACAGAAAAAAGTACGCACAAAGACAAGAGGAAAATGAAGGCAAAAGGGGCTACTTCTTTTATTAATCAATGCTTTCTTATAAAGTACAAAGTTTTGCAGCAATAAGGTTACGAGAAAGACGAAGGAAGACAACGGTGCAAAGCCCCGTATGCTCCATTGCCACGTCCTAGATGAGCTCGGCGAACGTGATCCACATGAGATCCCCACTGGAGGAGCCGCCTGTTCGCCGAAAGCAGATCGGTTTGGGAGGCGAGGAGCATCCCCGTGGAAGTCGCCGAAGCACCATCCACCAGGTGGGGGAAGCACCAAGGCCGTGAGCACTCCGAGAAAGCAGGTGAGGACCCCTACTCCCCTGGAAGGCATCGACCTCGAGATCCCTCCACGGTCGGGCGCCTAGCCTAACGAGTAGAGAGATCACGAGCGGCACTCTCCGGGCAGAGACATACCCGCAGAGGTTCCGCTATGACTCTACCCCGGCTGTGAGCTAAAACCCGGAGGAGATACGCGATTTACGCAGAATGGCCGAGCCACTCGTTAGCGCAGAAGGCAAACCGCAGATGAGGGTTAAAACAGCCTTCATCAAGAGCTTCAAGCATTCAGCCGATTTATCCAAGTCCTTTCCTGACGCCTCCCGGGGGGAAAGCTGTGATCTTCTCATCGCCTCTCGAATGGTTGCTAAGGGATGAACTCAGCTTGCTCGAGTGCCCATCCTATTTATGGGCGGGATGCAAGCTATTCTCTTACCCAACGCAACACGGCAATCAAAGCAGACGCCTTTTCACTTAACAAGAAAGACCCCGGGCCTGGACGAACTCAAGGCGCAGCACTCTTACCTAGTGAAGTGACGAATCACGGCAGCGCCTGAAAAGCCTGTCCAGCCTCATGGATAAGGCGTGAACTCAGAAAACGACAAACAAAGTAAATACGGTACGATAAGGTTGAGGTTTTAATGGGCTCAAAAGATATGCCAGCCCGACCACTGGCCGGCCCAAGCATGGGGGGCTAGTGTTGGGTCCCATGTCCTGGCCCACGAAGAATTTCTAAGCCCATGAAGGATTCCGTGGCCCACGAAAGGTTCGTAAGCCTCGCAGGGCCTGTTAGCCCGCCTACTGACTGATCGACGCAGTAAAAGAGCCCACGCCGACGTAACGCAACGGAGCTTTGCAACGCATTTAATACGCGTTTAAAACCGCAAAAGGCGTAGCGCTAGCCAATAGCGCGTCGGGTGCGCTAACGGCCCCGTTGCCGCCTGGCAGTAACCAACCAATCCCCGCCTGTGGAAAATCGGTTGGGCCAAGAACGCCGTAGAAGGTGCTAAACACACTACAAGAGGACAACCGACATGACCGGGCGGTCCACAACAGTGACCAGCGGGCGCAAGCCCTCAAAACGGGCATTTGGCACCTGTGAATCCAACTGGGAGAGGCCTATAAGAGCCCTCACGCCCACACAGAAGGGGATCTTCTTTCCATTCCGATCTGACCCCGACCGAACTCAACTAACGAGCTCGAGCTTCCTTCTTCTCGACTTGGTCACAAGAAAGTAACGAGCCGGGAACCGAGGTTGACTCACTTACCTGCACGAGCTAGCTCACGATTACTCACCCCATGTCTACTCGTACTCATGGGAAAGCCACCACACCTCTCATGGCGCATCAAGGAAGCCGTGCCTTCCATAACCTCGCCACCGCATTCTCCATACCATTACACGAGCATCTCTACGCTTTACAAAGATTCATCCGCGCACCGCCATAGCGTGCGCCATTTTCGCTTATGCGGGAATTTGTCGACCTGAGCTGCCTGAGTGGCCTCTGTGGGAAAACTCACGACTTCGACCTCTTATTTGTTGTTTGTGTTGTGTAGGTCTGTGTTCGTAGAGATTTGAGACTGCATCTTCGATCGATGCCGCCGCGCGCTAAGGAATCCTGAAACTTCCTAATCCGCACAAGAATCATGACCTTGGATGCAACAAGAACAAAACTCTATAATTTTGATTGATTTTAGTTTGTCTTTTTTATTTCTTTCCATGTATGATTAACATGAATTTCGATTCTTTTTAAAATTATCTACTCTTGTTTGGGTTAATTTTTATCAGAGGATACTTTAAAAGGGTTAAAATCTTAGCATATCATACATGGATTGAATAAAAGGAGATGATCTAAAATTTTATCGAAATTAATTGTCGATCAAAGCAATCAGAAGCGAAGCAAATACTTTTAGAAGGGATTAATTATCTGAATCGATAATTGGTTCAAAATAAGTTAGTAAGGTAAAGTGTTGAAATGACAGATTAATAGAATGAGTCAATTTTAGGAATACTATTTAACTTGCCTTAAGTTTAAAAATAAATGTTAATTTATAAAATTTTAGACTTAGGAAATATACTAGTAAGAGACCTTGTAAGTTATGTGAAGATTTAATTACGAATTTATAGAATTCATAATTTTTTTTTGTTCAAAGGACATTATCAATTTATTTCTTAGGTGCTATTTTTGTGCTAAAATGAACATTTTGAAGCTTGTTGTCAATTCTATTAAGATCAAACCTCTATTCATCTTTTGTTTAAAATTTTATGTTGCTGAAAGATTATTTTAGATCACAAGTGTTTAGTATAAAATAATTTTGGCAAACTTATGTTATAATTTCTTTACATCTGGTGCCTATTTTTTCTCATTCTATATGCTCTAACCTTTTTTTATGTCTTAGCTTCTCACTTTCAATGGCATTATTGTTATATGTGAAATATCCAGGTCTATTCTTTTTCTCTCTACCTTTTGTGCTAAATAAATTTTTAGAGAGGATGAGTTTTAATTTAAGTTGAAATGAGAATATATTTATGTCATACACAATAAATGTTATTTCAAAATAAAAATGAGAATTATTATCTTAACAAATATTATTTTGCCACATTGTATAACTGATTTAATGATATTGTGTTTGTTTAAATTTAAAAATTATTGTTGAGAGCATAAAATATCATGACGTACGAGAATGGTGGATCTATATATATTGCAAAATAAGCATAAAGCTTACTTAACTTAGGATATATATTTTATAATAAATTAGCTTCCAATATATGTGTTTGATTTTACTTGTTTAGTTTGGTAAAATGTGGTCATAGATTATAATTTATTTAACAATTTGTATAATTGTAATTTTTTTGTCACGGTTGGTTATCGATCATGCTCTAGATTGAGGCAATTATCATCTAGATGTTGCTTTTCTTACCAATCCATACATCATCTGTATCCTTTCGGCTCATTTTTTATTTTATATTCTTTTTATTTATTTTATTATTTTTTTCCTTTTTATTTTGTTTTATCTTTTTCTTTCATTCTTTTCTTTTTTTTTTTATATATTTTACAGTATATATTTTTTTTCCAGTAGTTACTCCAAGCTTGAGGGCCACAAAGTATCGTGAAAGGCCCATATAGCGCCACTCAGATCCTCCTCGCTACATATAAGCTATTAGAGTCGCTGCTGAGGGGATTCGCAAATGTAGTTCAAGAGCTTTAACTTTGCACAAAGACTTACCTCTTCGGCGCGCCGCTCCTAAGCTCGCTGCGCGAAAGAGATGATCTCTACCTCTACTTGGCTACGTCGGCGGTGGCCCTCAGCTCAGTGTTAGTTGGGGAGCACGAAGGCAGACATCGCTGTACCACGTAAGTCGAGTCGACGGATGTGGAGGCCCGCTATCCGCACGCTGAAAAGATAGCGCCGCTGTCTATGCGGCGGGTTACGGCCCTACTTTCACCAGTGACGATCGTCAGACCGACGGATCACCATTAAGTCGATCCAGCGTTGGAGACGTCCGCTCGACCTGCCTCGCCCGGCCACTGAAAGGATGTGCTGGCCGACTTTTTATCGTGGAAGCGATTTACACAAAGACAGAAGAAGACCACAGCCCAGGAAGCGTGGAAGACCACGATCCTCCTGTATGGACCCTGAATGTAGACGGATCATCCACCTAGGAAGCGGAGCTGGTGTCGTGCTAAGGACGCCCGAAGGCATGGAGATTGCGTACTCCATCACATTGGCCTTCCCAGCCACAAACAACGTGGTGGAATATGAGGCCCTCTTCGCGGGCCTACGACTGGCAAAGGAGTGTGTCGCGCGGTCGTTGGTCGTACGCAGTGACTCCGAACTTGTGGTCAACCAGGTGAAGGGGAACTTTGACGCCTCGAACCCACAGCTTGTGAGGTAATTGGCAAAAGCGAAGGCCCTGATCCCTGAGTTCGACTGGTTTGTAATCGAACACATCCCAAGGTCAGATAACGAGCATGCTGATCGACTGGCCCAGGACGCGGCTGTCGGATCCGTGGAGCAGTACGCGAGAGAGCCCAGGGAAGTCCTGACCACACCTAGTATCGACGTCGAAGACAAAGAAGTACTGCGGGTCGACGTTGATTCTGCGAGGAATTTCTTTTATTTTTACTTTATTTTTCTTTTTTTCATCTTTTCTGATTTTTTATTTTTAATTGTTATTTTTTATCTTTTTATTTTTTTAAAATTTTCTACCCTTTTTTTAATATTATCAAATTTTATTTTTTTTCTTTTATTTAATTTTTATCTTTTATATTATTTTTAAAAAATTATTTTGTTTTCTGTCTTCTATTTTTTTATTTTCTATCTTTCCTTTGTGATTTTTTTACTTTTATTTTTTTGTGATGCATCATTGGTTCTCGAGTTGTACGGATTAAAGAGCCTTCCATTTTTCCGCTAAAGTCGAACTGAAGTGGGTTCGATTTTCGTCGTTATTAACCTGAAACTTGCACACCACAAATTACAAATAGGAGGTTAGAGGATGGTTGGAATTGCTTTCACTGTCTATCCTCTAATACTCAGTTTCTAAATTTTTCTATAATAGAAAGATGTTAGAGGATGCGGTGAATGCATATGTGCGCATATGGGGGAGCGTTTGGATGTGCCACTTGACGGGCGGCTTAGAGGTGCATCCAAGAGAGAGACGCCAGAAATACACCTCGCATGGCGTCTTAAAGGTGCGCCCGTGAGGGTGGTTTAGACGGTATGGCAGAGGGCAAGATAGAGGTAAGCGCACCAGTGGGGCCGCTTAGAGGTGCGTCCGCATATTGGTAGCTTAGAAGTGCGCCGGCAGAGGGGCGCTTAGAGGTGCCGCCTGACAGAGGGGCAGCTTTAGAGGTGCGATCAAGGTGCGCCCGACAACGTAGTGGCTTAGAGGTACGCCCGCGGGGGACGATTTAGAGGTGCGCCCAGTAGAGAGGTGACCAAGAAATGTGCCCATGAAAGGCGGCTTAGAAAAGGACTAAACTGCACTGGTTACCTGAGTTGGGGGTTAATTCTTGGACAACGAGCTCCTGACTTCGGAACGGAATGCTCATGGCTCCCGGACGAAGGGTCGAGGGCCTTCTAGCTGGAGGAGTGCTTAGTATAAAATAATTTTGGCAAACTTATGTTATAATTTCTTTGTATCTGGTGCTTATTTTTTCTCATTCTACATGCTCTAACCTTTTTTTATGTCTTAGCTTTTCACTTTCAATAGTATTATTTTTACATGTGGAATATTCGGGCATATTCTTTTTCTCTACCTTTTTGCTAAATAAATTATTATAGAGGATGAGAATATATTTATGTAATGTCCTTTCAAATGAAAATAAAAATTATTATCTTAACAAATGTTATTTTGCCGCATTGTATAATCGATTTAGTGACATTGTGATTGTTTGAATTTAAAATTATTGTTGAGCTTAAAATATCATGATGTACGAGAGAGGTGGATCTATATTTATTGTAAAATAAGTATAATACTTACATAACTTATGATCTATATTTTATAATATATTAGCTTCTAATATATGTGTTTGATTTTACTTTTTCATTTGGGGGAAGATGTGGTCATAGAATATAATTTATTTAACAATCTGTATAACTGTGATTTGTTTTTATCACTAGTTGGTTATTAGATCATGCTCGAGGTTGATGAAATTATTATCTAGATGTTGCTTTCCTTACCAATCCATATATCATATGTATTCTTTCGCTCATTTTTTATTTTCTATTTATTTATTTATTTATTATTTATTATTTTTTTTCTTTTTATTTTATTTTATCTTTTTCTTTCATTCTTTATATTTTTTTTCTTTTTTACGGTATACATTTTTTTTCCTAGTGGTTCCTCCGAGCTCGACGGCCACAAAGTACCGTGAAAAGCTCATATAGCGCGACTCAGATCCACCTCGCTACATATGGGCTATTGGAGTCGCCGCTGAGGGAATTCACAAATGTAGTTCAAGAACTTCAACTTTGCAGGTGGCCTGATAGTTTAGAACACCAGTGATACGTGCATGCTGTCGACCACTCCCCGTGACGCTAGCAAAGCCCTAGCAACTGCTAGCGAGTATGCTCTCTCTCTCTCTCTACGAATACCTTTTTTCCTTCATAGAAAGGGGGAGAGACTCATTCCGAAGAAGACTTTCATTCCAACGAGAGACTTTCATTCTTGGCTGCTAGATTCTTATTCCTAAAGGAGTCTAGACTCTCATTCCCAAAGAGAGAAGGAAAATTTTAAAACTGAGAGGCTCAGGCAACATCTCTCTCTCTGTCTCTCTATCCTGTCATCCTTCTTTCTGCCGATATCCTCAGCGCCTCCATTGTGAAAGGGAGCTCAAAATGGGGGAAAGAAGGCAACTAGACCTCGCTTGCTGAATACACCCTAGACCTTGGTTGTCCAAACATGTTGGGAGTCACAAAACTACTCCCTAACCAAGCACACCGATCAGAATTTAATCCCTCGTCCCTAAGCCGCTCCCTAACTGAACGCATTTACAGAAATTCAATCCATCTTTAAGCCCCCCCTGAATGCACCTACCGCGTTCAACCATCCATCTCTAAGTTGTTTCGCAGTCTGCGCACTCCATCGGGTTTAATCCTCCATCTCTAAGCAACTCTCCGACTGCCATATCCTTCGGTCTCAACACTTTATCTCTAAGCCGCTCTTCTTTCAAGTACACCCATCAAGGTCAACGCTCCATCTAAAAGCCGTTTATCGGCTGAGCAATCCTTCGTTAACATTTAATCCTTTGAAATATGCATTTACGTATTATTTACTATCTTATTATCTTTCTATATACTTGAGAAAATTTTTAACTTGACTGCTGATGACATACCAGGAGCAAGTTCCGCCGTCCTATTACATCTTATTCGTTATTTGCAGTGTGCAAAATTCAGATTCAAAATAACAAATATCGGATCCGCTCAACTCAACTCACTGAAAAAGTTAGGTGACTCCTAAGTATATTCTGGATGTTTGAGCGTGATTTTTACCGTTTTTATGGAATTAGTTCCTATTTGGTTGGAAGGAGAGAAGCTCACTTTCCTCACAGAGGAAAGGTGGGTGCATGGCTGGCGACCGTTGCCCACACGAATTTGTTGAGCTGTCAATATAGTTGTTGTGGCTGATTTATGGCAAGTATAATAATCATAGCATTTCTTAAAAAATAAAGGGTCACACTTGCCATTTTTGAGGAATACGTTGTGCAGGCAGATATATCGCAAATATACGCTGAGCCTTCGGCTAGGAGGAGATTCCATCTAGCCATCGATTTGCTACAATCAAGCTATGGTACGGGACCTATTATAATTATTATAAACTTTTAATTTATATATTTTTAATTTATTTTTTTCTTTTTCCTTTAATATATTATATTTTTTATATTTTTGTATTCTCATTATGATCTTTCTCATGATTTATTTTTTAAAATTTTTTATTTTTATTTTTATCAACGTATTTTAAAAATTTTATGTTCCTTTTTTTTTTAAATTTGCATCCTTTTTTATTTTCAAAATATTCTTTTTCCATAAGATTTATTTTTTGTTCATTTATCGTTCCCATCACTTTTCAATTTTTTATGCTTTGTTTTTTTATCTTTTGAAATTTTTTAAATTTTAAATTTTTGTCTTTTTATCTGATTTTTTTCATAATCTCTTGATTCTCTTCACTTTTATGTTTTTTTTTTTTTAATTTTTAAACATTTTTTACTTAACTTTATGTTTTTTTTTTTTTAAATTTTTAAATATTTTTTTTCTAAAGCTTTTTTAATTAGCGTACCTTAATTTTTTTCATAATATTTTTTCTTTCATTATTTCGTTCCACTCCAGGTTGTTTTTTTTTATGTTTTATTTTATATTTTACGTATTAGGATTTTTTAAAGTTTTGTCTACTATTTTTTATTATTTTCATTTGTTATTTTTTATTGTCCGTTATTAGTTTATAATTATTTTATTTTTTTAAAAAATCAAGTTTTATGTATATTTTTTATTTTGAAATTTGTTATGCCTAAATTTCATTATCCATCTGTCATTTTTTTAATTTAATTGTTTAACTGAAAAAAAGTTAATTGTTTTCTCTTATTCATTTTTTTTTCTTTTATCTTTTTGAGTGATTTTATCTATATTTACTTCAATTTTATTTTTTTTATCTTTTTTGTAATTATTTTTGTATTTTTCAAAATTTTATATTTTGATACTTTATTTTTTAGATTTTTATTTTTTTTTAAAAAAAAATTATATTTATTTTTTTAGTTTCTTTTTTTTTTTTCATCTTTCATTCGTCAGTTTTTCAACTTTTGTTTCATTTTTTTTATGTTATACTTTTATTGGTTTTTTTATGTTAAATTTTTAATATTTTTATAATTAAATTTTTAAAAAATTTTAAAATATTTATTTTTATATTTGGTTTTTTGTTATTTTTTGTTTATCTCAATACTCTTATTCTTGTTTTAAAATATTAATTTATATTTTTTTATCCTTTTTTTATTGTTCTCACTTTTATTTTTTTTTATACTTTATCCTTTATATGTGATATTTTTTTTATTTTGTCTTTTATTTTTATGAGGGATTTCTTTTATATTTACTTTATTTTTCTTTTTTTCATCTTTTCTGATTTTTCATTTTTAGTTGTTATTTTTTATCTTTTATTTTTTTAATTTTTCTTTTTTTTAATATTATCAAATTTTATTTTTTTGTTTTATTTAATTTTTATCTTTTACATTATTTTAAAAAAATTATTTAGTTTTCCATCTTCTATTTTTTATTTTCTATCTTTTCCTTGTAATTTTTATATTTCTATCTAAATTTTTTTCTATGGTTCACTTATTTATTTCGTTGTTTTTCTTCCATTCATTTTTATGCTTTGGTTTTTTGCTAAGTTTTTTATATTTTATATTTTATTTTAAAGTTGTCTGATCTTTATTTTTTTATATTTTATATTTTATATTTAGTTATTTTTATTTTAAATTTTTTTGTTACGTATTTATTTTAAACTTGATTTATAATTTTTTTATTTACGATGGGTATGGCAACCCATGTGCAAGTATAAAATTCAGCCATCTGAATGAAGAAAAGTCTAAAAACGGAAGCCCAATCGAACACTGCCAAGGTTACGTAATGCGTTGATGTAATAGCTGATAGCTTTCATAGCTCAGTGCCTGCAACCATGTGGCATTTACTATGCTGCGGCCATATAATTGCTCTGACAACTCAATAAATATACCAAAAATATCACCACATGATTGCGTATTACTCCGCTTTCTGTGATCACTAAAAACAGTTCAGCATGTCCACATGAATAACTATCACTTGCCGTAATGCCCAATGATCAAGTAACCTACTCACTCTATAAATATACATCTTCATAGGTAAGGAAGATGATCAACTTTCAAATTTCTAACAAGGTTCCTAAGACTCAGGCATTCCAACACATTGAAGCCACGTAACCAAAGAAAAACTGCTCTGTCTGCAAGTACACCAGGTCTGAAGCCACTCAACTCATGAGTACATTCCTCTCACAAGTCGCCATTTATAAAGAGTGTACCATCAAAAAGTTGCTCCCAACCGAGGACACTCTTGGTTATTTTTAATATTTTATATTATTTTAATTCTTTAAATTAATTTTTGAAATTAATTTTTTGAACATTATTTTATTGTAGCTTTTTTACTAATTTCAATTTTAGTTTTTGATTTTTAATTTTGTTTCTAATTTTTTTTGTTGACTTTGTTTCTTGTTGTTGTCTGTTATTTTATTTTTTAAATATTTTTATGTTTTTTTTATTTTTTATCACTGATTTTCATGTTATGATTTTAATTTTTTAAACTTTCAATTTTACTTTTTATTTTTATTTTCATTTTATTCCGTCATTTTTATCTTTTTTCTTCAATTTTTTTATTTTTATTAATATTGTCAAAATTTTCCATTTTAGTTGTTACATTTTATCTTTTATTTGTAAATTTTTTATTATTTAGTTTTTTTATATTCCCATATTTTATTTTTTTAGCTTTATTTCATTTTTATCTTTTATTTTTTTGAAATAAAATTATATTTAGTTTTTTGTCTTCTTCTTTTTTTTTTTAATTTCTTTCTTTCATTTGTCCCTTTTTTTAGCTTTTTTTTCCTCTGGTTTTTTCTTTCCATTATTCTTTTATTGGGTTTTTATTTTAAAATTCTAAAACTTTTTATATTTAAATTTTTAATTTTTCATCTTTTATATTTTAATTGTGTTTTATTTATTTATTTTTCATGCATTGTATTTTTTTTTTACCCTTATACATATATATATATATATATATATATGTAATGTGTCCAACAGTTGATTAGGCTAACTTAGAATTCATCCTATAGGAAAAGTGGCAGCTCAATAGATGTTTCTCCAAACCCGAGAGCCACAAAGTACCAAGGAAGGCCCATATAGTGCGACCCCAATCCACCCAACTATATATGGGCCTTTGGAGTTGCCACTGGGGGGATTCACAAATGCAATTCAACAACTCCAACTCAACAGACAACTCGACAACTTAGAGTACTAGTGATAGGGGTACGTTGTCGGTCACCCACCGCAACACTAGCAAAACTCTAGCAACACTAGCAAGTATGCTAAATGGGTCTGACTCTCATTTCAAATAGAGAAGGAAATTACAAAACGAAGAGGCTCAAACAACATTTCTCTATCTCTCTGTGTCTCTATTATGTTCTCTGTCAATATCCTCAATGTCTCCATGGTTAAAGGAAGCTCAAAAAGGAGGAAAGAAGGCTACTAGACCCCACATGCTGAATACTCCTCAGACATTGGGTGTCTAAACATATTGAGAGTTACAAAGTTGCTCCCTAACCAAGCGTACCTATCAGAATCTAATCATCGATTTCAAAATTGCTCCCCTATTGAGCACCATCCATCTCTGAGCAACTCCGTTGCCAAGCTCACCCATTGGGGTTTACCCTCTATCTCTAACCCACTAGGACTCGGTCCTCTATCTCAAAACCTCTTATCGATTGAGCAACCCTTCGCTAACACATAACCTCTCAAAATATGTATCTCCGTATTATTCACTTATTATCATATTTTTTTACATACCTAAGAAAAATTTATGATTTAAGTGATTGAAAGACAAATTAGGAATAAGTCCCGCCATATTCTCGATTTCTTGTTCGTTAATTTTGTTTGTAATATCTGTATTCAAAATAATAAAATCAGCCTTCGCTTCTACTAACTCAACAGAAAGATTAGGTCGCTTCTTCAATTTGTTAAAAACAAATTAGAACACATCAATATATATATATATATACATATATTTATATATTTAGTTTTTATTATTTATCTTTTTTATTTATTATGTTTGATTTTTTAGATATTTTTATGATATGTTTTAAACCCAAACTTAAACAGATTCGAGTCAAGTTTGTCTCGCTGAGTTTCGATCGAAGTTTCTTACAGATTTGGTCATATTAAAAACACTCTGACACTTATTGATTTTCTAATAATAATGTGGATGCATGATGCAAAATGAATGTAGAGAGTGTGTTTGTAAGTAAAATGCACTCGTAAGAAGAGTGGCTGAAAAATTGTGCCATTTTTTCCTTTGAGCCAGCTTGCTACTGGTCGTCCCATCATTTTATAACAACTTTTCTTTCAATAATTTATTTATTTTAAAATTTTAATTTATATGTTTTGATTTTAAGATTTTTGTTATTATTTATATTATATATATATATTTTTAATCTTTTTATTTTTTAAAACAAATGTATTTTTATTTACTATTTTTTCATGATTCATTTTCTGAGTTTTTTAGTTTTCGTTTATTTTTCATTGAAATTTTTTAAAGTTTTATTACCTTTTATTTTAAATTTACATCTTTTATTTTATTTTTAAAATATTTTTACATGAAATTTTTTAAATTTCATTCCTCATCCTCATCACTTTTCCATTTTTGATACTTTATTTTTTATCCTTTAACTTTTTATATTTCAATTTTTAGTTTTTTATCTCTTTATATTTACATTTTTTAATATTTTATTTTATCTTTTTTTTTTCTATTTTTTTCAATTTTTTATTATTGTTCAAAGCCAAGATTGCGTGGTGTCGCTTTAATGCAACCGTTATCGGCCTAAGAATTGATTCAATTGTTGCGAAATTCTCGTATACATGCATAAATGTCGAGGTTTCAATTACGGAGATATATTGAGTTGAAGTTGGTTTTCGAAAGATTGTAATTCAGAACATATTCGAATCTTTATCGACATTAGGCACGAATTTCTGTGAATGGAACGGGTCATGGGCCATATCCAGTTGAAACTGCATCTGACTGATTAAGATCATCCAGTTTATTCCGGACGTTAACCGTCCTCTAAGCTAGAGAGCTGTACTTTTTTTAGACTGACATATTTTTTTGGACTAACCTATTTTAATAAAATTAATTTTAAATTAGCAAAATAAATAATACTTTAAACATTAGATTCATTAGATATTGTTAGAAAAATTAAAAAATATATATAATCCTTCGCCCGTTAATCTCCACCGTTAATCTGAACCGTGACTTTGACCATAAAAATCATCAGTTGAAAAACTATCCGTTACTCAAATTCTTAATGCCAAAAATAAAAGATTTCCAAATCACAAATCCAGCTGGTAGGACGGAGAGAGAATTTAAATTCCTGATTCTATCGTTCGTCTGAGAGAGAGAGAGCAAGTGAGCGAGGGAGAGATAGGGAGCGACGGTGATCGTCCTATGTTCGAGACGAAACAGGGAGAGAGCAAGGAGCGAGGGAGAGATAGGGAGCGAGGGAGAGCGTCCACTGTTCGAGACGAAACAGGGGAGAATAGTAGCGATAGCCTCCATGGTTGCAAGCTTTGCGTGATATGGGTTTTCAGAGCAACCCATGTGCCCGAACAAGGCGGCGCCGGCCGATAGGCGTGGATTGGGCTGTTTGCCGCCGAGATACGTCTTGGTTTTCACTGCCATCTGTCTCTTCTTCTCCGATGGAATATCATCCATCGCCATACCTTCGAAAATCGCCTCAAGAGGTCATCTCTTTTCTATATAAACTACTATGGGATTTTTTTATTTATTTATTTTGGCTGGGTTCGTAATAACTCAAAAGTATCAAAATCCAGATTCGAACTTGGTCTCACTAATCGCAAGTTCAATTCCTATTTTTATATGTTTGAACTTCCGATGAGCATGACGGTTGGATCAGTAAGTAGGATTCGATTCCTACTGCTGTCTTATTGAAATTACGTTGAGCATTGTTTTTGGCTCTGTAATCACTGCTTTAGTTTCTATTGCTGTCCGTTTAAAATTACCTTGAGCATAATCTTAGTTGCTGAGGTTATTACGCCCAATTTGCATGATTGCGTTGAAACCCTAGGGTTTCGAATCTAAGCCTGAATGGTACTTCAAACTTAGAGTGTTGGAAAACCCTAATCGAACGCCAACCGATCGTACTGCTGGTCCCGACGGGCAGTGGTGGTTATTGGTTGACCGGTGGGTATCGGCATCAGATTTACGGCGAGAAACCTACGACGAGACAATACAATACGAATTGCAGGGGAGACGGAACAAGGCAGATGAGAAACGGCTGATGCGGGTCGGATTTGTGGTGATCTTCCGGCACCGGTAATTGGGTTCGCTGGACATGGCTTCGGCGGTGAGTCATTACTGCATACCGACCGCAGACAAGAAATTACATGTAAGTGTTTGCCCAACATTTGCTTTGCCCTGATAATTTGCTTTGCCTCTCATTTTGTATTTGCTGAAATTTATTTAATATTTTATTTTATATGTATTTTTTTATGTGTTAATGTGTAGAATTTAAAGTATCCATATTGGTACTAAATTTAACCTGAATTGAGTTTGATCGAGTAATATAAACTCTACATGATACTTATGAGTATCTTCATATATTGTAAGAGCTAGTTGAAAATTAATTTTTGGTGAAAAATATAATCCAAATTAACAAATAAGATAATATATCACAATTGGAAGATTGAGCCTACTAAGTGCGCTGGGGTTGGGAGGACTTTTCAAAGGTGGAGGAATGAGTCCCGATGAATGCACTAATTAAACTCATCTCCGGTTGCTAGTGGAGGGGCTTCATTTGGCTTGCTATGTGAGTCAATCTCGCCGGCAAAGCGTGTGGGAATTCGAACCGCACGGCTCCTACGCAGCCATAAGCTTGGGTTGGAGTGCTGCTTTGAAAGCCTGAGGCGATCTATCCCAAAATAGCCCCTCAAGTGAAATCGAAAGAGAGAGAGTATGTTCTGGATGTTTGGGCCTAATTTCTGCTTTTTATGGAATTAGTTCCCACTTGGCTGTTTTTATATTTAATATTTTTAATTTATATTTGCATATTTTTTATTTTTCTTAATTTTTTTAATTTTTTGTCTTTTATTTCGATGGGTACACCTACTGGGCCGACCTCCAGGTCAATCTGAGACTCCAAACGCCCATCGGACGGCCAACTTAAAACGGGCCGAACAGATGCTGGGGCCCAAATTCGAAGGCCCAAGACGGTTTAGACTCAAAGAAAGGCATTAACTCGCATGGGTGTAAGGTCAACTCAAGGCTGACTAGATGCACCAGCTGCATTTCAAAAAAGGCTTCAAACCTACTACGGCCTAAGCACAAATGGCAAAGTAACACGCACGAAAAGCAACGGTCTTCTTCGTCACGTGTCACTCCCAAAAGTTGATCTTTCCAAAAAAGGCGTAATGATCTTAGCGCCTAACACGGCCACACAAAGTAGACAATCAAGATCCACAGTAATCGTGTAGAAAAGAAAATCCATCAAATCACGACAAAAGCCCACCAACTCGAAGGCCGCCAATGTCCGTCTAAGAGGACACGCCACTGACTCGCAGAAGAGGCTCTCCCGCTACCCATACAAAGCTTAAGGTCTCCATTCTGAGGACTCATGCTTTCACATGCTCATATGCTCTAACATGCTCTTGCATGCATTCTCAGATACCCATTTGTGTACACATAGCTCACTGTAAATGTTTCTCTTGCTCACTCAGAATCCTCCGACTTCCCAATAACAAAGAAAACGAAGCTCAAGGACTCTTTGCATAGCCTTTCACACGAACGCTTACAGAGCTTGAACGCGAGGCCCATCTTCTCTTTCTCTATACAAGCGCGTCTCCAATCCCACCCGCAGGCCTCCTGATTCTCGGAGACCTTCAGCTTTCCGAGACTCATTTCCTAAAGCCGTAACGCTTTCTCGGATGTCGCTTACGCCCTCCGTGAACAGAAGCAAGAACTCACATTCTCAACAGCCGACACTCCAAACCATCTCACTCACTCTCTCTTTTGCTTTCCAGCTTACCTCTCGCTTAGAAGGCTTTAATGACTTGAGCTTGAGTGTTTTCAAATAAAAATATCCCCCGACACGCCGACCTCTTTGTTCGCTTTAGTGGTGTGCAGACTCAAACCTGAATAACAGAGTCGTGGCCTGATAATCCAAACGACCGACCCTGCTCAAGTCGAATCCTGTAGACGCATCATTGGCGCCGCTCGGGAAGTGCTTACAAAAGCCAACCACTGCTCTGCACAACGCTCTTTTTTCACCGACTGATTCAAATCCATTCGCAATGGTTAACACGAGAGCCCAAGCTAGCGATCTTGTTAGAGACGTCACTTATCTAGGCCAGACTACGCTGGGCTGGGTACTACGGCCAATCTGGACAACGGGTGGAGTGCCGCTTTATTTTCAACAACTAACTGAGGAGATGCAGTAAACAATCGTTCGAACTAACCGCTTCTACTCTTAGAACGAGCAGAGATCAGAAAAGGCCTCCTCTAGCAAGCTGCACACCGCCACCAAGGGTGGCAGCGAGGAAGAAGAAGCCGATCAAAGGCCCGAGAGACCTGTGAACAATCCCGGCCTCTGCCCTCCTCCCGCTCTCGGCAGTTCAGCCTAAAGAACGCTCCGAGCACAACTCCGTAAGAAAGTCCTGAGAGAAGAAATTCCCGATACTCTTGGGTCAAGACAAGAACTCACCCAGAGGGAGCCTCCAGATCGCCAGTCCACCGGAGGTAGTAGCTAATTCCCGCCAACCTCCAGTGGACAGACGAAGCCGAGGGCATAGCTCAATTCCAAGAGATCTCGCAAACGCCACTTGCCGCCTCGCGAGTGGATAAAAATCTTAGAACCACGTGTTCCGTGACGAGGATCACGCTATCAACTTGGGACCGATCTCCTTTCACGAGATCCCGAATCGCCCACTGGCCCACCAAATTCAAGATGCCTTCGACTCATACGATGGGAGCAGTGATCCGGCCGACTACCTAGATCACTTCCGGCACCCATCCGAGCCCACAGGGCTGGAAGGGTCGGCCGATGTGCCACGCTCCCGCCACACCAAGGGAGATGCCCGACCGGTCTCCATCACCTCCCTTCAGCACCACTCTGTAGCTTCTAGAACTCACTTGATCTCTTCTTGGCTCAATACGCCTCGAACCGACGGGGAAGAGAAGTAGTCGTGGCACCTCTCCCACATCATGGCTGTGAGAGAACCCATGGCGCTCCCGGATTGCTTTGTGGTGGAGGGCGGATTTTTCTTGATCATGAGGAGATAAACTCGAGCAGCTTTCATCTCCGTACTAACCCACGTGGGACTTCTTCAAGCACTTGGACTACAAGAATCATCAAACTTTTCTAAAGCGGAATCCATCAATTGGCTTATGTCAGCAGCAAAGGAGGCCAACGAGAGAAATGCCTGAAATGCGTATCACCGATCATTCCTCGGAGAGGGAAAGGAAGTACGGCGGTAGTGATCACTCCGGGCCAAGCAACACCTGACCGACCTCTAACGCAGAGACTATGGGCCCACCAGCCCACACCTCCGATTTAACATGCGCGCCGAACGTCCTCATGCAAATCCGTCAAGAGAAGTTCTCAAGTGGCCTAAACCACTAAAGAAGGACTTGAAAACCACCAAAGTACTATGATTTTACCGTCATTGAATTGACCGAGACCTGCAAGACGCCAGGTAGGTAATCGAGGAGCCGATTCACAGATGATACCTCACCAAGTCTTCTGTGGGTTCCTGGATGTGAGCTCTAGAGTGGTGCTGCGAGAGGGGCGGTGAGTAGTCTCCTCCCCCAAATCGGGTTACGAGGGTGGTTAACATGATCACCACTGACGCCAAGGACCCATCTAGCAAGAAGGGAACAACAGATCGAGGAAGAAGCAACGAACCATGACAACACCATTAGCTTCAATAATGATGATTTAACTCACGTAGTATTTCCCATGCCGATCCCCTCATTGTATCCGCATCTGCCGGATGGTAGTGCTCGATCACCAATGAAGTGAGTGTTTGTTGATAATGAAAGTTCTAGAGATTTGCTTTACTTGGACTGTTTCTTCAAATTAGGTTTAAAAAAAGAATCAACTAAAACTCCGCCAAGGCCTCATTGTATGGCCTCGACAATGAGCTTGTACTGCGCAGGCGACAGCCTAACCGGAGGTCACCTCGGTACGTATCCGAAAACAAATGAAGGAACACTCACATTCCCGGTGGTCGACCTACCCTCTCGAGATATAACGCTACACTGCGTAATCTGCTTGACAAAGACGGGGTGGTCACTCCCATTTCGCACCTCAAGATAAAATTTTTAACGCCTACGGTGTGGTGGGGAGAGGTGTCGGGTGACTAAGTTACCATACGAACTCAGCACATGTCTCAGTCTTTCTTAGCTGCTTAGAATACTGGGGAACTCGACCATCGAGACGAGACAACTTTTTCAGCAAGCGCGTCCTATGAAGCCATGGATCTAGTCTCACTGACCCGTGAGGGAACCAAAAGTGTGTACAGATCGCGGCTCACTTACCCTGACTATCATACGATGAATTGATCGCTCCACGACGAAACTTCTCGACCTCTTTTGTAATCGGGACCAATGATTACGCCTGGATTTCAATGGGAGGTGATGGTCCACAAGCCGAGGCTTGACCGCCGGAAACTGCCAGCGTAGTTAAGAAATCACTCGTTGAAAAGCCGATCGCCATCCGAGAGGAGGTGAAGAAATTCGCCGATTTTGTGCTTCATTAGAGAAGTCCACTTCTGACCGTCTCTCTAATGTTGTCGTGAAGAAGAGTAACAGAAATGGCTAATGCGCCGATTTTACCGACGCCAATAAGGCCTACCCAAGGATGCCTTTTCTTTGCCTAAGATCGACTACTGTTGACTGAGACAACCCTGACATGAGCCGCTAAGCTTCATGGACGCCTATTCAGTGTTACAACCAGATCCGAATGAGCCCAGAGAGGACGAGGAACATGCCTCATTCATGACCGAATGTGGCATCTACTCAAGTTAAAGTGATGCCTTTCGAATCAAAAACGCTGAGCAACCTACCAACGGCTGGTTAACAAAATGTTCAAAATATCGTCACAACATGGAGATCTACATCGACACATGCTCGTTAAGAGCAAGGTCACCGGCGACCACATCTCGCGACCAAGTAGAGTCGTTTCGAGGTGCTCCGTAAGCATCACATGAAGTCGAACCCGACTAAGTGTGTTTTCAGAGTAGCTCTCCAGAATTCTCGGGGTTTCATCATCTCCCCAACGGGGATTGAGGCAAACCCGTGAAGATCGAGGGCTCGCCGACATGGCTCCACCACTAGCATAAAGGACGCCCCAAATGACTGACGGGCCGGGTAACACTGCCCCGCTTCCTCGGTCCTGGGCGATCGGGTACCACTCTTCAAGGCTCCTTAGAGGGACGAAATCCAACGGATTTCAATGGATTTAACTGATCTAGGGGACAGCTTCGATGAATTGAAGCAGATTCGCCTCCACATCATTAGTGTCACCAACAATGAGAGGAACATTACCTTACCTCGGCGCCTTGGGAGGCGCCCTTCGCCGTCTCTCGTGCGCCTGTGACTTCGACACTTAACGGCCGGTCTATTACGTGAGTAAACGTTGATCGCCTGCAGTCCCGCTACTGCCAAGCAGTAAAAACCGGCCTTGGAACTTATCTCTCGCGAAGTTAAGGCTCTACTTTCGTGCCCATCGAGTAGTGGTCCTCACTGACCAGCCTCTCCGAAAGGCATACCCAAAACCCGATATTTCGGACAATTAGTAAAATCGTTATTGAGTCATGAGTTCGACATCGCATTTCAGCCCAAACCTGTTGTGAAAGGCGCAGCGCAGCCTGATTTCATTGTTGAAACTACAACCCCATTCTCGTGAACAACTTCAAGAAAGCACTGAATCGCTTGACTCGAAAGCTAATGCATACCCACGTGATGCATCATACGCTTTAAGACATCGATAATGGCGCTCGAGTGGTCTCACGACTTCGATGGATTTGAAGTGAAATACTCCTCAGTTTCAATTTTTCGGGCAACCAATAACGTCAGCTGGAAGACGATGCCTCGTTAGTCGACCACATTAGCCAAGGGACGCTCAAGGAGACTGCGCTTAAGGCCGACTTCCAGCTAATCGCAACTGTGTTAACGCGAGGCTTTGAGACTAACAACCATCACCTGCCAAGTACTTGGCAAAAGTAAGGGATGCCGCCTAGGGTTTTGATGTCGAATTTGGTCCATGTTCCCGTATTTAAATCGGGAGGCTGGATCAATAACGAGTAAACAAGAAATTAAAAAATCCGAAATAGTACTCGAGAGACATGGAGATCCTAAAGCTCCCAACCTCGAGAAATAAGAGGCAATGTATTTTCAAGTAGAAATCGATGACGCTCTTACTCACGATCTGGGTCGATGGATCGTGCACGAGGACGCAGAGAAGGCCAAGGCATCGAAGAAAGCCGGTATATCATGGAATGATTTGACGGCTATATCAGCCGTGATACTAACCCCATATCCGATGCCTAAACTCCCTAAGAGGGCCGACTACGCTTTAGGCGAAGTCCACTCGGGATCTACTGATCACACATTAGCGAAAACTTAGCCTTTCAAGGTCACACTGTGGCTACCATCGCCTCGATGAAAAAGGGCGTGCTTGAATTTGTGGAAGAAATGTGAAAGCTACTACCACAAGAACCTTCGCCACTAGCACCCCAAGGACCAAGACCTTTCAGCCCCTTGGCCCTTTCAGGCAATGGGCTCGATCTTCTCACGCTTCCATTACCCTGGGCAAAGGGAAGTTCATCATCGGTGGGCATCGACTCACTTCACTAAGTGGGTCAAGGCCATCCCATCATGGTACCATCAACATAACGCTCGAATCTTCCGCCGTAGCATCGCTTGTAGATTCGCATCCCCCAAAATGCCGCGACCGAGCAACTGACCTAATTCCTAAATGCTTCACCAAGTATCGTTTGCACTGGGTGATCAAGTCATTCACTTCGTGGCATAACCCCAATCGAATGGACAAGTGGAGGTCAAGAACCTAATCCGCCCACGGGTTAAAAACTATCGAGGACGCAAGGGCTCTTAGTCGGACGAGTTCTCCGTTCTCTCGGGTCTTATCAATAACCCCAGCGAACCAATCGCGAGAGACGCCTTCAGCCTTCACACGGGATCGAGGCGGTAATTCGACCAACCGCGTTTCAAGTCTAAGGGTGGAGTCCTTCGACCCACCGACTAACTCCTAAAAATCGGGGAAGTATTTGTGACTTGTTGGGAGGTAGCCCGCCGACGCCGCTGCAGGACGCGAGCGGCCTACCAACATCGGATTGCCCGGCTACTACAATAAAAGGCAGCATGCACGACGGTTTGATGTCGAGGACCTGTCCTACGAGGCGTCGAAGCCACAGTAAGTTGGCAGCCGCAATAAGCTCTCCCTAATTGGGAAGGGTTGTTCCTTCATTGCCTGCAAAACGAGCGCATAAGCCCCTGAGCAGACGGGAAGCGGGTTCCGCAAACGTGAACGGATCCACCTCAGCGCTACTTCCAAAGAGAAGCAGTACGCGTTTTGTATTGTTGTGTGCATGTACATTCGTCACTGCTTTAAAAATGTGCCAAACAAGTGTTTACTTAGCATACTGCTGGCTCCATTCTATGTGCATATATATGTGTTTACTTTGCAGTTATCCGACTCCAAACTGCCCTTGTTTGAGGGTCTGGCCGGGAGGGTCTCACCTCTCGCACAAACTCCTCGTCATCCAGCGGCTTGACATGGTCGAAGATTAACCTCGGTCATCCGGAGCGCTCATTAGCGTTAATGTAAACCCCCTCGATCATCTAGGTGGTCCGGAAGGGTCTAATGTAAACCCCGTCATCCAGTGGCTCATAAGTCGTCTAATATGAACCTGGTCTTCCGAGCGGAACGAGAACGGCCATAATAAACTCACATATCAGCGCCCATTAACGGTCGTATCTAAACCTTGGTCATCCAAGTCACCCGGACATAACGGTTAAAATCTTAGGGGCTTACGTAGCACACGCACTCCACCTTTCTACGAGGAGGAGATATGATCAAATAAACGACGGTCAAGCGGAGAAGCATTCTTTCTCCAACGCCTGTCTTAAGTCAAGATTTCGAGCAAAGGCCACGTCAAGTAATACAACCGCTTATAAAGCTCTAGAACCTCACTTAGGTAGCACAACTTATAAAGCCAACCAAGTTGGCCCAATGCAAAGAATATAAAATAAAAGAGCAAGAGTTAAATGACAAAATTGAAAGAATCCATTTTATTGCTTCCAAATGTGTTATGTTATGTTTTACATACAAGGGAGGTTCAAAAATATACAACATATAGGGGGTCATGGGACGGTGGAAGCCCCGAATGTCACTGGGCTCCCACGAGGTCGCCTTTGCCGCGCCGCTTGTCACTGGATTGATGAATCCAACAGGAAGTCGGGATCGACTTATTTACGCAATGCGCCTGACTGATGTTGATCCACTCCAACAGCCTGCTACGTGCCTCATGCCCTCAACTCGTGGGGGCGACATTTGAGACTCGTGTCATTCTCCAAGGATGCTACTCGCCTCTACAGTCGACCGTGCACGATGGCTGGGCTTCAAATTCTTCTTTTCAGACGAGCAACCTCGCCCGCAAGTTGGCGCTTCTCCGTCTCCACTCCCCGCCAAGATAGCCTCGAGGGTCGCAGTCTCGCAGCGTTCTCCCCGGCGGCCTAACCTGCATCCAGCCGCGATCTCCGCTCCTATCAGCCGGGTCACCCGATCACGCCGCCTCCACCACTTTGATGACGCCTTAAGCCAATCTCATCGACCGCACAAAAGACAAACAAGGAACAAGCTAGAAACTGGGAAAGGAGAAAGTACACGAAAGCCATCACCAAGAATCATACCTCCCATATTCTCCTCACAGCCTTCTCGCCCAGCCTCCGCACTGCCCAGGCGGGGACCAGGAGCGACATCCTCTCGAGCCGAGCCGGTGGCAGCGCCCCCTAGGATTTCGTCTAGCACCTCTCATCATTATTGACTATAGCATCCGCAGTTTCCAACTACACAAGGCCAGCCCGGGAGGGATCAACTCGCCATTGGCTCCATAAATGAGCCTCAGACGATCTGGGAGCCAACGGATATTTCAGCCTCCACCACCGCCACAAAGCGGGCTCCTGTGAAAGACTCGTCGCACCGCCGGGAGCCTCTCAAGGCACGTGGGTCAGCTAAAATGGATGTTTACTTGGCTGCCACGGGAGAGGTCTTCAAAAGTTCTCCCAGTTCAGAAGGTTTGTGGCCACCTTGCATCCCTGCGGCGTATGTAGAACAGGCACCACGATGAAGAGGAAGGCGCCTCCAAGACTTTCTTTAAAGCCACGGGCCAATGAAGCCCCCATCCTGTGGCGCATGCGGATGATCGCACCCTCGAGTCCTCCACCCGCATCATCTCGGGCTGAGGTATCTTTGAACCGGGAAGGTGGTCCCTAGCTACCACCTTCTTGGTCTCTACCCTATGAACCAAGAAAATCCCTCTCAATCAAAGATGTGGTGGCCTTTTAATCAACTTCGTTAGACGCTGCTCTACCACAAACGAAGGCCTGTATACACCTTCGGAACCTAGCCCCATCATTCGCGAAAGGGCCGTGATGCCCCCACGCCATGAAAAAGAACCGTTCTTCCGGCTTCGAAAGAAGCCGTAGATGGCCGTGTTAATTTTGAAAGCCGTGAACTGGGATGAGTGATATCCATTCGCCCGTTTATTTTGAAGAGGCTCCTTCACCATCGTGATCTCAACCTCTGGAATATTTTCAAGGGAAAACATGAGGTGCAGATGTATCGCATATCGTCTGTGGAATCGACACTGGATCAGAGGGCGGTAGGACAAAGCAAGTCGTCAGCAAAGGAGACTTCCGAGACCGCTCCTCAGCGGGCCAGATATCGATGTGCCCAAACCGGTGGAGAGAAAGCTTGCTGCCCTTACCCGGACCTCCATTCAATATCCTTCGTGGATATTAAACTCAACGCAGTGCTTTACGTCACACTCTCTAAGGATGTATGTGCACCTGCTGACTGAGGCTATGGCTTCCGTGAAGGGCTAGGGTTTCGTAGATGTAAGTCAAGATGAAAAAATGAAACAAGGAGGCAAAGAAGGATTTGAAGCGTGGAGGGAAATTGAACGACAAAATGCCTTTAAACTCTATCGTGAAGACGCCACAAATTTCCGCCACGTGCAGCTTCTCCCCGCTTGGCCCTTCAAAAGGGAAATCCGACACATTAATGACCTGTATCCGCCAACCAAAAGAAGACGCTGCCTACTTTTGGTTTAAAATCGGGCCGATAGCCACGCCATTAATCAGACTCAGAGCTTTTCTGATTCTCTGAAAATTTTGGCCACCGTGATCCATTAATTTTTCTTTTCTAATCGACCAAAGACGGCCAGCAGCTCCGCATGCCAGCCTTCCCTCTCCACCTTCATGGGGTCCTCCTAATCTTCAAACGACCGAAGGCAAGCCAAGGGTATCCCATTATGAATATACCGAGGCTGCACTGCCACCAGATGGGGCTAGTGATGGGGTACACCTAATATGGGTCGGCCTAAGATCAACGGAGGCCCAAACGCCTAATTTGACGGTCAACTTAAAATGGCCATGGGGACATTTAATGCTCAAATCGGCGGGCCTAAGATGGCTAACGCCTGGGGCTGACTGGCCTAGGACTCGAAAGCAGCGCATTAATCAGGCAGACGGTCAACTGACGCCGATGGATGCATCTGAGCGGTAGGCCCAAAGGCTTCAAACCCCACGGCCCTGTGCCCAATCACAGCGATACGTATATTGAAAAGCATCGGCCTCGATCGGGTCACGCTTGTCACTTCCTAAAAGTCGACTTCTCTAAAAGTTGAGAATGATCTCAAGACTAACAAAACGGTCACACAGCGAGATAACCAAGATTAAGCTGCATTGTGTAAAGTGCAGCAAGATCCATCAAATCACGCATCAAGCCAGCCACCACTCCGAGAAGGCACCGGGCTACCCAAGAAGAGCACGCCACTGACTCAGAGGGAAGAGGCTCTCCCTACCGCCCATAAAGCTTAAGGTCTCCATTCTAGAGGACTCATGCTTTCACATGCTCTCATATGCTCTAACACGCTCAGACGCATTCTCGCATACCGATTCGCTGCACACAAGCTCACTTAAAAACAGAAGCTCTCTTACTCACTCTGTAACTTGACTTCCTTAGAACAGTGAAAACGAACTTCCTCCACACGAACGCTTATAGAGCTTGAACGGAGGCCACTCTCCTCTTTCTCTCTACACAAGCGCTCGTCCTCCAATCCCACCAGAGGCCTCCGGATTCCTGGTGACCTCTTCGGCCTTCCGAGACTCATTCCATAAAGCTTCCACGCGTGACGCCGCCTACGCCTTCCCTCGGGCGGTAGCTGAACTCATACATTTCACTGTGCCAATACTCCAAACCACATCTCACTTACTCTCTTTGCTTTCCAGCTACCTTCATCGCTTAGAAGGCTTCTTATTGACTCGAGTGTCGGAGTATTTTTGGTGGGACAACCTCCCGCCGCACGCCGACCACTTGCTTGTTTTAGCGGCCGCAGA